>ML796324.1:97748-135148 GCA_009831015.1 Picea engelmannii | reverse complement strand
AAACTTGATCATATTGAATATCTATAGGTGAATGAGGTAACCAAGGATATTTAAGCTAAATTTCAGTGGGAAGGTGAATAAAATAAGGCCATAATTCAAGGGAGGATAAATTCTTTTGATGATGCTTTCTAAGGTATGTTATTTACAGCGCATCTCACCATTTTCGCAATAATTTTTTTTCTAGAATGACTCAGACCGTGAAATGGATAGGACATTGAGGAAACATATCCAAGTATATGCAGTAAATTTTTTAGCTTGTGGGTATTTTTATTTTTGGAGTTACACTCCGTGGAAAATAGGGTTTGTGGTTAGTCCTGAAACTAGTCTAAAACAGGTGTTTCAGGTAAAAACGTCATAACTTGTTAATAACAGATACAAATTTATTAAGACCAAATGTGTTGGTTAGAGTATAGTCTGTAGTATTTTTTTAACATTTTCAGATCCATTCAACAAATATTCCTTGTGGGGCACACTCTACAAGGTCTCTCTCTAGAATAAGCCAAAATTCAACAAGGTATGCCATTTTTTCTATAAGTCCTTTTCTGAGAGGTTTCAAGTAGTGACACCTGGAGGAATTTCATAAAACAAATTGAAGAACATTTTGTACTACTTTCAGATATTTTTTCATTACAGGTACATAGTTATGATTATTTCAAGTTAGGGTTGTTGACTAATCCCAAACTAGTCATGTGAGACTAAAGAAAAGTTTGATGAAAATGTTAGTTTCCTTTTGTGAAAGTTAAGGAAGGTTTGCAGGTATGTGATCATATACACCAGGTCTATTACAGAGTTACAAATCATATTTGGATGATGAAATTGATTAGGGATTTTGGTTAAGGTACATGTTGGGTACATGGTTGAGACAAGTAGTTGATGAGTTGGTACATATTGATGATTCAAAGTTGATGAGTAGTTGACACATGATTGGTACATACTTGGTACATGGTTGGATGCACTTGTTTATGGTATAGGTTGATTACATGTTGTTAGGTATAGGTTGGTGCATGGTTGGTGCACTTGTTTATGATACATGTTGATTACATGTTGAGGTACAGGTTGATGCATGGTTCAGGTTTATTGATACAGGTTAACAATGGTATATCTCACAGTGATAGTGTGACAGTGGTTCCATCATTCTACTTCTACGTCAAGACGGTTGGATGGGGCAAGGATAGGTGGTTGTAGCCACCTTCTGGTTGTAGCCGAAGAACATATCGTCGATCGATGATACTTTTTGGCATCGGGACTTTTCGCGAGGGTCTATCAAAGAACACTTGGGTAGGATTGTTTTTTATCACTAATCCTCGATACTTTTCGGCATCGACAATATAGGGTCGGGCTTTAGAAAGTATAGGTTAAAGAAAGTCTTGATTCCGATTAACACGATCAAATAAAGACATCAATCTCGAGTGCCACATGTCTTTATCACATAAGGGTGTCGTACGACCTAGTTTCATCTCGAGTCGTCTTAAGTTTTCATGCATCCTATTCACGCCTACAGGTCCGCCTCGCCACATCATATCTGTACAAAAATATCGATCGACGTCAGGGATTTTGCAAGAAGTTATCAATGAAAAGTGCTCGAAGAAGAATCTCAACCCTCGATTCACCAACTGGAATAGAAAAACGATGGGATGTTTGTGGCATAAGATACCATCGGATTTGGACATTTAATAGACCAATTAATGCTTGATAACTCATTTGTGGATACCTCATGTGTTGATTGAACAACAACAATTTGAAATCTATGATAGGCCACGTTACAACCCACGCCCGTGTCATCAACCCACGATGAATTTAATTTTAAACATCTTTGAATATCTGGCCACAGATTTAATGAAATTACACTCATAACCCGAATTGAATGGATGATGCGACAAGGTAAGTTCATCCCTGTTTAAATCTCTAGAACGATTTTGAACAAATTCATTTTGCGCACAAGTTTGAATTCTAGAGAATCTGAAGGAGAAAAGCGAGCGTCTCAATACTGTGATGATCCTCAGATCATCAAAACCAAGTTAAACAAGCTACAGAGGTATGTGTTCAAGTTTTTCAAATTCGGCAGTCATGATTTATATATGCTTCTGATTTTTGTGCATAGTCTCTAAACTATGTTCTAGCTGCAGGTAAGATGTCACCGAGAAATCCAACCACCAGACGCTCGCCAAGACCACCCAAGCTAAAAGAAGCTAAAACAGATGAAGGTTCTTCTCCGGGGACTGCGAGGCAGTTGGAGTACACTCTCAAGGCAGAACCCATCATTAAAACATCAACAAAGAAAGCTTTTGTCCAGCCTCCAGTCCTCGGGGATATAGAGGCAGGCACCGGATCCAAAGTACTGCTCCCATAGCGGGGGGACCTTTTCAATAGAATTAGTCGAGATGAGTACCCAAAGTATATCCCACACAGTGACCCTAACATAAGGGCGCTCGATGACCAGGTGTTCCCAAACATTCAATGATCTTATTTTCATATGGTAGCTATCAAAACCCCGGTTTTTCCTTCCATAGAGGTTTTGAAGTGGCTGATTGACCATACACACGCACAAAAATGTTTAATCAATGATGAGAATGGAGGGTGTGTTGGATTTTTCCTCCCAAAAGAAGTCCAAAAATACTACAAGCTCAGGGATCCATAGGAGAGACTAAACAAAGACTTCGTGGTGAAGTTCTATGAATTCCATGACACCAGTTGGCTGATGGCCTCATGGTGGAAGGAGGACAAGAATTTTACCAATCGGAGAAATGGCTGGTATGAGATGATTAAATTGAGGGATCCATACATCTATTTGATGGCTCTCATCTGTCGACTGTATGGAGAAAAGGATTTCTCCAAGTTTTTGGAAGCATGGATTCCCTTGGCATACACAGTGGCATTTTCCAAAAGTAGTTTCAACTGGGGAGCGATAATTTCTAAACAATTGAGCATCTGTGTAGAGCAGGCTTAGACGCCGAAATAAGGGGAAGCACCCACTTTCAACATGGCCTCGTACTTGCTCGATGTTATCAGCGCGAGAAATGTCTTCATCGACATGAATCTAAGATGGCATGGATGGCATGTTGTGAAGCTCCCTGTTCACATTTATTTCAGCATACTCTAGGAGAACAATACAAAAAATCCTACACATTCATCCGCAATGAATTCATCACTCATATTCATTTTATTATTTTTAAGAAGGAATTCCCAAGATTATCTACAACAACCAAGAAAATGGTAGAAAATGTAGGCCACTGGTATTTAGACGAATGCTCAACCTATATCAGGGTGTTTGGGGCCACCGAAGAACCACATCTCTTACCCTCTCATGTCCCAGACCGACTCTTTGTGAGAGAAATCCGCTATCAGACTATCTTGCAGGGCTATAACGCCACATTAGTCAAGGACAAGAAGCAGGTTTTCATACCCTACGATTTCCATCTGGGGTTTTATCTGGTAAAGGATACTTCTCAAGCCAAACAAGAAGGGTTGAGCCAACTTGAATTCAGGTTTCCGAAAATCCGGTTCAGCAAGCACGACCCTAAAGGCCTGGTCCTCGGACATGCTTCACAGGTATCATCCTGTTGGCCATACACTCATGATAAGTTTGAGAACGAAATTTTCACAGAGTGCGCCTATGATTGGGATGAGGTAGTACAAAGAATGGCCAACCCAAATATGACCAGTTTCAAGGCCATGAGCATGGATGAACAAGTGGAGACAATAGAGGAGTTGGCTCAAGAGGCCCTCAGATCTAGGGAAGAAATTAGAGTGATAGAGACCACAAAGGCACATAGAAGGGTATTACTCTTGCTAGAAGGGGCATAAAGAATCATTGATCAATTGCAAAATGACCCTGATATGATAGAAATGATGAGGATTCTTGTTGATGACCCAATCGAAAGTCGACGAGAGCCAAGTGGCCTAGAGCCGATGTAACTTGAAGAAATCACTGGGTCAGAAAACCATGAAGTTCCACCATTACAAATCAGATCACCAGGGGAAATTTCGACCTAGCCTGAGATAGTGAGGACATCAAGAAGAACAAGTGTACAAAATCCCTTGTTCGACTTGATAACCATCTATGATGACGAGGAGAGTTTGGAAGTGTCTCTAGTGACGCCAGTGCAGATTACATAGGAGAAAGAACCTGAGAGAGAATCTACCTTGGGTCCCAATGCTCCAATTCAGAGCCTTCCATAGAGAGAGCATGAGTTCAAGAGCACCTTATACATTGAGCTACTTGACGTACTGGGAACCCCAATGGACAACTTGAGGGATGAGATAGGATCAAGCGGACAAAAATAAGAAATTTCGCAACAGGAAATCGATGTTTCAACATCTGATTGCCAAGTAAGTACTGAACCTACCCTTGGTTCCTCAGTTTTGTTTGATAACTTGCCAACCTATGAGTAACAAACAAAATTCGAGCCATCGAGACATATGGAAGAGGTTAAGGAACCCAACCTAGAAAATATATACACAGTCGGGAGCCTGAGAATACTCTAACTTGGGGAGAACAACAAATCCCTGAACCTGTTGATGAGGTCATCGATATACAAGCAATCGCCTATGACTGAAAGAGAAAATCCATCATGAAGAGAACCACTAAGAAGAGGAGGATTACATTGGATATTTTGATTCTCATCACCACGAAGGAAAAATTGATCACCACAGAGCACGCCAAGAGGTCCGAACTTATCGATGCAGGGATGGCTATCACAGATGCCACCTTGGATAGAGAAAGAAGAGATGAAAAGGAGATGGTCACTGCGCTAAAGGAGTTGGAGCACTTGCTCCATTTGGAAAAATACTATCAGGACTCCACATAAGCCACGGTGTTTTTGAGAAGTGAGTTATGAGACGCCTATGACAAATTCATGAATGAACGACAACTTTTCACTTTCGGGATAGCTGACTTCCAAGAAGACACCCTTATGGTGCTAGCGACCTGCAAGAACGTGGAAAGATAATACGATAAGGCTAACCAAGTGGTGTAAATAATTTATTACATCATCGCAGTTCAAAAGGACCGAGACGTAGAAGAGCACAACATTCGGGTGCTGAGGGACAACATCATAGATCGAATCGGGAAAGCAACTAAATACTGGGTGAAAATGGGTCAGGAACCTCAATGGGAGATTCAGGAAAAATGGTTTGATTGCTAAAGAAGTTGGGTAAAGATTAATCTGAAAGACATTGGCCTCCCAGAATTCGGCTCACCTGAGGACTTTTTCAAATTGCATGACATAGTCAAGCAACATGTAGAAAAAGACTCGGCATGGATTGCAGAGATAGAAAAGTTGGTGAGCATGGTGCCAGGTCAAGTACAACAGTTCATGGAGCACCCGATCAAGGATCGAGTAGTATTGTAGTAGTTAAGTGTCAAAATAGTCAAGTATCGGGCACGAGCAGTAGAAGTAAAAGAAATCCTTTCGGCCCCGATGGACCAACACATATTCTCGTATTCCAACACATGCAAGGAACTCTTCGTCAAATGGCCAGAGTATGAGAATATTCATCCACTTTAGTGAAACTATTTGATGATTCTTATAAGACATAGAAATGAAAGCGCCATGTGGCGATGTTTTGTTTTACTTAGCTTGCACTTTTGATAGCTATTTTTAGTTAATGATTCATTATAAATAAGAGGATTGACCTTTTAGTAGAGGTCGAGGGTTTTTGAAAAGGACCCTAATTTTTGGAATTGTAAAGAACTATTTCCGAACTACCTTAATTGAGAAGTCTTGTTTAGGACCGGAGAAAATTTATGTTTCTCATAAAAGGCGTGTGTGATTGGATTTGAAGAGGAATTACTTCCAACTTTGTTTCATGAATGGATGTTGTAATGAGTAAGAGTTTTTGAATCTATTGATAAGTTAGTTGTTTCAATATTTTTGTAGTTCTTGTCTCTAATGATGAAAGAAAATCGTTGTGTTAATGTTTGATTAATGCTAGAGCTAAGGAAACTATTTTTCTTTCCATGATTCTATTGCATGTATGTTTTATTTCAATAATTGTATCTTAGTCAATAATTGAAATACCAGCTAGTTAATGTATTAGTACTAGGCTTGTCACAGGTGTGCATATTTGTTTCTACATGCTTGAGCACTAGGGTTATCCCAAGCTCAACCTTCTTCAGTAGTTAAGAAACCCCTCCTTTTTATCAATTGGTTTATACCCGCACTGATCTAGGGGATCAAATTTTGATCAAAATTAAAAGTGCTCTGAATCTCTTCAAAACGAATAGGGGAATAGGCCTCGGCCTCACAAACCCAATGCAATTCAAATGGGTTCAAACAAACATTGTATGAGTGATATATCGTGTTCTGTCCATTTTTCCAAACATGCAAAAATTTGATGGTTGTGCAGTCCATACAACTGACGTGGCAGGGCCATACAACTGACGTGGTAGGTCTGTACAGATTACGTTGCATGAATGTACGTTGAGCTGGCAGGTGACTAGGTATCGGAGGTGTCATACAAATTTCCCAATGCGTAGTTGACACGTGTCCTCATTTGAGTGAGTGAAATGGTGCCACGTGGCCCAGTCGTGGGTTGCCACGTGGCACCCCCTCTAGTTGATAGTGGTAAAATTTTGGGGATTACGCAGGAATCAACCCCGCAACCTCCAGGTAGGGGTAATGTCTTCACAAGCATGAGGCTACCACTCAGCCCACACGGTAGTGCTTACACATGAATGTTTTCATAAATATTTAAACTTACATTATGGTAAGTTTGGCGCGGGTGCGGGCTGGGGCTTAGCCCCAACCCCGTTCATATGAATCTGGCCATACGACCCGATGCCAATCCTCTATGCGAGGAGTTCAACCAACTTTCAAACTTCACCACTTGTCATGTTTCCAAGGTGCCTACAAACAAATCCCTCCCACCATCGCGTGCCATTTGTCACATTTGTTGTTGTTGCAACGGGCGCCTAGCTTAGGCGCGGGACGTGGTCATGTTGGAACCCATGCGTCCAACACCTCTGTGGATTGGGGGCTAGGTTCCCTAACGATGTGAAATTCTGGTGCATTTCGTGGAATTGGCACATGTGTTGGGTTTAGGCACGGGAAACGTTGAGGAGCTGGGTTACTCACACAGAGGTGCGTTTTGGCGAACCAGAGACAACAAGCTTGAAGGGAAAAATTTCCAAGAGGTCTATCTTCTTCATTTTTTGTCCAAACCAGGTGCTGAAAAATCCCAGCTAGGGGTTTTTGGATGTTCTGGAGCCATTGGAGCCATTTATTTGGAATTTTGAGCACTGTAAAGCACTGATTTTAGTACTTTGATAAAATAATATAAAAGATCCATTGGAAGCTGGACTAGGAGATGTATCCTAAGAGTGGGGTGAACTCCTTTATCATTGTTGTGTTATGTGTTTACTGTTCACTATTATTTGTTGGTTGTTATTGCATCTTGAATGTGAGAGGTTCTCTAATTTATGTGTTTGCAAATTGATCCTTTTTCCTAAACACACATATTTAAAAACTTGCAAAATATTTCAAGATACAAGCCTTTTCATTTTTAGATCAACTTGGTATCAGAGCATATGTTTTTGAAGGCTTGATTATTTGCAAGTGTTTTTTTTATGATGCTCACAAGGTTGAAGCTCACAAGCAGAGAAGGTCAACTTGTAGAGCCAAGTTCTCAACTTTCAAGAAGAAGGACTATACAATCACCTCAAGCTTCAAGGAGACATTCACCAAGTATGGCTCATGAGGAGAGTCATGAAATTCTTCCTTCTGAAGATGAAACTTTTAGAAAGGCTTTCATGGATATGACATAAATGGTGAAAGTCTTGTTTGAAGAAAGAAATACAAGATTGCAAGGAGAAAGCTCCAAACCTACAAAGGGAAAGGAGACAGTTGTGATAAAACTCCAAAAGGAAAGGGAGGGAATGGTGATACTCCACCTCCCTCACCTCCATCTTCCACTTCTTCTACAATTTCCCAACTGCCTCCAAAATCTCCAAAGGGACATGGTAAAATTCCTCCACAAACTCCTTTGTTAAAGCTTGATATTAAATTTGAATTGCCACTTTACAATGGAGAGGTAAATGTTGAGAAATTAGACAACTGGATTCATCATATTGAAGTGTATTGTAGGATACAAAGGATTCAAGATGATGAAACTAAGATTCATCTTGGTTCTTTAAGATTGGATAGTGCAACACTCCTTTGGTGGGAAGCCAAAACTCAAGATGACATGAAGAAACACGATAAAGTCTTATCATCTTGGAATGATTTCAGTGTTGCAATTAAAAGACAATTTTATCCATTAGTATACATGCAGAAATCTATTATGGATTGGCAAAATTTTAGAAAAACTAAAGGGAAAAATGTGCAAATATTTACTCAAGAATTTAGGAGAAGAGATTTGGTTTTGGGAGTAGATTTGTCTTCTCAAGAAACTTTACTCAAATACATTGGATATTTACATAGTTACTTGAGGCATACAATACTCATGTTTAACCCTTCAAATCTAGATGAAGTTTGTGTTCAGGCAACTCAATTGGAAGCAAGAGAGAGGAATGAAACTCAAGAGGGAAACAAGAATCCATTCAGTCATGGAGACAAGGGAAAGAGGAACTTCAAGGGAAATGGAAAAAAGAATGCTTCGGTTAAAAAAGAGGGAGAAAAACTTACATGTAAACATTATTCAAAGGATGGTCATGATGAAGATCACTGTTGGAAACTTCATCCTGAAAAGAGACCCAAAAAGTTCAACAACAAAGGAAAGTCAAAGACTGTTGCAACCATACAACACGATTTAGGTTCTAATTCGGGTGATGAAACAAAAATTACAGCCATGGGTTTTCAAGGTAAGGGTTCTAATGCAAGTACTAGTTCTTCAAGTAGTAGTAGCCTCAATGTAACTCAACAAGAAAAAGAAAGAATAGAGATTTTTCACATAAGGGTTCTTTAAAAACATACCAAGATAGATACTCTTTTTTATACTGGATCTCAAGCAAACCTCATATCTGAAGACATTGTCAAGAAATTAAATTTGGAAACTATTCCACATCCTAAACCATACGCTCTAGGTTGGATATGTGACAATGCTAAATTGCAGGTGACAAGAAGGTGTAAACTTAGATTTTCCATCACTGCAAATTTTATAGATGAGGTAGAGCTTGATGTTATTCCTTTGGATATATGTGGTATTGTGTTGGGAAGCCCATACTTATATGATAGGAGAGCCATCTTTCATTGTCATGAAAACAAGTATCATTTGTTTAAAAATGGAGTTGAGTACATTGTGAGAGCACATACAAAGAAGATGAATTTGTCACTTGTAAATGTGGGACAAATGAAGAGATTAGTCAATGGTAGTAAAAACAATTTCCTCTTGATGATTAAACCCAAAGACAATGTTGAAAAAGAAATTTTCCAAGGTTTTGATGCAAAGTTGAAATTTGATTTATATGAGGTTGTTAACCAATATGATGAGATGTTTCAGGAACCAAATGGATTGCCTCCAAGAAGGGGTATCGAACATGAAATACAATTGCAACAAGATTGCCCTCTTCCAAACATTGGTATGTACAGGATGTCAGTTATGGAAAATGTTGAAATTAAAAAACAAATCCAAGAGTTTTTGGACAAAGGGGTCATCATGCCAAGCACATCGCCATGTGGATCACCAATTGTTTTAGTGCCAAAGAAATATGGTACATGGTGCATGTGTGTAGATTTCAGGGCCTTGAACAAGATTACGGTAAAGAATCAGTATCCTCTTCCTAGAATTGATGATTTGCTTGATCAATTGAAAGATGATAAGTATTGTACTAAGTTGGATTTGAGAAGTGGATATCATCAGATTAGGATTGTTGAAGGAGACACATGGAAGACAACCTTTAAAACAAAACAAGGTTTGTTTGAGTGGATGGTAATGCCATTTGGACTTTGCAATGCTCCTGCTACTTTAATGAGAGTCATGAATATTGTCTTAAGGCTATTTCTAGATGATTGTGTTATTGTCTATTTCGATGACATTTTGATTTTCATCAAATATAATGAAGAGCATGTTATGCATGTAAAGCAAGTTCTAGATGTCTTGAGGAAAGAAAAGTTGTTTTTGAAGATGTCTAAATGTGAGTTTGGAAAGACCTCACTTGTTTACCTGGGCCATATTGTTGGAGGAGGGGAGATGAAAATTGATCCCTCCAAATTCAAAGTCATATTGGAGTGGCCCAAGCCCAACAATGTGACAGAGGTATGAAGTTTTTTGGGAGCAGCCCAATATTGGAGAAAGTTTGTTGCTAGCTTCTCTTCAATTGCAGCTCCATTACATGCAATGACAAGCATCAAACAAGTTTTCCAATGGGGAGACAAGCGAAAAAAGGCTTTTGATACTTTGAAGGAGAAAATCAGTTCAGCCCCAATTCTTGCACTTCCAAATTTGAGACAACCTTTTGAAATCCAAACTGATGCAAGAAATTATGCAATGGGAGCAGTCTTGTTACAACATGGTAAGCCCATTTGTTTTCATTCTAAAAATTTTAATGGTGTTGTGATTAACTATCCTACTTATGATAAGGAGTTGTATGCATTGGTTCAAACTGTAAAAAAATGGAAACATTATTTGTTGGGAAAAGAAACTGTCATTCACACAGACCATCAACCTTTGCAATACTTACAATCCTAAACAAAGCTACAACAAGCAATGCACTTCAGATGGATGGGTTTTCTACAACAATTCCACTTGGTGATAAGGTATAAGAAAGGAATTTATAACAAAGTTGTTGATATACTTTCTAGGCCTATTATTAGTGATTCAGTTATTCTTAAGCATAATTCTATCATGCATGAGAGCTATGTTGAGCAATATGCTTTAGATGCTGATTTTAAAGAAGTATATGCAACTTCGTGTCATTCTAACCATGTTGAGGAATTGGATTACTGGGTGCATGATAATCTTTTGTATCATCTTGGAAAGCTATGTATTCCACAGGGTGAAAGAATCAACATTATAAGGGAAGCTCATTCTTCTCTTATTGTTGGTCATTTTGGTGTAGGCAAGATAGTGGCTAATTTGCAAAGGTATTGCTATTGGCCTAGAATGAATGAAAGTGTTTCGAGATATGTAAGAGGATGTTCATTATGTGATACAAGCAAGCCTAGCAATAGAAATTTGGGTTTGTATACTCCACTTTCGGTTCCTTCTCTTCCTTGGGAAAGCATTTCCATGGAATATGTAGGAGGTCTACCTATGTAAAAAAAAAAACATGACTATCTTTATGTTGTGGTTGACAGTTTCAACAAAATGTGCATTTTGATGCCTTGTAAGAAGCAGGTTACAGTTGAACAAATGGTAAAAATGTTCTTTCATCATGTTTGGGTACATTTTGGGTTGCCTAAATCCATTATTTCTGATCGAGATTCTCGATTTATTGGGAACTTTTGGTCAAGTTTATGGGCACTCATGGACACCAAACTGAAAAAGAGCACCACTTTTCATCCACAAACCGATGGTAAAACATAAGTGTTTAATAGAACAGTGGTACATCTTCTTCATGGTTATTGCAACAAGAATCCTAAGCTTTGGGATGAGCATTTACACTACAGTCAACATGCTTACAACTGGGCTAAGCACTCTTCAACTCAAACCTCGCCATTTGAAGCATGTTTTGGCTATTTGCCCAAATCTCCTTTAGATTTTATCTATGGGAAATACATTGCTATTGATGGTCAATATGACATTGATAGGGAAGAAAAGTTCATTGAACAAATTCAGTTGGTACATCAAATAGTACAAGAACAGTTGGAAAAGAGGCAAGCCAAGTACAAGACAAGACATGACAAGCATTGTGTCGATCATAGTTTCCAAGTTAGGGATGAATTTTGGTTGTACATTAGAAAAGAGAGGCTTAAAGGAGAAGGTAAAAACCTGAAACCAATTAGATATGGAACTTTCAAGGTTCTTGAAAAGATTGGTAACAATGCTTTCTGTTTGGATTTGCCTCCTTATATGCAAATGTATGCAGTTTTCAATGTTGACAATTTGAAGTTGTATGAGCCTCCTTTGATTGATGATCAAGGAGAGCATGTTCAGATTCCTTCTATAGATGATTCCTCGCTAGAATATCTTACAGAACTGCATGAAGACACAATCCTTGACAGGAGGATGAGAACTTCAAAATGAGGAATATCTTCGAGTTGGTCTTAAAGACACAAATCCAAGCAAGGCCAATTGGATGGAGATTGGAAAGGTGAGGTAACTATACCCTCATATTTAGATAGATTGAAAGTAGTCTTTTGGAGGTCCAAAAGCTTTCCAATGGGGAGGAGTGATCTAGGGGATCAAATTTTTCTCAAAATTCAAAGTGCTCAAAATCGCTTCAAAATGGAAAGGGGCGTAGGCCTCGACCTCACAAAACCAACGCAACTCAAATGGGTTCAAACGGACACTGTATGAGTGAGATATCACGTTATGTCCATTTTTTCGAACAAGCAAAAATTTGATGACTGTGCAGACCGTACAACTGATGTGCCAGGGTCGTACAACTGATGTGGTAGGTCCGTACAACTTATGTGTCATGGCCGTATTCTGAGCTGGCAGGTGACTGGGTATCAGAGGTGTCATACAAATGGACCAATGCGCAAGTGACACGTGTCCTCATTTGAGCGAGTGAAATGGTGTCATGTGGCCCAGTCGTGGGTTGCCACATGGCACCCCCTCTAGTTAACACTGGTAAAATTTTGGGGAGTCCGCAGGACTCAACCCCGTGACCTCCGGGCAGGGGTAATGTCTTGGCAAGGGAGAGGCTACCACTCGGCCCACACAATAGTGCTTACACATGAATGTTTTCATAAATATTTAAACTTACATTATGGTAAGTTTGGCGCGAGTTCGGGCTGGGGCTAGCCCCAGCCCCGTTCATATGAATCTGGCCATACAACCTGATGCCAATCCTCTGCATGAGGAGTTCAACCAACTTTCAAATGTCACCACTTGTCATGTTTCCAAGGTTCCTACAAACAGATCCCTCCCACCATCACGGGCCATTTGTCACATTTGTTGTTGTTGCAATGGGTGCCCATCTTAGGCGTGGGACGTGGTCACATTGGAACCCACACGTCCAACACCTCTGTGGATTGGGGGCTAGGTTCCCTAAAAATGAGGCATTCCGACGCATTTTGTGGAATTGGCGCGTGTGTTGGGTTTAGGCACAGGAAACGCCCAAGATTTGGGTTACTCACACAGGGGTGCATTTTGGCAAACCAGAGACAACAAGATTGAAGGGGAAAACTTCCATGAGGTCTATCTTCTTCATTTTTTGGCCAAACCAGGTGTTGAAAAAGCCCAGTTAGGGGTTTTTGGATGTTCTGGAGCCATAGGAGCCATCTATTTGGAATTTTGAGCACTGTAAAGCACTTATTTTATCACTTTGAGAAAATAATATAAAAGATCCATTGGAAGCTGGACCAGGAGATGTAGCCCAAGCGAGGGGTCAACTCCTTTATCATTTGTTGTGTTATGTGTTTACTTTTCACTATTATTTTCTGGTTGTTATTTCATCTTGAATGTGAGAGGTTATCTAATTTATGTGTTTTCAAATTGATCCTTTTTCCTAAACACACATATTTAAAAACTTCCAAATTATTTAAAGATACAAGCCTTTTAATTTTTAGATCAAGCACCCATATTCTAATCAGACCCATCTAATAAGAGAAAAATGAAAAAGAGAACACTTAAAGTGAAGAAGGAACTTTCACAAGAAGATATCCTGCCAATCACTACGTAAATCCCATCAATAATTTGATCGGATCAAAATATCTGGAGAACCATTCAACCATTAAACGTTGCAAAGTCTGATTGGGTCTCCATGGTAGGTTTGGTTCCTGTTGTTGATTCAAATGGATTTAGGGCCCCTTAACAAAATCAGCACTAGAACGAGGGATTGAATGAATGAATGGCTAACAATATTTCTGATATAATATTTCACACAGCCTATAGATTCAAAACAACCCACAAGCATGGCTAGTCACTCTCAAGACAACCCACATACATTGAGTATTCCTAAAACGAGTAACTCATCCTAGCAAGAGGAAGAACGTTTATTCCCTAAAATACCTTATGCTCTTCCCCATGAGGAGTTGAACCAATTCAGAAGAATCACAAGAACTTGCGCTCAACAAATTGAAGCATTACCCTTAGCTTTGTGACTTCCTCATAGAAAACAAGTAAGAAAACCAGTGGTGGACACCCCCGACCAAGTTTTTGTTCACAAATTAGAAGACCTGATAGATTTATCCCTCACCAAGATTGAACATCCCGTTAATCTAATCCCCGAAACACCAGTTGGTAACTACTTTGAGCCTTATGATTTTGAATCTGACGAGGAAGGGTTTAACTCAGATCGCTCAGCTTCGGAGTCGGACAACATGGAGGATAACAATGATCATAATGAAGAAAGGGGAAACCCACCTCAGAATAATCAACCTTGGTTGTCCAGAGATGCTCTAGAAATCTCCAGACGAGTACATATCCTCCCCCGACATCCAGAAAAGTTACTCCCTAAATTTAACCTTGAAACCTCAGGATTGCCTGAAGACCATATCAAAAAGTTCATACTAGCTATTAGACTGATGAATTTACAACACAAGGATGTAGTATGAAGTATTTTTCCCTATACCTTTGAGAATTCAACCTCAACGTGGTATTTTAACTTGTCTGTAGGGTCCATAACTAGTTGGTTGAAGTTTCAAAAGGATTTTTTAGACAAATTTGCAGAAGAAACCACTACAAGATATTTAATGGCTGAGTTGTTCACTGCCACCATGAGTTCAAAATAAAAGGTTAAATACTTCAATCAACGATTTACCACTATCCTGAACAAATTCCAACCCGAAGCTAAACCCACTCAAGAGTTGCAAATCGAAGTATACGCTAATTCTCTCCCCGCTTATATTTCCATGTTTGTAAAAAGGGTTGCCAAGTATACCCTAGCTTACAAATTTGAGGAAGCCAAAACAATTGAATTCCAAATGAAGGGATGTAAAGAGGGTGAGGTCTCACTAGTTAGGAAGGAATTTCAACCTCCACCCAGGAGAGGACTCTTGTTGACCAAACTCCCAGGGAAACAAACAGAACAAGGTCCCAAAAAGGGAAGTGGAGACATAAAATACCTATAATGGATGATAAAGAATTTTTCAAATGAAATCGTAGACATGAAAATAAGTGTCGGGGAAGGAAACCAAGGCCAAAGGCCCTATAAACCTTTTTTTAAAAGAAACCCGTTGTTCAAAGAAATTGAACCTCCCCTAGCCAACTTAAACATTGACCTGGGAAATGTAGCATCCGACTCTTTCTGTACCTATCATCAAGAGAAACATTCTGAAAGAGATCGTCCACAATGGGTGCATGTCATTAATTTGATGGCCAATCGGTTCCTAGACGAAGTTTCCCTTATCGAGCAATCAAGCAGCTCAACGATAAATATTGTTGATCAGGAATAAGTTGACCCACCGAAAGAGACAACCATGTTGTTGTGGGATCCTGACTTGCCAATTCCTTCCAATGATACATTCGAGACTCGGGAACCACTCATTGAGGTTTTGACTGTGCAAACGCAAAGTAAGGGTCAGTCGATATCAAATGACCTTACCATTGCCCAAACTTTTAGGGGAAAACAAACATTCGATCACCCAAAAGCACCTTTTTCCCCCCAAAGAAATCCTATTAACATCCATACATGAGAATCACCCAAGCTAGACTACAACATAGTAGAAGATCTAAAAAGATTGAAGGAAAATGTATCAGTCATGGACATGTGTAGGATCCCCCAACAAAAGGAATTTCTGTTACAAGCCTTGAAGTTAGTAGAAAATCTTATAACAAGCACTAACCAAGGGGAAAACCCAACCCCCACAGATCTAAAAATAAACCAAATATGAACGCTTTCTCTGTAGACAAAAAAGGAAATCCTTTTGTCCCATCGTTCCTCTTGATGTTTGAAGTCTTCAACATGAACCTCCACAATTATTTAGTTGACTCAGGGGAATCCTCTAATGTTATGCCATTATCTATCTACAAGAAATTAAATGCAATCCCTCTCAAAAGTGATAAACATGTGATACAACTAGACATAACCCAGGTGAAAGTTATTGGAGAACTCAAGGATGCCATGATCATAATGACCATACACCCGAAATTTGTTTAAGTAATTGACATCAATGTAGTAGATATACCAGAATCTTATGGACTACTACTTAGTCGAGATTGGTCTGAGAAGTTGAATGGATACTTTAACACAGACTGGGCTCACCTTTGGTTTTTTCATTAAAGGGGCACACAAACATGATTAGGACCGATAGGGAAAGGTATCTCAAACACATTGTCATCGATTTAGAATCCCTCAACGAACCCTCGTCGACATATTTCCCCATGCTAGGAAAATACTCCTATGACTCTGATTTCGTCAACTTCTCCCCTCTCTCATCTGATGTATCTATTACTCAAAACTCCGAAATGACTTTTCAAGAAAATATACCGAAAGCGGCGGAAAAAATCCTCTTTTGTCAAGAACCTCTGTTGGAAACCAAAAATAAAATAGGTGGAGAGGAAGAAGTTAGTAGGCAAGGAGAAGCTGATGATTTGTTCTCACAATTTTGGACCTTGTACTT
Source organism: Picea engelmannii (assembly GCA_009831015.1). Taxonomy (NCBI): domain Eukaryota; kingdom Viridiplantae; phylum Streptophyta; class Pinopsida; order Pinales; family Pinaceae; genus Picea; species Picea engelmannii. The sequence goes on along the minus strand of ML796324.1, from coordinate 118,541 downwards.
TGACGGGTCTAAATTGCAAGAAGGATTAGGAGCAGGGTGTATCCTCATTGATCCGAAGGAGAAACGAAATTTCTTGTCCTACTGAATGGAATTTGAATGCACTAATAATATTGTCGAGTATGAAGCTTTAGTGCAAGGACTAAAGAAAGCCATAGACTTAAACGTTAAATAACTAAAGGTTTTAGGAGACTCTGAAATTATCATCAGGAAAGTAAAGAATACTATACATTGCAACTCTCCCCACTTAAGGAATTATCAACAGGAAGTGCACAGGCTAATACAACATTTTGAAGCTTTCAACATTACAATGATCCCCAAAACAAAGAATACTCTTGTTGATTCCCTGATCACTATTGTCTCAAGGCTATCCCCTTTAGAATACTATGAAGCCTCCAGGTTCACTATGGAACTTCTCTACAAACCATCAATGCCCAACAATATTTCTAATTGGAAGGTCTTTGAAGGAGACGAACATATCAGAAAATTCTTAACCAATCAACAAACTTTTAAAGACCTGGCTATTGAGGATGAAGTGTTCCAAGAGAAACTAGTAGAAATCAATCCCCATGAACAAAGAGGGGAAACATATCACTCAATTGACAAACCAAGGTTTCACATGATACCAAAAGGGGTAGCCAACTTGGATAATCTCTTTGAATTAAGGGAAATATTTAAAGGGTCAACAAACACAAATACAGGGAGCTCTTGTCCCATGTACGAGACTATAAACCTAGGAACCCCAGAAAACCCTAAAAATATAAATCTAGGCAAGACGATGTCTAAAGAAGAAAGGAAGGACTATCTCAAACTTTTCAGAGAATATCAAGATGTTTTTGCATGGTCCTACCATGATATGAAAACTTATGACACTCGCATCATTCAACACACAATCTCGTTAAAACCCGGAGTAAAACCCTTCCAACAGAAGCTCTGGAAGTACCACCCATCTCTAGAACCCCTCATGTGTTAGGAGTTAAAGAAACTACTAGATGCTAAAATTATCTTTCAGGTTAGATACTTTGTCTCGGTAGAAAATTTGGTTCCTCTCGGGAAAAATTATGGGGAGATTCGCCTATGTGTGGATTTCAGAAACCTCAACAGAGCATCAGAAAAGGACAACTACCTAGTCCCACCGATGGAACAACTCTTGCAAACCGTTTCTAGTTTTGATATTTTCTCCCTGCTAGATGGTTTTTCAGGTTACAACCAGCTTATAGTTTCAGAGGAAGACCGATTGAAAAATACCTTCCAAACCAAGTGGGGGACCTTTTCTTATAAATGCATTCCCTTTGGATTAATTAATGCAAGGGAAACCTTCCAGAGGGCCATGGATGTGGATTTTCGAGGACTAATCAACAAATGTGTAGTAGTTTATTTGGATGACATGACTGTGTATTCAAAGAATAGAGAAGATCACATCCAACATCTAGCCCAAATTTTTGAAAGGTGTAGAAAATATGGTATATCTTTAAACCCTAAGAAAACTATCTTTAGTGTCGAGGAAGGGAAATTAATAGGCCATACTATATCTCAAGCAAGAATTCACATCGACCCGGAATGAATTAAGGAATTCGCATCGACCTAGAATGAATTAAGTCAATAGCACAACTTCCCTTACCCCACAACAAAAGGCTATGCAATCCTTCTTTGGGAAAATCAATTTTGTGAGCAAGTTCACCCTTGATTTCGCTGAAACTATCAAACCCTTACAAAAAATGATCCGCAAAGATGTTTAATTTCAGTTGGATGACGAATGAAAAAGTGCTTTCAGCAATATTAAGAATGCAATATCGCAAGCTCCAGTGTTGCGAAGTCTTGACTTTAGCAAGGATTGTTTCCTCTATACTTTTTTCTCCGACCAATATTTAGCTGCAGTATTGACTCGAAAGGATGATGACAATAATGAGGCATCGGTCTCATTTATGAGCACTAATCTCCAAGGGACCGAACTAAATTACCCTTCTATCGACAAATAGGCTTATGCAATGTACAAAGAAGTAAAACATTTCAGATCTTACATCTTAAAAAATCGCACGAAAGTCATTGTGTTTCATCCTGCAGTCTGATCCCTATTCACTCAACAGGAGATGGGGGAAAGAAGAGGAAACTGGATGGTAGTTGTTCAAGAGTTTGATCTAGATATAAAACCTTCCAAATTGGTTAAGGGACAAGAATTGTGTAAATTGTCCGTTGAATCCCAAGACCAAGTAAATGAAGACTCTGGATGGGAGAATGAATTGGCGTTATGGTATAGTAAAGATTTATATGTTCCCCCAGGGTAAGAGTCTTGGTATGGGAAACTAACTTATCTCCTACATCATGGGACTTTCCTAGAAAACCTAAACCCTAAGGAAAGGAGAGCTCTCAGACTAAAATCGACACAATATCACCTCATAAATTCAGTGCTCTTTCACGTGAATTATGATGGGGTACTTTTGAGATGTCTCGAACGTGAAGACACGGAAAAGGTTCTGAAGGAGCTCCATGATGGTCCTACAGGAAAACACTTTGCAAGGGATACCACCACTCACAAGATACTGAGAGCCAACTATTATTGGCCTACTCTGTTTAGAGATGCTCACACATATGCTAGAAACTGTAAAACTTGTTAAATGAGCGCGGGGATGGAAAAGAGAGAAGATGTCCCACTCCAACCGGTGGCCATATCTAGACCATTCAAGCAATGAGGGTTAGATTTCATAGGAAATATTACCCCGATTTCTTCAAAACAACATAGATACATACTGACCGCTATGGACTATTTCACGAAATGGGCAGAGGCCATCCCTCTGACTCATGTAAACGAAAAGGTGGTAATCCAATTCATAGAACAATAGTTGATCACAAGGTTCTGTATGCCTTCCATTCTTGTTTTTTATAATTTCACTTACTTTTCTTCCACCCTATTAAAAAAGGTTTTCTCTAGACAAAGAAATCATAATTAGATACTCTACAAACTACTATCCATGGGGGAATGGAGTGGCATAATCAACAATTAAGAACCTAGTGAGAATATTGAAGAAAAAAGTTGCAGACAATCAGAGGAATTGGCATAGTTCACTTCATAATGCCTTATGGTCCAATAGAGTAACACCCACAAAATCTATAGGGAAATCCCCATACTTTTTGGTATACATACAAGAGGCCATTCTCTCGAACGGGTTATATCTTCCATCTCTTCAGCTTGCTCAGAGTTCTAGATGACAAACCTCATCATTTATTCAATAGATAATTGATACCCTCCTCATGCTTGAAGAAGAAAGGGAGAAGGAAAAATCAAAGTTCATCGCTTGTCAGCAGATAGTTAAAAGGTGGTTTGACAAGATTAAGGCCAGAGAGAAGAATTTTGAAGTAGGAGACTTAGTCCTGAAATGGGACAGAGCAAATGAACCGAAGGGAAAACATTCAAAGTTTCAGAATCTATGGATCAGACCTTTCTAGGTAGCTGAGAAACTTGGGGTAGGCATGCATCGGTTACAAAATTTGAGGGGGGAACTTGACGCCCTCCCGGTGAATGGCCAATCCATAAAAAAATATTTATGTTAAAACAAAACAACTATGTGTTTTCTTGTTATTTCATTTTGTAGGTGTTAGGCAGGCTGATTGCAGAGTCCTTTATTTATGTTTTCTTTTGTGTGGTATTTTTGTTCTTTAAAGTTTTGTTCCGCAAGGTATTGGTGGACATTAATCAATACGGTGTAGCAAACTCTGTTCCTGACTCATTCTTACATGAAACACAAGAAACATTGGGTGAACTGTTGTTGTCTTAAAGGATTTATGTATCTAACCTTTGAAAACAAACAACCTTGGCAAGTGATGAAGTGTCCACCTGGTGGTCTAGTAAAATCTAAAGGGAAAGATGGTAATTCGGAAAGGACCATATGTACCTCAACACAGAGCTAGGGAAAATTTCACCTTAACTGTCTCATCTATGCAGATAACAGACGTCCTCCTCTCCCACTCACTCAGGGAATCTCTGTCGTAAATAAGTCAATTATATCAAATGAGCACAAAGTAGGAGAGGGTATGCAGATAAATCTGTCGGGGCTATGGATGCTCGCTGGCAGCGGAGCAAGGTCTGTGACATCAAGGTGACTCCGTTGGGGCTATGGACACTCACTGGCAGCGGAGTAACACTGCAAGAAGTGAATGATGATAACTAAAGGTAATGGTGCTATTGAATTCTTTATTTGGTTCTTCTCACAAGGGGGTGTGGGTCATGGTCAAAAGGAACGAAGGTGGAATAAAGGTTGAAACCCCATAGGTGGGTCCAAATTCATGAACTGGGGGAATTCTAAACGCAAGGATAGAAGAGGCTCTGATAAAAAAAAAATAGTTACATTCTTAACCAACTTCTACATCAACTAAGCCTGGGGAAGGAACAAAGATTCTTCATTCGCCCAGTAAATCATCATTTGTTGAGTGCTCAACACACCCTAAAATCCTTATGAAATTTTATCACTTTTAGGGTACCATTTGTTTTCTTTTACTGTCTAACTCAATTTCACTTTGGGGGTGGTTTATTTTGTTTTGTTTTCATGACTCTTATTGATCGAATCAAATGTGTTTGAACTTGTCAAAAGAAACCTTGTGTCTAAAAGAACTTGACATTCCAATTAAGAATCAATAATTAACATCGTGATTGACGCACTTGTGTTCAACATCGGAAAAAATGCAAGAAGGTAAAGTGGCCACACAATTTCACTAATCACCGACCGTGAATGCTCCATCAGCATCAATAGAGGGAAGAGTTGTTTTACGTAAGTTATTCACCACGAAAACCCAGAAGATATTCGATGCCCTTTGGTATTGGCAAAATACGAGAATAATAGACATTGAAAAAAGACATAAAGAAATCACTGAAATCTGATGACCGATGCGCTTTATCGGGGTCGGGGAAATTTATATAGGTTAAGACAATTGTTTTGTCTATGACAAACATATCATCGATCGTCGATCCCCGATACTTTTTGGCATCGAGACTTTTCACGAGGGTCTATCCAAGAACACTTGGGTAGGTTTATCGTCGATTGTCGATCCTCGATACTTTTCGGCATCGACAATATAGGGTCGGGTTTTAGAATGTATAGCTTAAACACAGGGATAAGGGGAAAGGATAAGGAGAAAGGAGATGGAGAAAGGATATGGTGAAAGGATAAGGGGAAAGGAGATGGAGAAAGAATAAGGAGAAAGGAGAAAGCATTCTCAATTCTTGGATCCAAGAATTCTTCTATAGTCTGAGCGATACAATGAAAGATTTTCTCATTATTTTAGCAACCAATCTATGTATTGGGTTTCATTCACCCCATGGTTGGGAACTGATGATCGATTCATTCATAACTCGACTAGGTCTTGATTCCAATTAACATGAGAAAATCAAGACATCGGTCTAGAGTGCCACATGTCTTTATCACGTAAGGGTGTCATATGGTCTGGTTTCATCTCGAGTCGTCTTAAGGTTTCCTGTGTCCTAGTCACACCTCCAGGTCATCCTCGCCACATCAGCTCTGTATAAAAATATTAATCGACGTCGGGGAATTTGCAAGAAGTTATCAACGAAAAGTGCTCGAAGCAGAATCCTGACCCCCGATTTACCAACTAGACTAGTGAAACAATGGGATGTTTGTGGCATAAGATACGATTGGATTTGGACATTTAATAGACCAGTTAATTCTTGATCTTTCATTTGTGGATACCTTGTGCGTTGATTGAACAAAAACAATTTGAAATCATCGATAGGCCACATTACAACCCTCTCCTGTGTCGTCAACCCACGATGAATTTAATTTTAAACATCTTTGAATATATGGCGGAAGATTTAATGAAATTACACTCATAACTCGAATTGAATGGCTGATGCGACAAGGTAAGTTCATCCATGTTTAAATCTCTAGAACGGTTTTGAACAAATTCATTCTGCGCACAAGTTTGAATTCCAGAGCATCTGAAGGAGAAAAGCGAGTGTCTCGAGACTATGTTGATCCTCAGATCATCAAAACTAGGTTAAACAAGTTGCAGAGGTATATGTTAAATTTTGTCAAATTCAACAGTCGTGATTTATATATGCATCCAATTTTATTGCACAGTCTCTAAAATATGTTCTAGATGCAAGTAAATTGCCTCCACGAAATCCAACCACCAAACGCTCGTCGAGAGCACCCAAGATAAAAGAAGCTGAAACAGGTGAAGTTTCTTCTCTGGGGACCATGAGGCAGTTGGAGTATGCTCCCAGGACGGAGCCCATCATTAAAACATCAAAAAAGAAATCTTTTGTCTAGCCTCCGGCCTTCAGGGATACAGAGGCAGGAAACAGATCCAAAGTAATGCTACCACAGTGGGGGGACATTTTCAATACAATCAGCTGAGAGGAGTACTCGAATTATATCCCACACAGTGACCCGAACATAAGGGCTCTCGATGACCAGGTGTTCCCAAACATTCAACGGTCTTATTTTCATATGGTAGCCAACATAACCCTGGTTTTTCCTTGCACAAAGGTTTTGAAGTGGATAATCGACCATACAGACGCACATAAATGTTTAATAAATGATGAGAATTGCGAGTGTGTCGGCGTTTTCCTCCCGACAGAAGTCCAGAAATACTACAAGCTCAGGGACCTAGAGGAGTGACTAAACATAGACTTCGTGGTGAATTTATACGAATTCCATGACACCAACCAACTGATAACCTCATGGTGGAAGGAGGACAATAAGTTTACCAACCGAAGCAATGGATGATGGTTAACTTGAGTGAGCCATGCATCTATTTGATGGCTCTCATCTACCGACTATATGGAGAGAAGGACTGCTCCAAGTTTTTGAAAGCATGGCTGCCCTTGGCATACATAGTGGTGATTTGTAAAAGCAGTTACATTGGGGAGCGATAATTTCTAAACAATTGAGCATCTATGTACAATAGGCTCAGACGCTAAAAGAAGGGGAAGCACCCACTTTCCACATGGCCTCGTACTTGCTCGATTTTATCTGCATGAGAAATGTCTTCACTGGCATGAATCTAAGATGGCATGTTGCGAATCTCCCTATTCATGTTTATTTGAGCATACTCTGGGAGAAAAAGAACGAAAAATCCTACTCACTCATCTGTGATGACTTCATCGTGCATATTCATTTTATTATTTTTAAGAAGGAATTCCCAATATTATCCTCAACAGCTAAGAAAATGGTAGAAAAGGTAGGCCATTTGTATTTAGAAGAACGCTCAGCCTATATAAGGGTGTTTGGGGCCACCGGATCACCACATCTCCTACATGGTCACATCCCAGACCAGCTAATTGTGGGAGAAATCTGCTATCAGACTATCCTACAGGGCTATAACACCACATTAGTCAAGCATATGAAGCGGGCTTTCATACCCTATGGTTTCCATGTGGGGTTTTATCTAGTAAAGGATACTACTCAAGACAAACAAGAAGGATTGAGCCAACTTGAATTCAGGTTCCCGACGGGCCAATTCCGCAGGCACGAACCTAAAGGCCTAGTCCTCCAACATGCTTCAGAGGTATCATCATGTTGGTCATACACTCATGATAAGTTTGAGGACGAAATTTTCACAGAGTGTGCCTAGGACTGGGAAAAGGTAGTACAAAGAATGGCCAACCTAAATATGATGAGGTTCAAGGCCATGAGCATGGATGAATAAGTGGAGACAATAGAGAAGTTGGCTCAAGAGGCCCTTAGAGCCAGGGAAGAAATCAGAGTGGCATAGACCATAGAGGCACAGATAAGGGGATTACTCTTTCTAGAAGGGGCATAGAGAATCATTGATCAATTGAAAAATGAACCTAATATGATATAAATGAAGAGGATTCCCGTTGATGACCCAATCGAAAGTCAAGGAGAGCCAAGTAGCCTAGATCCGATGCAACTTGAATAAATCATGGGGTTAGAAAACCCTCAAGTTCCACCATCACAGATCAAATCACTAGGGAAAATTTCAACCCATCCTAAGATAGTGAGGAAATCAGGAAGAAAAAGTGTACCAAATCTCTTGTTCGACTTGATAACCATCTATGATGATGAGGAGATTTCAGAGGTGTCCCTGGTGACACCAGTGTAGATTATAGAAGAGAAACAACATGAGAGAGCATCTAACCCGAGTCTCAATGCTCCAGTTCAGATCCTTTTGCAGAGCGAACATGAGGTCGAGAGTGTCTTAGACACTGACATAATCGACGTACTGAAAACCCCAATGGACAACTCGAGGGATGAGCTAGGATCGGGTTGACAGAAAGGAGAAATTCCACAACAGGAAATCAGTGTTTCAACAACCGATTTCCAAGTAAGTATTTAACCTGCCCCTGGTTTCTCATTTTTTGCCGATACATTACCAGTTGATGAGAAAAAAATAGAATTCAAGCCATCGGGACATATGGAAGAGGTTCAAGAACCCATCCTAGAACGAATATACACAGTCGAGAGCCTGGGGAATACTATAACTTGGGGAGAATAAAAAATCCCCAAACCTGTTGATGAGGTCATCGATATACAAGAAATCGCATATGACTGAAAGAGAAAAGCCATCATGAAGAGAACCACTAAGAAGAGGAGTCTTACATTGGATAGTTCAATTCTCATCACCACAGAGGAAAAACTGATCACCACAGAGCACACCAAGACGTCTAGACTTATCGACGCAGGGATGGCTATCACAGATGCCACCTTGGACAGAGAAAGAAGAGATGAAAAGGAGTTGGTTATTGTGCTGAAGGAGTCAGAGCACCTGCACCATTTGGAAAAATACTATTAGGAGTCCACACAAGAAACAATGTTTTTGAGAAGTGAGTTCTAAGACGCCTATGACAAATTCATGAATGAACAACACCTTTTCACTGCAAGGATAGATGACTTCCAATAAGACATCCTCATGGTGCTAGTGACCTGCAAGGACATGGAAATATCGTATGAGAAGGCTCACCAAGCAGTGGAAAGAATTGGTTACATCAGCATGGTTCAAAAGGGTTGAGACATCGAAGAGCATGGCATTTGGGTGTTGAGGGACAACAACATAGATCGGATCAGGAAAGCGATCGAATACTAGGTGAAAATGGCCCAGGAACCTCAATGGGAGATTCAAGAAAAATGGGTTGATTGCTAAAGGAGTTGGGTAAAGATTAATTGGGAAATGAAAGACATCGTCCTCCCAGAATTCGGCTCACCTGAGGACTTTGTCGACTTGCATGACATAGTCAAGTAACATGTAAAATAAGACTCGACATGGAATGTGGAGATAGCAAAGGTGGCGAGCATGTCGCCAGGTCAAGTACAACAGTTCATGGAGAACCCGATCAAGGCTCGAGCAATATTGCAGTAGTTAAGTGTCAAAATAGTCAAGTATTGGGCACAGGCAGTAGAAGTAAAAGAAAACCTTTAGGCCCCGATGGACCAACACAGATTCCCGTATGCCAACAGATGCGAGGAACTCTTCGTCAAATGGTCAGAGTATGGGAAGATTCATCCACTTCAGTGAAACTATTTGATGATTCTTAGAAGACAGAAAGATGAAAGTGCCATGTGGTGATGTTTTGTTTTACTTAGCTTGCACTTTTTATAGCTATTTTTAGTTAATGATTCATTATAAATAAGAGGATTGACCTTTTAGTAGAGGTCGAGGGTTTTTTAAAAGGACCCTGATTTTTGGAATTGTAAAGAACTATTTCCGAACTACCTTAATTGAGAAGTCATTTTTAGGATCGGAGACAAACTTTTGTTTTTCATCAAAGGCGTGTGTGATTGGATTTGAGTAGGAATTACTTCCGACTTTATTTCATGAATAGACGTTGTAATGAGTAAGATTTTCTGAATCTATTTATAAGTTAGTTGTTTCAATATTTTTGTAGTTCTTGTCTCTAATGATGAAAGAAAATCATTGTGTTAATGTGTGATTAATGATAGATCTAAGGAAACTATTTTTCTCTCCATCATTCTATTACATGTATGTTTTCTTTCGATAACTGTATCTCAGTCAATAATTGAAATATCAACAAGTTAATGTATTAGTACTAGACTTGTCACAAGTGTGAATATATTTTTATGCATGCTTGAGCACTAGGGTTATCCCAAGATCATCCTTATTCAGTAGTTAAGAAACCCCCCTTTTTTATCAATTGGTTTATACCGGCACCCATCTTCTAATCAGAGCCATCTAATAAGAGAAAAATACAAAAGAGAACGCTTAAACTGAAGAAGGAACTTTCACAAGAAGATATCTTGTCAATCACTACATAAATCCCATCGATAATTTGGTCGGATCAAAAGATATGGGGAACCATTCCACCATTAAACTCTGCAAAGTCTAATTGGGCCTCCACGACAGATTTGGTTCCTGTTGTTGAGTCAAATGGATTTAGGACCCCTCAACATAACCCTACTGCACTTTTTGAGCTAGTTTGAAGTGACTTTTATTGGCTAAATTTTATGTTATAAGGATTGGTTTTCTATATCCACAAGGCTAATAAATATCTCTGCAGTAATATTTTTTGTGACAACCTTGATTTTGTGTTAAAGTCTTACTCTATCATTATTGAGTTGAACCAGTATTTACTAGCTTGTCTCTTTCTTATTCAATTGGACTTTTAACACTTATTTTGTTGCTCTTATTATCTTTTATATGCTGATATATATCACTGGTTATTGATTGAATTAGGGACAACAAGATTAAATTGATTTTAAATCCAACATATTATATCATATACTTGGTTTTCCTTGTGTCTCGGGAAGGTATTTACTCTTGGCATGTTTCTTGGTAGGTTACTCAAAGCATTGGAAACCCTCGAGACTCATTTACAAGTTCCCTATACCATTTAGAATTTAACTTTAGGGGTATCCATCCATACATCTCATTTTCCATCTCAATTCCCCCTAGGGTCACTAGGATTCCCCCCTTGAGGTGACTTCCTCACCTCTAAAGTGACGAGAACACTTTCCTAAGGTGAAAGTGGGTAGGTTCTCTCTAATTTGTTGGTAATTGATGGTTGGTTCAGGATTTTCCCAACCTACAACTTGTGTGATAACATTTTGGCATCGTTGTCGAGGAGGATTTTGAATCCTCTTTTGAACCCTAATGACACTTTGGAAAGCTATCCCAAATCCTCTTCACTAGCTTGCTTGGCGAGTCCAACCAAGGGACGTTCCCTTTCCACCTTTCTTGATGATCTCTTCTTGAATCTCATATGGCAACTCCACCTTCTAAGAATCCACCGTATCCCTTCCATCCTTTAATGAGCCTTGAGTTCATCTCGCGACTCTACCGATGTATTACCCTAAGTAATGGAACCATGGCCTCACGTGATTTAAAATGGGAATTCCACAATGTTTATCACTCTTTTGATGTTCAATATATTCTTGGATATCCAAACCATTTCCCAATGGAATGGAGGGAAAATTTCCCTAAATTAAATGGTGATCTAACTCTAGCAATCATCCATGTCGTCAATTATATGAAGTATGCTTCAAGAGTAGATGTGATACATGGGGATGTGCTAATGAATATTTTTGTATCTTCACTAGAATCAAGTCAAAGGAATTTACTTGCACACTCATGTAACCCAAAGAGCATCCCTTCTTCTACCAAGCTCATTGAATAATTTCTTAAACAATATCGTCCAACTACCCAGAATTTGCAAGAGACTTTCCAAGAGATCAAATACATTTTTTTTTCTTGTAGATGAGGATGAAGACAAGCATGAATAAGATATTGATGAAGAAGATACGAATGATACATATGATGAAGATGAAGTATATGCCCTTCCACTTGATGAGGACATCCAGACCTCTGCTTCTCCTGCACATCAAGAAGAGAACATGATGAGTTATAATCCTTTTGAAAACTTGGATGATGCTTTGTTCCATGATTGTGGAAATGAAGAAAATATTCAAAAGGATCTCGATGAATTTTCTCTTGTAGAAGGGTTAAATGAGGCATTGATACCTGCTTTCCATTTTGAAGAGAATGAAGTTATCTAGTCTTGTGAAGAAGTAATCAACTCCTATGATGTAGATGAATTTGTGGGCCATCCCTCAGATATGGTTTACGACCACATTGATGATTTCATACAAGTTGGGAGACATATATGGGATGTGGGTTGCTTCATATTTGATAGAGATCCCATTTATAACATTGAGGGTAGCTCTGATGCAGAGGTGGTTGAATTTTCATTTTCAGAGGATTGGTCTTCATGCGTGTATGATTCATATGCTTGGAAAACTAATGATGACATGATTACAAATTTATTTGAGGATGACCAGTTGCAACATTTTGAGGATGATTTTTAGTCATCCCTTGGGACTTGTAATGCTTATATTTTGAATGCAGTCTTGTTTATGAGGACTCTCGGCCACATTTGTTATCATTTTTGAAGAATACCAGGACGTGGTTGTCTTAGAGCATCTACAAAGAGAAAATATTTTCATATTGAGGATTTTTGTAACAGGGATTCAAAGATAAAGAGGGTGTGTTTTTCACTCCCTAGACTTGAACCTATCCCTTACCTCATTTCCTCTTCTCATCATGGGGTATTCTTGGGATCTCTCATATATTCTCGGTCTTTAGGAAGCAACGATCATGTTCAGGAGGATGAAGACGAGCCTTTGTCTACATATGGTAGCCATATACAAAGATGGATTGATCAGGCTTGTGTCTACACTTTGAGGTAGGATGATAGGGTTAATGGTTTCTATTTCCATCAGCATTTCCTCCCTCCCACCCATCTCCATGATTTTCATTTTATGATTGATTATGTATCTATTTATTATTATGATCATTTTTTGTTGGAATTATCTTTTTTGTTTCACGTGATTAAGCACAAGGGGAGATACTTTGATGAGATGATCAACTGATTGCACTGGTTTTATGACTTCACCTGACATCACTCATCTCCTTATCTTCAAGGCCCCAAGTCCCCAGGTAAGTAGGTAGGTCATTTTGACTTCCTGCATTTTCATCTTGATTGCTCATATTATTTTTTCTCATTTTAGTTTAGATTCATTTCATATTTCATTTTTCTCTACTTGCATATTGATTTCATGCTTAGTTTAGAAATTTAAAAAAAAAATGCTAAAATTTTATTTTCTAGATTAGTTTTAGTTTGGATTTTCATGTATATGGACGAAGGGTGATAGAACCACCCTATATTTGATGGTTTTTGTTTTAGTGTAAGCACAGTTCTACGAGGAGATGTTGTGGTTCTCATGCACTCTTCGATGAGCACACATCCCCAATCAAGAGCCATATGGTATCCCCATTTTGTGGGACAACTAAGGAGATCATGTCTCGAGGCTCTTATGTTGCAGATATGGAGTGTCGAGAGACTACATGACCAACAATTTCCACTTTCCCAAATGGAGGCCTTTCTCACCACCACATAGGTTAGTATTTTCATATGGCATCCACCACACCAGCTAGCTTTCGAAAGGAACTAAGCCTTGCTCCATGAGGTACAAGTCAGGTATTATGGTGAGTTTCATTTCAATATTTTAGGAATTTTAAGTATGTTGTATCTTATACTACTTTATATTTCATGACATATGCTTGGAAATTAAGCCTTTTTCCCTGTTTCACCTCGGTTGTTGACATTGTTCCCTAGTAAGTGGTCTCCCTTGGAAATGTATTTGCTACTAGGAACTCCCTTGAAGATCCATTGTACCATTCCCAACCATACTTACCACTTTCCATCACCTAAAACCCCCCATTTCCTTATCTCTTGGGATTTTAGGGTGTATTGACCCAAGAAGGGGTTGTCCCTCATTCCATGGGAAGAAGGGGATGAAGGACCAGAGGGATTGTTGTTGGATAAAAATATAAAATCCTATATATAAACCTTCTAGATGCTTCTCCCAGGGATCCCTGAGAAAGCAATGAAAAGATTCTCTATAAGAAAAGGAGAACCCACAAGAATAAATGATAGTGAACACTAAGGGGGTTAGTTGGAGGATAGGAGGTCTCATCACAAATTGGCCTATCATGATCATGGGTATCTAGTGGTATGACATTACCATCATCTGGCCACCAAGCTAGGGTAGTGGCTCTCAGTTACACAACTGAGAGAAAGGGGGTCTCATCATGAGCCATCCTTCTCATTTTCGCAAGGTATTTGTGAGTAACATTGTCATCATCTAGACACCACACCAATAAAGTGGCCTTAAACGCATCCTTTAAAACATGAAAGAAACAAATAATGACAAGAGGATGGACTTGGAAAAATTGCATTGAAAATGAAGGTTCCACACACCCTATACAAAGGCACCCATGAATGAGACACTACAACCCCTTGTGTGTCATGAATCCCATGCCCAGTGAGTCTTGAGGCATAACCACTTCATCTAATTCACATGGATTAGAGAGGTATCACTTGGGAAACACCCCTTGACCTAGGGAAATATCTACCCAATAGGACACCTCGCCAACCCTCCCATACCCAAGCTTGGAAACTTGCATAATGTCTTTAAGAACTTACTTGTTTCACCAATTAACCTTTGATGCACATGCTTAGGTGGCTCATTTATTGATTTAATTTACTCACCATGATATTTTGACTTGAGATCCTTTGAGGGTGTGGTTATTTGTCTTTGTTGGACCTAGATGGTGGACAATTTTGGAAGAACAAGCCTAGCTTGGGCTTCCATGGGGATTGAAGCCCACAGGTCAGATGCCAAGGGACTGCATTCCAGATGATAGAGACGTACCTTTGGAGGCCTATAATACATCATGGATAACATGACCAATCTCTTACATGCCAAACGTTTTTCCTAGGAGAGGAAAAACATCACCTTTGGAGGCTTGACGTCACCTACAAGGCTATGGTTTGGTGGTGAGGGTGTTGTTTGATGACATATGGCATATTTTTAACTAAGGAAGGTTGAATACTATCAAGAGAGGAATTGGATAAGTGAAAAGTGGTATTTGGATGCCTAGCCATATATCTGCTACTCCAACGACTTCTTCAAAGTGCCAAAACCTCCCCTAAAGGGGTGACATCACCTTATTCTAGGGTTTCTTTTGTGTAAAAGTGAATTTTAAGATAAATTCTTTGATATTATTTTGTTGAAAGGGGTAATATAAGGGTTTTGGACCCCTTATGTTATGTTTTACCCTTTCTAATGTGGACAAACTATGTGATAGACATTGGTATAAATAGAGATCATAAGATCTCATTTTGAATCATAACTCTCCCATTGTGAGAAGTAGAGGACTGAAATTTTCTCTACTCTTGAATCTTTGTTCTCTTGTGCTATGGTATGGTGTTTCTTTGGTTATGTATTACATGATGATGATGTGTTATCTCTTGGAGGTCTTTTCTATCTATTTTGGTGGTTTATCTTGGCATGCTATGGTTTATCTTCTTGCTATTTGAATTGGTAAGGATTTTACTTATTGTTATCATTTGTAATTCAAGATCAAGGTTGATTCTGCTAAGTCTAGGTACGGAGTATAAGTGCATAAACCCCTACTTTATCTCCACCGTAATTTTAAGAATAGAATTATTGTTAGCGAGGATTTTCTAAGGAAGTATAAGGATATACACCCCTTAGTTTTAAACCCTAGCTATCTTACTTTCCTTGGGGAATAAGAGGATTTATAGCCCCAAAGAGGTAGTATCTCTAGCTCTTTACTTTGACCCCATTAACCCATAATCAAAGGCACCATTTGTTGCATTGGAGAAATAAAATGTTGCATTAGTAAACATGAAAAGTTGATGTTTTGAAGTTCTCTCACTTGGATGTTGTTCCTTGAGCCCTAGGCTATCTTTCCTCATTGAGGCATCCTCTTTCACCCAATATAACTTGTTGTTGTTACAAAACTAACCTACAGCCTTTAGGGCTGCATAAATCTAAGCCTCTAACCCTAGATAACTCCTAAACTAACCCTAGGAATCGACTGTAAATTTTCCCTAACAAACTACTAACCCTAGCGCACTTTTTGAGCTAGTTTGAAGTGATTTTCATTGGCTGAATTTTATATTATAAGGCTTGGTTTTATACAGTCATAAGACTGATAAATATCTCTACAATAAGATTTTTTGTGACAACCTTTATTTTGTGCTAAATTCTTACTCTATCGTTATTGAGTTGAACTAGTCTTTACTAGCTTGTCTCTTGCTTATTCAATTGGAATTTTAGCACTTATTTTGAAGCTCTTATTATATTTTATATGATGATATATATCACTGATTATTTCTTCAATTAGGGACAACAATATTAACTTGCTTTTCCACCTAATATATTATATCATATACATGGTTTTCCTTGTGTCTCGGGCATGTATTTACTCTTGGAAGGTTACTCAAATGATTGGAAACCTTAAGAATCCCTCGAGACTCATTTCCAATTTCCCTCTACCATTTATAATTAACCTTTAGGGGTATCAATTCATACATCTCATTTTCCATCTCAGTTCTTCCTAGGGTCACCGGGATTCCCCCCTTGAGGTGACTACATGACCTATAAAGTGACGGGAACACCTGCCTAAGGTGACAATGGGTAGTTTCTCTCTTAGTTGTCACCAATTGGTGGTTGGGTATGGATTTTCCCAACCTACAACTTGTGCGATAACATGGCTAGTCAGTCCCCAAGTCAAGGGTGTTTTCCAAGATAAACCCATATAAGTCATGTGTGAATGTGAGGTGGAGTGGGTAAAACCTTTGGGCATGGGGTCCATGACATACAAGGGTTTGTATTGTCTCATTTATGGGTGCCTTTGTAGAGTGTGTGCTACACCTTCGTTTTCAATGCATCCTTTTTCGAAACCCATTTATTTTCATTAATTAATTAAAGTCCAACACAGTCAGGTACTTCAATTGGGTAACATAAGACTTGAAGAAGTACCACAACGTCACTTGAATATAGAGGTACATAGATTTCCATATGCATGGAAATAAAGGGACATTGCATGCATGTACACACCTCAACAAGTGGGCCATCTATATATGTGAGTTTTGATTTTGTAGGTATTCAATTATTTTAAGAGTAATGTTTCATTTTTCTCAAGACCTCTCTGGGAGAGCATATAGAAGGTTATAACTTTGGATTTTATCTTTTTCCAGCTACATTCCCTCTGGGCCTTCAACCCCTTCTTCCCATGAAATGAGGTACAATCCCTTCTTGGTTCAGTACACCCGAAAGTCCCAAAATATGAGAAAACAAAATGGAAATAACATGGAAGGTAATAAGTATGATCGATAATGGATGGTGAATATTCAAGGAACCCCCCAGTAACACCCTAAAACCAAGGGTGACCAACTTACTAGGACGAAGTGATACGCACCAATGTTAAATAAGGAAAAGAGTATAATTTCTAAGTAAACGTTCTATAATGAAGAAAGAATTATTTGCAACATGTTCAAATGCTTCAATTATTAGGGTGACACTTACCATGATATTGAAATTATTACCTCATGAAGCAAGACCTGTTGTACTTTGGGGCCAGACCGATGTGATGAATGCTACTCTATCATTGGTGACGTATGATGGTGCATCATTGAACTTGAGGGACTTTGCGGGGCTATGATATTCAATCTGGGTCTCGACACTCCATGTCTACTACCTGTGGGCCTCGAGACATTATCTCCATAGTTACCCCTAGTATATGGGGTAACATCAGGCTCCTAATCGGGGACATGTGCTCACCGTAGAGCGCATGAGTACCTTAGAATATCTGGTACAACTTGTTCCTACACACTCAAGAAAAATTCTAGAGAACCTAGGGTGGTTCTATCACCCCTTGTTATTATGAAAGATGACAAAAATCCAAAGTAATGCTGAAAATAAAATGGTATTCTAACATGTCAATGTAAGCGTGTAAATATATGTAAATCATATGCAGGTATATAAATCTAAGCTAAATAAAAACTATATTTATCATGATATGCAATATGCAACATATATACAATGATATGCAAGATGCAAATTCCTACCTACCTACTCTATTCAATTAATTAAATGCTAGGTATAATCATGCAACCAATGAAACCATCTTATCAATACATCATAAGATCTTCCTCTGTGCTTCATCATGAACCATAACAAGGATAAGTCAAGCAAAAAAATAACATGGGTTAGGGCATGCATTGTATCATAAGAAATCATAAAATATAACTCATGGAGGTGGGGGGGGATCGTGCCAAGTCATATTTCCATAAGAATGGTCAATCCATCTCTGAAAAGGGGCGTGAAGGGGTGAATACTAAAGAGTTTGACTAGAAGACCTGAAATTTTGACTATATGGAACCTCATCACTCCCTAAGGTCTAAAACAGGATGTACAAGAATCTAAAGGATGACTGACAACTTCTCAAGGAAAGGTCAAAAGATCTAGGTACTAGACTTCTTCTCAAAAATTTCAATCTATATTTAAATTCCAAGAGAAATCCTTGCTTTGGAAAACCACCTGGGACAAGGCAAACATTTCCCAACTACATCCTTAGTGACATAGTGAGACAAAGGAAAAGAAGGATGATGGGAAACCTCATCACATGTATCTTTCTCTAGGAAAATCATGTCCTCACCCTTGTCACTATCTGAGCTCACCCTTGTCACTATCTGAGCACACCCTTGTCACTATCTGAGCACAACGGTGGTCGAAACTCCTCTTCATAGAATATATTCAAGTGCTCAAAGGAATATTCATCAAAATCCTTTAGGTATGACCAGAAATCATTATGATAATACTGCATCAATTCATCCTTGGGTGTTTGGAATACATTTGTAATTATGTTATCTACTTGTTACCAAATGTTATAATCAACAACAATCTCATATGATAGTTGTGAAGGAAACAATTGGAAATGATATTCAATGTCGTAAATGGGATCTCCATCATAGAAAATTGTTGATATTATGGTACCTGTGGGAGGTTATATTAACCTCCATATGTAACCTTTGACTAGAATAGAATATTTCGAAAGTAAGAGAAACCCTAAACGAATGTGTGAGAACCCTAGAAGACTAGTCGACTCAATAAAATAAATAATATTAAATTATTACCCTCCAGAAAGAGAAGTAGGCCTAGATAGATGATAAGAAGGACTATAAATAAGAGGATATTGATCCCATTTTGTACACACACACACACTCATACAAGATAAGTAGTGCGCAAGTCTAGAGGAAGGAGTGCAACTGCAACAACTGCAGTTGGGTATTGTTTTTGGT
The DNA here is from genome assembly GCA_009831015.1 of Picea engelmannii. Taxonomy (NCBI): domain Eukaryota; kingdom Viridiplantae; phylum Streptophyta; class Pinopsida; order Pinales; family Pinaceae; genus Picea; species Picea engelmannii. The sequence goes on along the minus strand of ML796324.1, from coordinate 99,382 downwards.
CTTTGGTTGTGGGATTATCTTTCATGTGCACTACCTTTGGAGGAAGGTGTGCTCTCTTGGTTATCTATTGGTTCTAGTGTTGCTCCTAGAATCATTCTATCTAGCAAAGGTTAAGGTTCTCGAGGGTGGCTATGTTCCTATGGTTGGGTGACAATATTGTGATATTGTCTATGGTTAAATGAGAAAATAGAAATATTTCTAACAGGTTATGGGCCCAAACTTCCTTCATAAAATTCTAACTGCTGGAAGGGAGTTGGATAGTTCTTTTTCAAGCTCGTTGTAGCACCAGTTGCAGTTGAAACTAGGGTTTTTTTATTTTTGCAGCAGCAACAAACTTTAACATAATTATTTGGGAACTTTCAGTGAAACATTGGGGAAATTTTATGACATTCTAGTGTGCCCTATCCTAGTGCACCTCCTAGTTCCCTCAGCCAACAAAAACGTCAAGGTTGAATTCGTTGGTCAAAGTCAAATTTTGACTGGTCAAATTCAAAGTAAAAAAAAATCATGACTTCCTCCATGAAATCAGAGAAAAAACTAGAAGGGGCTTCTAATTTCAGAGCATGGAAGACAAGAATTAACCTCATTCTTTCCAAGAACAAAGTCCTAGATATTGTGAAAGGAAAAATCACAGAACCATAGTTTGAAGCAGGAAAAGAGAAGGAACCTCAGAATGTTGCAGAAATGGAGAAGTTCAAGGACAATGACATCAATGCTATGAGTATCATTTTGGACTCCATTAGAGATCATTTGATACCCTACATATCCAATCTTGACTCATCCAAGAAGATGTATGATGGCTTAACTAATCTTTTTATAGTAAAAAATATTGGACAAGTGATGAGTCTAAAGAATGAGCTTCGTGATACAAAGATGTCAAAGGACGACACTATAGTCTCATACTTTGTGAGGATTTCTCAGTTAAGAGATCAACTAAAATTCATTGAAGAAATCATTCCAGAAAAGAATATTGTGAATATTGCACTTAATGGTCTTCCAAAATCATGGGATGTATTTGCTGCAAGCATGAACACAAGGAGATTCCTACATTCGAAGAACTCTAGACCTATTGCGCAAAAGAAGAGAAAATGATCAACTCAAATGGAAAATCTCATAAGGAAGAGAACGCTCAAGCCTATGCAACAAAATTCAAGAATCATAGAGGTAAGAAATTTTTTAGCTCTCACAATTTAAGGAAGAAACACAATCATAAGAGAGATATGTCAAAGGTACAATGTTTTGGATTCCATGAATATGGCCACTACAAAAACCAGTGTCCTAAATTAGCCAAGAAGATAAAAGAAAAACACCATGCGTCAGCTGCCAATGATGAAGAGCCTTCAAATAAACCCAAGCAAGAAGAAACAAATTTCTTCTACTACTCAGCTCTTGCAGGATCTGTTGAAGACACCATGTGGCTAATCAATAATGGAGCTTCTAGAAATATGATAGGTGACTGTGTAAATCTCTCAAGCATGAAGGAAAATGAAACTTCTCATAGAGTGGAACTTGGATACAAGAACTCTTATGCAGTCAAGGGAATTGGAAAAGACTTTATCAAATTGGAATGAGGTAACTATGTTCATCTTAGTATTGTTTTGTATGTTCGAAAACACAGGTATTCCAACATAGGA
>ML796324.1:62079-92325 GCA_009831015.1 Picea engelmannii | reverse complement strand
TGTCGGGAACATATCGTGACCGTCGGATTTCCTAACTACAAATGCATACTAATGCATACTAAAGAAACACACTTTTACCTAATGACATATTAGACCAAGTAGATCTTAACTAACTCCTAAGTGTCTAAATATCCTAACATTGTATGTACCTGGTTTGAAAACGTATTTGGTATCTATTTCTTTTTTAGAATACAAAGGAGATAGAATATCCTTTGTTGATGGAAAAGTACTTGTATGGTATAAAGATTCAAAGATAGAAGATGCAATATTTATTGGTATTTGTGAAGGAGGATTGTATAAACTTCTAGGTCAAGATGCTCAAGCTCTCGTACATGATGAACTCAATCCTAGTGAGTTATGGCATAGAATTTATGCTCACATTCATTATCAAGAATTACCATCTCTAAAGAAGATGGGTGTAGGCATACCAGAACTACAATCAGTACATGAAGGTGTTTGCAGAGGATGTGCACTTGGGAAGAATATTAAAAATCCATTCCCAAGCAGTGAGAATAGATCCAAGGAGATCTTGGATCTGATACACTCAGATGTATGTGGTTCTATGCCAGTGAAATATCTAGGAGGCTCTCTCTTTTATGTAACATTCATCGATGACTTCTCACGAAAAAACTTGGATGCACCTGTTGAGGACAAAGGATGAAGTATTTAGAAAATTCCAAGAATTCAAAGCTAAAGTGGAAAACCAGAAAGACAAGAAGATCAATACACTAATATCTGATAATGGAGGAGAATAAATCTTCAGGGAGCTCGTTGCCTTTTGTAAAGAATCCATGATTAGGAGGGAGATAATTTTCCCACATAATGCTCAACAGAATGGTGTGGCAGAAACAAAGAACGGATCCATTGAAAAATTTGTTAAGGCAATGATGAATGACCCAAATCTATCCATGTTCCTATGAGGAGAAGCAAATATGACAACTATGTATGTTCAGAATAGAAGTCCTCATCATATATTGAAGAACATGACTCCAGAAGAATCCTTCTCTACAAATAAGCCAAGTGTGGAACAATTAAGGATATTTGGTTATCCTGTCTATATCCGTGTTCCCAAGGAAAAAAGGAAGAAGTTGGAACCTTCAGGAAAGAAGGGCATATTCGTTGGATATAGTGAGACATCAAAATCTTACAGAATCTATGTCCCAGGTCAACAAAAGGTTGAAATCAGCAGGGACGTGACTTTTGATGAGAAGATTTCCATCAGGAAATATATAGAATATTCCATGGACTCCAACGATGAAGAGGAACATGAATATCCCAAGGAAGAAAGTACATGTTCTCCAGAACATCCCAATGAAGAACCAGACCAACCACTTGAACATGTGGAACCAGTTTTTGTAACTGAAAACAGAAAATGACCAGCATGGATCGAATCCACCTTACATGAAGCATAAAGACATAAATCTCCTAGTGGCACCTTCAGGGAGAGCGAGAGGCCCAAAAGGTTCTCTATTTATGCGACACTTATGGTACATCTTGTCAATGTAGAACCTTCCACCTTTGAAGAAGAAATAAAGTTGAAAGAATGGAAGGAAGCTATGATGGAAGAATATCAATCCATCATGAAGAACGATGTATGGGAAATTTTTCCTAGACCTAAAGGAAAACCTGTAGTAAATTCAAAATGGGTGTACAATATTAGGCATGTCATGGATGGAAGTATCGATAAATACAAGGAAAGGTTCGTGGCTAGACGGTTCTCCCAGAAAGAGGGAGAATATTTTTCTCCCGGAAAGAGGGAGAATATTATGGTGAGACGTTTGCTCCAATTGCCAGATAGACCTTCATTAGAGCCATCATATCTCTTGCAACATCCATGGTTTGGATTTTACATCAGATGGATGTAAAGACCGCTTTTCTCAATGGAGTGTTTGAAGAAGAAGTGTACATAGAGAAACCTCAAGGTTTTGAGGTGCACTAGAGAGAAACCCATGTATGTAGATTAAAGAAGGCCGTGTATGGACTCAAACAAGCTCCAAGAGCTTGGTATGCATGAATTGACTGTTACTTGAAGAGACTTGGTTTCTCCAAGAGATATGTTGATCTAAACCTTTATTACAAGGTTATGAATGTTGCACCTGTTATCCTACTACTATATGTTGATGATTTGTTTCTGATAGGTGGAGAACCTCTCATTATTCATTGTAAGAGGGAGCTATCCTCTGAATTCGATATGAAGGATATGGATCTCATGCATTATTATTTGGGACTAGAAGTATGGCAGAAGCATGGTCAAATATTCCTATGGAAAGGGAAGTATGTTGTAAAGATCCTTCATAAGTTTGGGATGATGGATTGAAAATACATGGAAACTCTCATGGTGACAAATCTGAAGAAGCTGAGAGACTCTGATTCTGATCCAGTAGGTGTTTCCTTGTATCGGGAGTTGATTGGCTCATTGATGTATTTGGTTAATACTCAACTGGACATTTTATTTTCTATGAACATGTTGAGCAAGTTCTAGGTGGAGCATTGGATAGTTGTAAAGAACATTTTGAGATATCTTCATGGGATGATAAATTATGGTTTGAGGTATGCCTCAAAAAGTTATGTACAACTGCATGGATTTACTGATTCAGATTGGGAAGGGAGTGCAGATGATAGAAAGAGTACTTCTGGTATATGTTTCAGTTTGGGATCCGTTATGATATCACATGATAGTAGCAAACACAAGTCTTTTGCACTCAACACTGCAGAAGCATAGTATATTGCAGCTTGTGATGATTTTTAAAAAGTAGTATTGCTTTGTAAGTTGATTTCAGGACTATTTGATCAGGTGTTGGATACAACTATGATATATTGTGATAATCAGAGTTGTGTGAAGCTTTCAGAGAACCCCTATGTTCCATGACAGGTCGAATAAAATTGAGATCAAGCATTATTTTATCTGTGATAAAGTCCATAAGGGATAATTGATTCTCCAGTACATGTCCATTGATTAGCAGACAACTGATGTTTTGACAAAACCTATGTCCAAGATAAAGTTTGCATACTTGAGGGACAAGATGGGACTTGTGGAGATACCCTCCCTTGGTTGAAAAGGAGAAGATGACTTCCTCGGTTGGGAGGGAGTGTTGATATACAGCATCATGGATAGTCAATGTGTTGGTGGACAAACATTCTCCAGGTGGAGAATGGTCTAGGAAGAATAGATTTTTGATGTACCATGGGCAATTATTCTCCTGGGGCATTGCCCGGATAGGTAGAATGGTCCAGGATAACTATTCTCCTGGGGATTTTCCTAGATAGGTAGAATGGTTTGTCTCGCTCAGTTCACAATAGTGACCAACGTGGGAGATTGGTATAGGAAAAAAAATTCCTCGAGTTCACAGTAGTGGACAAAGGGAGGGAAATGGTCTAGGATAGTCATTCTTCCTGAGTTGAGTGCAACAGACTTCCATGAGTGTGAATAATGGTCCTTGTATCCCATGGCGTGGCTTTCATCATCTATTGGGAAATTCATTCTTCCTGTGTCATAGGAAGTGACCATGATAGGAAGAATGGTCCCTATATCATTATGTTCAGTGAGTGACTTATGCGAGACAGTCTGTTGAGTGCGCTAAGTCCAACACATGACTTATTCAACATCATTCATGATTACTCAGATGGAGTATGGCCTCAAGAGATGATGCAGACAATGATATATTTTGATGCTAGGATGCTACCAGATGATACTTATAGTGATGGTGATGATCGTGACTTGATATGCGTGATCATGAGATATCATTTGTGGCTATGATGATGCTATATGTAGAATGGTCTACAAGCCTATGTGATCCTTTCCCATACCATGTGAAATGGATGGATATGTTTGAGACCATTATAGTTAATACCTCCATAGATAGGAGGGGGTGTTGATATTATGGTATTTGCAAGAGGTATTGACCTCTATATGTAACCTTTGACTAGAATAGAATATTTCGGAAGCAAGAGAAGCCCTAAACGGATGTGTGAAAACCATAGAATACTAGTCGGCTCAATAAAATAAATAATATTAAAGTATTACCCTCTAGAAAGAGAAGTCAACTTAGACATGTGAAAAGAAGGACTATAAACAAGAGGCTCTTGAGCTCATTTTGTACAAACACACACACACACACACACACACACACACACACACACACACTCATACAAGATAAGTAGTGTGCAAGTCTAGAGGAAGGAGTGCAACTGCAACAACTACAGTTGGGTATTGTTTTTGGTATGTGATTGTGAGATTATCTTTCTTGTGCACTACCTTAGGAGGAAGGTGCACTCTATTGGTTATCTATTGGTTCCAGTGTTGCTTCTGGAATCATTCTATCTAGAAAAGGTTAAGGTGCTTAGGGGTGGTTGTGTGCCTATGGTTGGGTGATAATATTGTGATATTGTCTATGGTTAAACAAGCACATCGAAATATTTCTAACAAAAATAATATCCCATTTACATCCCCCAACATGTATAAACTCATAAACATTTTCAATCAACTCATCACTTTAATTATAACATGAAGAGACTTGTGCATCCAAGGGTTTCTCTATTTCTTCATTTTCTGAATCATAGAACAAAGTATCATCATAAAAATGGAAAGGAAAATGACTAATCATATTCTCTTCTTCTTGTGTAGGATAAACTGAAACTTGGACAACTTCATCAAGTGGAGGAGAAATGATCCATATTTTATGAGCGGAACGGAATGACTATGGATTATTAATAGGTGCTTAACACAAAATAACAAAGATACAGTAAAACTGGTTTTCTATTCAATAAGGAAATAAGATGAAACTGTAAAATGTAGCGGAAACAAGCTTGTTGGAATGGTGGCAGCTTATCTCTAAGAAGAGATGTGACGGTTGCACTCATTTGCAAGAAGATAATTACAATGAGGCTCTGGAGACATTTTTACAATAAACAAGAATTCCAAAAACCGTAGACATCCAAAAACCTAACCCTAGGAGATGAAGTGGCAAAAGTCATGTGGACCTCGTCTGGGTAAGTTAGTACATCAACTTCCTGGGCTCGTAACTTTTGCATACGATCTCTGTTTTAGGAGTATGATAGCTCGTTGGAAATGAATTATTGAGGAGATTAATTTTTGGGGGCTCAATCATGCCTTTGGATAGGATTCAGAATATTGATCTCGAAAAACTTTCATTTAGGCCCTCAAAATGGCCCCCGAAAGTTAAAACTGCTAAAAATAGTAAATTGCCAAAATTGCTAGAAAATTGTTTTGAGCCAGTTGGAAAAGGTGGGTGGCCACCAATATCCACCTGGATCAATTCTCCCTCCTTAGGAAGCAATGTTATCCATTGCGTTGAGTTCCCCCGTCAGATGGGGAAATTTTTGTTGAATTTGGCCCTGGGTGAGCCACTTGCCTTGCTGCAGGAGTTTCCCTGCTTTGATGACTCGATAAAGTTGGATCCTTTGTTGTCGAGTGCCCTTGATCTGTGTGTCCATAATATGACCATTGGATTACTATTGTATGCAGTCGGGGTTGATCTATGTTGGTTTCAGTTGTTCTGCTACGTCTGAGGTGTCCAATAATGGTGGGAAATAAGGGTGAAGGAGATCCACGATGAACATTGGGTGCAGGCCAAGGAAAGGAGGAATGTTGAGATCAAAATAATTATCCCCCATGGCCTTGGTGATGGTGTATGACCCATAAAGGAGTGGGAGAAGCTTCCAATGGGGTCCTATAAGGCATTCTTTCTGCAAGTGCAACCCAACTTTGTCGCCCACTTGAAACTTATGTGGCACTCGATGTTGATCATGGTGTTTCTTGCACTTGTCATTGGACTTCTATAGGATATCCTGAACCTGTTGGTGGATGTGCTGGATCCACTCAATGAATCAGGTGGCTTTGTCAACTTCAATTGGAGCAGGAGATGAGTCGGTCGAGGTGACAACAAGGGGAAGTGAAACATCTATGGGACCCAATGGTTGGAATCCCAACCCCACATAAAAGGGGTTGTGGTAAGTTGAGCTACGTAGGGCTCGATTGTAGCTATGTTGGACATAGGGAAGGCTCCCATACCATGTGTGAGGGTGATTTGAATTATACATGCGAAGGATATGCACAATCATTTGATTTATGACCTCGGTTTGGCCATTTGTCTGGGGGTGGAAGGTAGTGGATTTGGTGAGCTTGGTGTCCAACAGTGACTAGAGGCTCGACCAAAATGTGTTGATAAATCGACTGTCCCGATATGAGACAATGGTTTGTGGGATTCCAAAATGTACCCAGAATCGTTCAAAGAAGAGCTTGGCAGTGGCCTCTGTTGTGATGTTCTTCTTGCAAACAACCAGAATCACCATCTTAGAAAAGCGATCAATAACCACAAAACACAGTCATTTCCCCGCTTGGTGGATGGGAGGCCCGACATGTATTCCATTGAGATGGATTCCCATGGTATTTCAGGAGTAGGAAGAGGGGTGTACAGGCCCTGTTTCCTAGTGGTTGGTTTGGCAATAATGCAAGCAGTGCAGGACCTAATATACTTGTTGACCTCCTGTCAAATTTTTGGCTAGTAGAAATGTTTCTGTAGCATCGCCTTTGTCTTTTCAACACCGAAGCGTCTTGACACCCGACTGTAGTGGGCTTCCCAAATCATCTTAGCTCGCTCGCTTGATGGAACACAAATATGGCCCAGATGACACAACAACCCATCCTAAAGATGGAAATTATCGACAACTACGCTTGCACCCAACATTTGGTAGGTGGTGGAAAAGTCTGGGTCTGTCTCATAGAGTTGGGGCCATCCAGAGTTCTCATGGCCATAGGAGTCTAGCACCGCGGTGATTTCCGCGACTGGAGGCCTTCTAAGGCAATCAACGATGTGATTTGTGCATCATGTTTTATACTTGATGTTGAGGTGGAATTGTTGTAAGTATGTGGACCACTTTTGATGGCGATCATTCTTCAATTTTCCTTGTGTCTGCATGAACTACAGTGGCTTATGATCAGTGTGGATGAATGTCTCCTTCCCAAGAATGTAATGTCTCCACTGGAGGCAGGCTTGCACAATGGAGTACATTTCTTTGTCATAAGTAGGGTACTTACGGACAACATTTAATAGTGTCTCACTATGATAGGCCATGAGGTGGTTGTCCTGAGTGAGAACGACACCCACTGCATAGTCTGAAGCATTTGTCTCAATCTCAAAGGGTTGTTGCAGGTATGGTAGTGAAAGTACTGGGGCTGAGCACAAGCGTTGCTTCAAATCATCGAACGCTTTTTGTTGGGACCGTCCCCACGCAAATTTCTCCTTACCACCATCCCTGGTTATTTGGCTAAGGGCCCATGAAATATGGGAGAATCCCAACACGAACCTTCTGTAGAAATTGGCAAGGCCCAAGAATCTCCGAAGCTCAGTGAGTGTGGTTGGGGCTGGCCAGTCACGGATGACTTGGATCTTGGTTGGATCCACATGTACGCCATGTTGATCAACTATGTATCCCAGGTAATGGACCCTATCCATGCCGAAGGAGAATTTTTCCAAGTTGGCATATAGCTTGTGTTGTCGCTGGGTGTGCAGAACCTGCTGAATATGCTGCAAGTGTTCGGCCCAAGTCTTACTGTAAATGAGAATTTCATCCAGATACACCACTACAAAAGTATTGGTGAATTTTCGCAGGATATTATCCATCATCCTCATGAAAGTGGCTGGAGCATTTGTCAAACCAAAGGGCATGACCAACCATTTAAAAAGGCCTTCCTTTGACTTGAATGTGGTTTTCCATACATCTATATGTTTTATCGAGACCTGGTGGTAGCCAGACTTCAGATCAATCTTACTAAAGTATTTATCCCCCATGAGTTGATTAAGGAGGTCGTCAATTCGAGGAATTGGGTACCGGTTTCTGACCGTGATTTTATTCAGAGCCCGGTAATCAATGCAGAGTCACCAGGTTCCATATTTCTTCTGTACCAGCATGATTGGGATCCCGCAAGGTGATGAGCTGGGACGGATGTGCCCCTTGTGGAGCAGTTCTTGGATTTTTCACTTACTCTCCTCATTCTCTAACAAATATCGATGATAGACTGGCCCATTGGGAAATGGTGCGTTGGGGATCAGATTGATGGGGTGCTTGACCTGGCAGTGCAGAGGTACCCCGGTAGATGAGGAGAAGATATCTGAGTATTCTTCCATGACCTTATATACTTTCTTCTGCTATGTGGAGAGGTCGGTTGTAGAGACCCTCGATGTGGTTGTGATCTTTCGCTTATTCTGAGAGAAAATCATGAAGAAGACAAACTTCCCCATCTGAGAGATGACCTTCCTACATTGCTTAGTAGAGATCAAGGAAATAACACTAGGTGGGACTGCCTCGGTATCCTGTACAATTTCCTGTTCAAAGTAATAATAACACTATGAGGCCTAGACTCATATACAACATGACGTTTCCATAAATAAGGTTGGCCCAAAATAACATCACAAACTTCGAGAGGAGAAACATCACACAATACCTCATCTTTGAAGGGATTGATGTCATACGAAAGTCGGCATAGTTGGCTGATGTGAAGATCGCTTCCTTGGCGGAGCCATCCAATGGCGTAGGGTTGTGGGTGCGGCATTTTTAGCAGGTCCAACCGCTTGATGACCTCTACTAAGATGAGGTTCTTCTAGCTACCTCTATCAACGATGAAGTGAAACGGGGTGCCTTTTACCCACATCTGTGAATGGAAGAGGCGTTCTCCTTCTTCTGGCTCGTCTGGTTCACCAGGCTAGAGCTTGGTGGTAGCATCGGTGGCACTAAGTTCTGCATCAATGATCCATCTTCCCCTTTCTCATTCTGGCTCAGAGTCAGAACCCACATTTGATTTAGAGGCTTTCACTTTGGCCTCTAGTAACTGCTTTGAGCGGCGATCAAGAGTGTTATGCCAAGGGCTCTTATGGAAGTCACACCACTTCCCGATATCTTTCTTTGTCTTTTTGGTGTCCTTCTTTTCTTGCGGCTTGGACTAGTTTTCCTGATACTATCCATATCTGCTCTGTCCTTTTTTCTATGGGTTGGGGCCACCCTTTCCTAGCTTTTGTTGTGAGGGGTTCCCAGGCCCAAATTGTCGGGTCTTTTGTTTGAGCTTCTGCTTGATTTTGATGGCATATCGGTAGGCCACGCCCAAGGATGAGATGTCCAAAAATTCCATTTCGGTCTGGATGTATCTATGCAGAGCACAACAATACTTGAGCACCAGATGTCACTCCGAATCTTTGATACACAACTTGGTTCGAAAGTTATGGAAGATATTTGTGAAATTTGGCACTGCTTGGTCTCTTTCTTACCACAGTGTGGTCCATTTGGTATACAAGTCGTCATAACTTCCGACAGGGTAGTATTGTTCCTTAATAGCATCCCTAAAGGATTTCCAGGTGGCCGTGACTGTAAATAATGAGGGTTCCTCTGTTTCCTTTTTCTCACAGAAATTTTCCCACCAATATTTGACATGGGGAACGTCTTTGAGGAGCACAAAAGTAATCTTTTCTCTATTCGAAAAGTTATGGACAAAAAAATACCCTTCCAGTAGATTCAACCACTTGTCTACAACATTTGCATCTATATTACCTTCAAATATAGGAATATCGAATTTTATTTGTACCTTGAAGGGGGTGGCGCCTCTGATCGAAGAAGATGTGTCACATGTTGGTAGCCGCCGAAGGATTTGCACGAAACTATCCATCATTTCGTTCCTTTGTTGCGTGAGGGCTTCCTCAATCAACAGTTTGAAAGGATCTCCTATCCCATCATATTTATTTTCTCCTGCCATGAGAGTTCGCTTGGGCGTGCGAGATCTTTTTTCCTCAAGAGAAACAAGCTTGAGACCCAACTCTTTGTACTCTGACCTCGTTGGGAACATGCATTAAGACGACAAGGAGAAGACCGCTCTGATACCACTGATCTAGATTTTATGAGAACAACGAAATGAATACAGATTATTAACAGGTGCTTAACACAAAATAACTGAGATACAATAAAATTGGTTTTCTATTCAATAAGGAAACAAGTTGAAACTGTAAAATGAAGTGGAAACAAGCTTGTTGGAATGGTGGCGGCTTATCTCTGAGAAGAGATGTGACGACTTCTCTCATTTGCAAGAATATCATTACAATGAGGCTCTGAAGGAATTTTTACAATAAATAGGAATTCCAAAAACCCTAGACATCCAAAAACCTAACCCTATGAGATGAAGCGCCAAAAGTCATGTGGGCTCCGTCTGGGTAAGTTAGTACATCAACTTCCTCGGGTCGTAACATTTTCATACGATCTTCGTTTTAGGCGTATGATAGCCCGTTGGAAAGGTATCGTCGAGGAGATTCATTTTGGGGGATTAATCATTCCTTCAGCTATCATTTAGAATATTGATCCAGAAAAACCTTCATTTAGGCCCTCAAAACGGCCCCGGAAGTTAAAACTGCTAAAAATAGTAAATTGACAAAATTGCCAAAAAAATGTTTTGAGCCAGTTGGAAAAGGTGGGTGGCCATCAATATCCACCTGGATCAAGCAAACATAGTGTTGACGATTAAAATCGCAACGAATATTTCTCCCGCAAAGTATTTCTAAATCCTATTATTTAAACTATGCTAATGATATATAATACTAGTAGGTGGGACCCCCTTGTAGACTAGAGGCTCAGAGATAGTCTTATCAAACATCTTATGTTGTTGTTTCGATGATGCTTACATGGTTCTACATTATTGATGAGGAAGTATTGGCTTTGTGTGTGACATAATGACAAATGGATAATGCATTTTATGTGTTGATTTTGTTATTCTAAGCTCTAAATTCCATGTTATGAATGGCTTATATTTACTGTTATTACATTTGATATTGTCGCCATGATTCATTACCTGTTACACCTGCACAAGACACATGTTAGTAACAACAAGAAAAAAGAGCAATGTAAAGGGACTTATAAAAAAATCCAAGAAAGGGAACTATACTATACTATGTTATACTATGTGCAAATGGAATAAAAGGAAATTAGTGTTAGTCCTAACTAGCGTAGTTAGTGGCTATACAGTTTATATTGAGTTATATTGGGTGCATTTGATATATGTTATGGTATGGTTTTGGCAATGGTTAATATGGATTGGGGTGGCACAATTGGCAAGCAATATGTGCAAGTTTCAATGCATGGAATTAATAACATGGGATTAATGGTATGGTTTTGGCTGGATGGTGTGTACTACGAAATTGAATGGGGTGGAAGATGGAAGCGATGTGCACTAAATGCACGTCACTCCATACTTCTCCCACCGGTCCGTCACCCTAGCATGGTTATTTCTCATTTGTTTTTGATGTGGTTAAGCTCCGAGATTCAGGCGTGGAAGGAACTGCTCAACCAACTCGCATTTTTAAAGCCATTAGTTACAGGTATGGTTTTTTTCTCCCATCCATGAATTCTCTCTGTGTATGAAATGAACGTTGTCTTGGTAATGTGTTGGTTTTTGTTTTCTTGATATTGGCAACTATGTAAACGCATGGGTGTTTTATCTGGAATGACTGTGTGGTTATTCGTTTGCAAATGGAAAAATTGATGGTTGAAGTTGTTATTTCATTGGTTGTTCTGTGTGGTGGAAACTGTGATGGCTCACTGTTGTTTTAAGCAGTTATGGGTATTTTTTTGGAGGGTTTCGCTCTATTTAGACTTGTTGGCCTCCTCCTCACAAGTAATGGTAACCATACCCGGTTGTATTCGGTTGTTATGGCATTGTTGTGTATGTTTCTAAATCCTTTTGGTCATTGTGTATCCTCTAGAGCCATGTTCGTGGGTTTTTTCACCTGGTCGTGGGCTTATTTTGTGGTATTGGCATCAACACAGTTGATTATGGGGTGGCCCTTATGCCAAGAAGTATGCTTTAGGGTTGTTGGCAATACCTGGGGTCTGCATTTCCATCAACATTGTTGTAAATTGGTTCGACTATTGGGAAAATGCGAGAGTTATGCCTCAGCGCATTCTTGGTATTGGTTACTGTCCAGTGAGCAATCTTTTCTCCTCTGCATCGTTGTCTACCCTACCCGGTGTTGAACTGTCACACTATTTTACAAGCTATGAGTTATAAAATCTTGTGGTTCCACCACGCTTGTTTCGAAGGTTTCCCACCTACTGTTGATATGGTCAACCTCTAGTCTCCTTATGTTTTGGTGACCGAGCGAACCCTTGATTATTTCTTATGTTCATGGTTACAGAGCCCGATCTAGATAACTTTAACCAGTCACACTCTTGTTGGGTATCTTGTTGATTGTCATAAATTGGTTAAGTGGTTTCGACAGTGGCTTTGATATTTGTCTCGTCTCTATTTGATCGAGTTGTTGGAAAGTTGTAATTTGTAAATGAGAATTGGTATACAGACGCTACCTCCTTTTGTTGTGACAGTTAAATTGATAACACAACTCGCCTTTTTTTTTATTAAATTGGTTGATTGGGAGTAAAAGGTAATGTACAGTCACAGGGATGCCTCTTTTTGTTATTCGTTGGTCTGTGTGTTCCTACAACGTGGTATCAATTGAAGTTGGTGGTTGTTGTGTGTTTAATTTGTTCCGATCGGGATCATTACAAATTGGAAAATTGATGACTGAGACTTGGTTGTTTATTGTGTATGGTTTATGGAGACATCGTGCATCGTTTTGTTTTACTGTACCATCAAAGATGAATCACGGGTTTTGTAGTATGGTTTCATTGAAATTTAATTGTTATTATTGTCAAAAGAATGGAATCAGGCATGTTTTAAAAGAGTTTGTTCAACTCAGGAAAGACCTGTGTCTATGTTTGATTTGGTGATTTACAAATTACGAGAATTAGTTCATATTCTATAGAGATGTATGTTGAACAGAGATGAAACAATATGACTATGTGTTCTTTTGGAATTTGTTTTAAATAAAAAAGAGAAGTAAATGAAAAGAAACAAGAATTATATTAACAGGAAGGTTGAAGGGCATAGTGATTTTGAGTATGATGATACAGTGTGTTAATAGAAAAGGTTGAATATTTAAATGTGGGATAGTGAACAAGTTTTAACACACACTAATTGTTTAATTGGTCACAGTAATTGTTTAATTGGTGTTGGATCGTTTGCATTGAATACATAACTATTTAGTGGATTACTTACTTGATTTTACAAACAATATTCGCTCTTTTCCCTACCATTATTTCACTTTTCTCACATTACAATCCCCTCGCTTTCCCATATTCACTATCCACTCCCTGTTCCTAAAATTTAATTGTAGTTAAGATAAATTATGCATTATGACAGTTACAGGATTGCAGGGATGAATTATAGTAATATATTCTTTTGATTTACGATACAGTTGATTGTTTGATGTTGTGAGCAGTAATCGTGATCTTTTCCCCTCATTTTAAAATTTTTCTCTCAATACAACCCCTCACATATCCCAAAACCCTTGTTCACCCCCTGCTCATTGACAATTATTAAATGATTTGTATGGATTGGATTTCATGAGTCTGATATGTTGTTGAGCCAAATTTTATTTCATATTTAAAAGAGTTGTCATGTATGGTTGTTGAAGAAACTATTTGCTAATCAATAATTCATACAGGAATGAGCTTTTTCAGAAGAGGTAGCCATGGTTAGGGTAACCGAGGAAGAGGAAATTGGAACAGGGGACCTATAAGGCCAAGGTTCTCTATACACTTTGATGCAGACTCACAAGAGTTAGGACAACTATTTCAAGCTATATTTTTTAATTGGATTGGGTAAGGAGTGGTCCAACCTAGGCCTGAAAGACCTCCCTTCCAAGACCCACAGGTCCCTGGTATCCCAGTGCCTCCTCATGTTTCACTGCAACCCGAAGTCCCTTAAAACAATGGATGGCAAGAGATTATCCACCCAAAAATATCCCAACATTGTGGCTGGCCTAACTTATCTCTACCTGCTCCTCCACCTGTTAATCAAATTTCTCAAGATACCCATGTCCACTCACTAGTACAATCTTCCCATGCAAGCAAAAGGTTAAAGACCGAATCCCACCATGCCCCTGACAAAGGAAAAGTCGTTGTTGCCCCTTCCTCACCCTCAAACGACTCTGCCAAATATGTGTCCTCCCGCATGCATTTGAGAGATGATTACTCTCATGTGATCAGTGAGATTAGGCCTAAAGGCTCCACACAGCCTAAGGTAAATTCAGAGAGATCAAAAGGTGATAGCAGCAACAAGGGAAAGATTGCCTCCCAGAGTTGAAAATATGGATTTTAAGTTTTAATTTATTAATTGTGAGAACAATTGACTTTTGAAGGACAGCACACTATTTTTGGATATATGGTAATATATTTTTGGAAATAATTTCAATTATCATTGAAATAAATTGTCAAATATGAAAGTTATGGTGGGAGTCACAAGGAGGGATGTTTTGTTTGATTAACTATGTTTTGTTTGATTAACTAGTTGTGTTATGACTATTAAAGAACTAAAGGGGGTCACAAGGGGTCCCACCTACTAGTTATTATTTATTAAAAACCGTTATTATGATTTTATTACTTTTCCCCCTTAACTAAAAAGTTGGTTGAGTTTTAGTTAACTTTACTAAAGAAGTARTTCAACTACTTCAACTAATTCTAATGGCTTAAAGRCAAAAGGAAAAGGAGGAACAAGAGGAGAATAGAAGGATAAGCATACTGAGGTCTTCTCTTTGAGTTTTGTTGAGATAATTCAGTTTTCATTCATTCTTTAATTCATTGGAAGCCTAATTCTCTTTTATGATAGCAGGGTCYTATTGTAGACAACAAGATTCAGGGMTGAATTACATCATTCAGACACTTGTTTTTCATAGGTGTTGATCTATCTTTGATAGTCTGTGTAGAATTTTCTATTTTTGAATTAAATTTCATGACTGACAAAGGCTATTGTGMAGAGTCGAGTGGGCAACAATCTGTGGCAAGCTGATACAGCTTTTAAAGTTCRGTTTTTTACTTTTTGTCAGAATTCATTTTGTATGATTCATCGGAGACAACTAAGTTTGACTTTGGTCCAAAACTTCCTCAGGGAATTTTGTAAAGAGAACGATTATTTTGATGAATTGGAATTAAATAAACAATTGCTTTATGTCTCATCTGTTTTGATTATTGACTTGGTGTTTTTACTTCAGTCTCTATATTTATTTCAACATCTGTTATATTCAGAAAATTACATAAATAATGAATTTTTCAATAAGCTTTCATTTGTGAAAAACCAACCTAAGCACTTGTAATCAATGCTTGTGAATTAGGATACAAATTTTGATGGCTATAAACATGGGGTGATATTCCCATGTATCTTGCTTTATCCAAGAAAGATCTGAAAATGCTTGAGTAATATCATTTCATATCTTTTCCTCAACACACATGTATTTCATCCTCATGACTCACCTTTTCAGGCTCTCGTTCCTCAATCAGGTCTCTATTGTCTTCGATAGGTTCATGAGTGAATTCTTGCTCCTCCTCGTGGAATTGGTAACCTTCATCATGAACTCCCTCCTCAACCTCTTGTTCGTTAATGAATTCTTTTTTCTCTTCAACGTGACTAGAACATAACCCTTCCCTTTGGAGAATTACTATGATATCACAGAGAGTGTCTTCATATGATCGTGTTATCGGGCCCCACATTTTGAGGAATATTTTGATGAATATCTTAAGAGAAGTTATGCTCTTTGGACTGAGAATGTCCTTAACCCACTCCCTTTATTTTGTTCCCATAGACAACAAAAACAGTCCTATTAGAACAACTTGATGTGTTACTTTTATCTCTGAAACATACTTTAATAAATTCACGACATGAGGGATTGCCAAGGGTGGGTTTTCATTGAATTTTGGAAAATTATTCACTCAATCACTGGAAAAGTGGTCTGAGTACCCTGGAACATTTTGAATATCCAAGGCGGGAAACATCTTGTGAAGTGACCATATGTTTAAGAATATTTCCTCAAATTGTTCCATGGTATTGATGCTTTTATCAGAAAGACCTTCATACCATATTCTAGCATCGTCATGAAGCGTGATTGAAAAGAGTTTCATAACCAAGTCTTCAACATCATCACTCATGGGATTGATTTGGATGAAAGCCCAAAATTTTTTCATATGCTCTTCAGTCATGGCTACATCATTACCAGTGAAGCTTGCTAGCCATTTCTCATACCTTGTAGGCATTCATCGTGGGGTAACCTGGGATTTTACTCATATCCAATGGTTTGAAAATGTCTCTTGGATCTCATCTGGGAGGGGCCATGGGTAAAATTCCGGCTGCTATAATGATGTTTAGTATGGGTTGTCACCAATGGAGTCGCCAGATAACCCTCCTAGAATTATCAAAGGAAAAGAGGGAATCACCCTCAATGGAGTCGTCGGGTAAGATTTGTAAGATAAAGGGATTTGTGAAAATATCACCAAATATTTTTCGTTGAGGAAAACTGACTCAATTCTTCCCCGACAACGACACAAAAATATTATCACACAATTTGTACTTGTCCAAATCCCAATACAAGTAGCGGAAATTGGTGTAACTATAGGATAACCTATCACTATCACCTTAATAGGAAATCCCCACGTTTTAGGGTTAGGAAAGGTTTATCCCAATGGAGGCATCCCCGATAACCTAAAGGGTTGGAAAGATAAGGCTATGGTCAATTTTATCCCCCCTCTCACTGGTTACCAAAATCATAGGGTCTATGTCTAAGAGATTGAAGGAAATGAAGAATAATTTGTGTACCTTCCCGGAACAAGAAAAACATAGCATATATATGGAAATTTCAAGTACAAAAATGATAGTAAAGCCTCAAGATATGATAGACAATGTGAGTGTAAGCTATGGCTCATATAAAATTACAGCAAAGTGAAAGTTTACAACAACAAATAGTGTTTTGTAACAACTGTAATAAATATGCCTTAGAATTGCTTGAAAACACAATGAAAACTTAGCATTTATCACATAGATTGATTAGCAATGGTTAGAAGCAAATTCTGGTAAGCTTAGCCAGCAGTTAGAGTTAGTTATGCCGCAAATTAGTATCAATTAAGGCATATGTAGCAGTGTTTTGTAGAAATAACTACAAAATTAGTAGATCAAGATAAACTAGAGTTAGAATTAGTTACTAAAATCTTCAAAGAAGAGAGTGTAAAAGTTGTTTGATCAATCCCTCAATAATAACAATGTAGAAACTATTGCCTTTAGGTCTTATGGACTTAAATATAGTAGCATGGTAACTTGGAAAAATCAAATGATAATACGTGTCAAATGACAAAAGAAATCAATGCTAAAGGTGTTGGCACTTCAACGCCTCAATCATTCAAGTCTTGAAGACAAATTCATCTAGAGCATAAGCACTTGTAGGCCCTAGTGAATCTCTCTTTCCTTAGACTATTGAAATATATTTATGCAATTAGCAACTAGAATAATGCTTTTAAAGTGATAACACTTTAGGGCTTCTTTAGGGATTTAGAAGCTTACCCTAGGAAAGATATCCTTGACAATTTAAGGGTGGAAAGGTCTAGAGAGAGAAAGAAGCACCTTATGTTTCTCTTCTAGGATTTTAAGCAAGCAATTTTATAATCTTCAATAAGAAACAAGTAAATCTAACCACAAACATTCAATGCATGAAGAAAGTTGCATAATTTGCTTACTTTCACCAATAATAATCAAGCATTAAACACTTTACCACCATAAAATAGCCAAATAACACCTTTTGCATGCTCCTCCAAGCCTAGTGCATCAATCAAAGAGACCATAAATCCAAATATAACACAAATTTCAATCAACATGCCCTAGAGAGTGAAGATTTCAGTCCTCCCTCTTGTGAGAGGTGAGTTATTATATAAAAAATAAATATGAGGTCTATTTATATGACCTTTTCCCAAAAAAAATTCAACTTAAAATTATAACAGGGTCGACCCTTAAAAATCGCCACTTAAAATCTAATTTAAATAAAATTACATAAAAAACTCCTTAAAGGGTGATGCCATGCCCTTCTAGGATGGAGTTTAGATCCCATAAGGTAACATTGGGATGGAGAGTGAAACGTTGGGCCTCAAAAGGACAAATATCACCCACATGTGCGACAACACTATGCCAAGTGTCCTTCTTCCACCAAAATGTCATCATCATCAAGCTATAGTGATGTCATGGGCTAGTAGATTGACGTCCAAGCCTCAAAAGACCAACATCCAAGTGGAGAAGGATGGGAGATGGTCGCCCAACTAAGCTAGTGTGCCTACAATGTCCCCCTTATTCAAGGTGAAACTAGTGATCACAATATTTCCCTAGACGTGGGGTTTCTCCATCCATCCTTGGGATCCAAAGCCCCCCGTGAAGGTTCGAACAAGTCATCTCCTCATGAATACCTGTCCACCGGGTAAGGTCCTACAAATACAAACATATACGCCCTCCAAGGGTCCATACGTCACAATAATAATTCCAAGTAATCCACATATAATAATCAAACCACCCGAGCATGTGCATCAAACCCCCCTTTTCAAACTAAACAAATGCTCAAATATGTTATACAATTTGTCAAATTTAGGTGTGGGAGGGGTGTCAAGGCATCCTATTGGGCCAGTCATTCCCCAAGTCAAGGGTGTTTTCCAAGAGAAACCCATCTAATTCATGTGTGAGTGTGAGGTGGAGTGGGTAAAACCTTTGGGCATAGGGTTCATGACATACAAGGGTTCGTATTGTCTCATTTATGGGTGCCTTTGTAGAGGATGTGTTGCACTTTCATTTTCAATGCATCCTTTTTCCAAACCTATTTATTGTCATTAATTAATTAAAGTCCAACAAAGTCGGGTACCTCAATTGGGTAACATAAGACTTGAAGAAGTACCCCAACGTCACTTGAAGCTAGAGGTACACAGAGTGTCATATGTATGGAAAGAAAGGGACACCGCATGTGTGTACACACCTCAACAAGTGGGACATCTATATATGTGAGTTTTGGTTTTGTAGGTATTCAATTCTTTTAAGAGAAACATTTCATTGTTCTCAAAACCTCTTTGGGAGAGCATCTAGAAGGTTATAATTTTGGATTTTATATTTTTCCAACTACATTCCCTTTGGGCCTTCAACCCCTTCTTCCCATGAAATGAGGTATAATCCCTTCTTGGGTTAGTACACCCGAAAATCCCAAAAGACGAGGAAACGAAATGGAAAGAGCATGGAAGGTGATAAGTATGACTGGGAATGTACGATGACTCTTCAAGGAAACCCCCATTAACACCCTATCCCCAAGGGTGACCAACTTACTAGGAAAAAATGACACCCACCAAGGTTAAATAAGGCAAAGAGTATAATTTCCAAGAAAACGTTTTGTAATCAAGAAATAATTCGTTGCAACATGTTCAAATGATTCAATTATTAGGGTGACACTTACCATGATACCAAACTTATTACCTTATGAAGCAAGACCTATTGTCCTTTGGGGTCGCGCCAGTGTGAAGAACGTTGCTATGTTGTTGGTGACATATGATGGTGCAACATTGAATAGGAGGGGCCATGCGGGGTTATGCTAGTCAATCTGTCTCTCGACACTTCATGTCTGGTACCTGTGGGCCTCGAGACATGATCTTCATAGTTACCGCTAGTATATGGGGGTAAAATGGCCTAAAAACTACCCTCTTCATTCCTGGGAATCCCTCCATACCCTACGGGACCTAGTTTTCCTCTCAAAGATTAATCAAAATTTATCCCTATGAAGCATGTTCTTGGATATTTCCACAAGGTCACCATGTTATTTTTTGAAGACATGGTCTTTTTATTACCAAAACATTAGTATTTAGTTTTGTAGTTGCCAAAAATGGCCATTTTTTCTAATACAAAGAACCTGGATGTATTCAATGTAGTTGAGATGTTTTCCAATATTTGAAGTGCTTTAAAGATGTCTTATTTGGTAAAAGAGTTGTACGTGGTCGTCAAGAGGGTCCCAACAATGGATACAACTTGGCTACATTTTGACACAAGTATTTGGCTGGGATATGTAACATATTGATACCACAATCTAAGTAGGAATTTTTTTATTGATGTATCTCAAAGATTAGTAGTTACATTGTTTGATTTATGAAGTCAAGGTATTCTTCCGAAAATATTCCATTTTAGTAATTTATCCTAAATACCATAGAATAGAAGGGAAATCGTTATTTTAATGTGTCTACATGGTTATAGTATAAAATATAGTTCCATAAGGAGAGGGGCATTAATACCAAGGTTAAATAAATCAAATATCTTTCAAATTTTTTTTAAATTCATTAATTTTCTATCGGTGTATCTCAAAGATTGGAAGTTTCATTGTTGTTTTATGAAGTTAAGGTATTCTACCTATTTGAAACATTTCATTTTGGTAATTTATCATAAATACCATATAATAGAATAATGGTTGTTATTTTAATATTTATGCATAATTATGATTTAAACTATAGTTACATGGGGATAGGGGCACCTCCTCGCACATTAGTTACCTTTCCACCAAGTTCCCCCATCCCAGGGAACTAATTGGTAGGTTGGGGACATCCTTGATAGGATGGGGATCCTCAATGGGTTGTGGACACTAGGGAAGTTTCTTCCATCCCTGGGTTGCCCCCATCCAAAATTGAGGATGTCTAAGTGCCCCCAAGCATGATGCCCCCAAAAGGCGCTAAAACAAACCTATTTTGGTGCCTGGTTGGCTTTGTATGGGCACATTATGCACCAACTTGGTCAATAAAATCAACTTGGCCAATAACATTGTTTGGAATCCCTCCCACCTTTTTGGTTCATTCTTACATATGTTGGATCTGAGACTCTTGGGATATGTGTGTCACACACTTTGCAGTCATGTAGTAGAGCATATAATGATTGCTAACATGTACCAGGGAATAAATGTTGAGCATTGGAAGGGAATAACTACTTAGTAGTGGCTAGGAACAAATGCATATCACTAGCAAGCAATGAATGCTAAGTAGCAACAATTGGCCAATTAATTGTTGGTAGTTTCCAACATGAAGAATTGGAAAATAATAAATGGTTTATGGTTTTTTTATGTCTATTTATTGAGTGCTAGGGTTGGAGGAAAATAGAGTGTGAATTTTAACTTCTTGTTATGTTTCTAAAATTTCTCTAGAATCGTTATGCTACTATTGAACACTCTTTTTGAGATTATGAAGACTCAGTACTATATTGTAACCATTTAGTTGTTGAATTATATGTCGACTATACTTTAGAGAGTGGGTTTTTTCACCTGGAAGGGTTTCCCCTCGGAAATAATTGTGTAATGATTGTATGTTTCTTTGTTGTTTATGACTACAATTGTGTTTTATACCCCCCAATACCTATAAACCCCTTGATACCCTACATCCCCCAATACTTACAATATATTTTCTTTATTTTTCACAATTTAAAAACCCTCTTTATGAATGAACGTGATAAGATATTGATCAATAATGTGAATCCCCCATGATTTTGAGGTAGAAAAGTGTATTGTCCAAAAGAAGAAATTGTGTTTTTTTTGTTTTCGCAGTATAGGGAGCATTGCTTGGGTGGGGCGGGGCGAGGATGATGTTTAGAGCTGATATTTGGTTGCATATTGGTTGGTTGGAGATTCAAGTGTTTTGCATTTAGGCCATTGGGCATATTTCCATTTGGAAATTGGATTATGTACTTGCTCATTTATATTAATGGAATTAAGAATGACATCAATTTTTGGTTTATGAATAAAGTTTATATTTATGTTTCATCATTTTTGTTAATCTCTAAAATTACTATAGAGAATTGTTTTTGGGAAATTTGAATGTTTTTTAATTTTTTTTATTTATTTTTTATTTTTTTAAATAATTTTTTCCTTTCCTTTAAAAATTTAGGGTTATTCTCTTACTTCTCTTAACACCCATATCCCTATTTCTGAAAGTTATGCAACTATGGTATAAGAAATTATTTCACAGTGACAAAAATAGTCAAGAATTCAAATGGAATAACATGACTGATGATGAAGTATTTGTATTTATATGAAAAATTATTCAGGTAAACTAATTATGAGAATGAGATTTTCTTGGGAGAAACCCAAGACATCAAATTAGTGTGGTTTGTCGACAACAAAACCTAATTTCACAAGTATTTCAAAATTCAAAAGACTCATATATAATATATACTATCTTAGGGAGCAAGTGTTCTAGAGCCAACATAGACCCAATGTGATTTATATGCCTCCATTTTAACATATTACTTGAGTTTTTACCTTGAGGTTGTAGGCATCTTGTGTCTATTGTCTGTGAATTGGAATTTCATAATCTATTTTTCCTTAAATTTTAAGTACTTTTTACTTCTTCTTTTTTTCTATAAATAATCACATGACACTATTTTTTATTTATTTATGAGTAACTGCAAGTGTTGGGCCATCATGTATTTAGGATGATTTTCAATTCAATGACTTCACACCCAATATGCAAATACCAACACCTTATTTCAGTTATGATAGAAGATAGAGTTACTTTATATTGGAAGCTATAAACAATTTGTTGTTCCCTTTCATGAATACAGTTGTGTTGTACATACTTTAGAAATGAGGAATGTGATCACAATGGATCATTTCTCTTTAAGAATATTTGTTCTTGAAGTTAAAATAATTTATGATGTATTCAAAGAAAAATTTTAAACTTTTTCCATGTCTCTCTAGAAAAAAATACTTCTACTTGATTAGAAGTTTTTCAACACCTTTTTGTTCTTGAGGTTCAAATAATTTATGATGTATTCAAAGAAAAATTTTAAGCTTTTTCCATGTCTTTCTAGAAAAAATTACTTCTACTTGATTAGAGTTTTTCAACACCTTATATCTCAAATTTGATTCACAAAAAGTTTCACTTGAGCTGAAGGGTGGTGATTTAGCGTAAAAACGTGAAACAAACCATGTTTCTTTTGTAACTTGGAGCATTTCCTAAATTATTATTATACTTTATTTATTTCTTGTTTTCTTGATTAGAAGTTTTTCAACACCTTATATCTAAAATTTGATTCACAAAAGGTTTCCCTTGAGCTGAAGGGTGGTGAATTAGCATAAAACGTGAAACAAACCATGTTTCTTTTGTAAATTGGAGCATTTCCTAAACTATTCTTATACTTTATTTCTTTCGTGTTTTCTTAGTATGTTTGATGTTTTTGTACTATCCTATTGTGAATTGTGATTTAAAAATAAATAAAAATTAATCATCCTCCTTTCCCTATCCAATTATTACAATAGTTTGACATATCATTTGGTGTACATCATATTCATTTATTTCTTTAGTATATAGGATCACATGATACAATTGGTCCAACATTGTTGAATATTTCTATACTAATTTATTTTTTGGTACTATGATTTCTCTTCCTAAATTAAGATCTAGTTAGATCCTCAATTAAGATCTAATTAGATCCTTGCCCCAAAAAACTTGATTATAAAGTCTATTATGAAGAAACATTTTTCCATGTTTTCACTTTGTGACCATTTTGAAATTCCAAATTTGGTGTTAACATAGCAGGGAAGGAACTGCAATCAAGTTTCATAGAAATTAAAATATTTTGTTGCATGTTAACTTTAGTTTGTTTATTAGGAATTTTTATCAAAATTTCACATACTTTTGAATCCAAATTAAAAATACTTTTGAATCCAAATTAAAAATACTTTTGAATCCAAATTAAAAATATTTTTTTTTCATTAACATTTTAAAATATAAAATGTAAAAAACAAAGTATTCATTAACCTATTTTAATTTTAAAATGTAAAAAACAAAGTATTCATTAACATATTTTGTTTTGAAATATGCTTTAAAGTGAATGCACTACACACTAAATTTACTTGAGCTTTATTTCTAAATAAGCATGTAGTTACATTTTAGCCTTTGACTTTGATATCTATCAAACTTATTCAAACTATAATAGTCTCCATTTCCTATTGATCGATAAATTTAGATGGATTTTGTTTTCTTGATTTCCTTTTTCACATTTGTCGAGACAAAAGAAAGTTTAATGGTTTTAAATATGGGCTTAATCTCATTTAATTTATTAGAAACTAGAAAAGGCAATTTATTTGATATATATAAGATTTTTTTAAACAACTCTATGTTCAACATAATCTATTAATTTAGGGTTTTTATCTTGAAGTAAATTAAGGTGTACTTCATGAAGAGATCAAACTAGGGTAAACTAACAAAAAAATATTGTAAAAGTTAGTTTGATAATAAAGTGTTTTAAACTAGATGTATAATGAAAATCTAGGAATACCAAAATCTGGCTTGAATTTGGTTTTCATGCCAACTAGCAAAGAACTTAGTGAAATTGCACTAAACTATTGAACTATTGAAACTTAAACCATAACAATTGAAATCCCAATTGAGGTTAGGTGCTCTACCACTAAATATGGGGGGATCTAGTCATGTTCTAGTTGTAAAATTACAATTTTTGTTTTTTGATATTACAATTGTGTATGTTGAAAGTGTAGATTTTGTTTAACAACAATTTGAGTTTGGGGATTGTTTTCAAATGTAATTTAATTTTGCAAATGATTTTTCATTAATAATAACACTTCTCTCTTGTTAAAATTATTTGATATGTCATTGAACATTTCTATTGATGGGAGGCCATGTTGTTTTTAGGTATCCATACAAAATGGATAGGAAAAACAAATGGAAGATTATAATGGGCCTTGAAGTCCAAAGAATTGAGAGACATGTTTGACCTTTCCTAGCAAAAATTTGGCTTGACAATGTTACATTCCTTTATTTGATAATGTTGCATTAATCCCTTGATGTAGAGTTCTTGATTTTATTAGAGGGAAGGAAACCAATTTCAATGCTCCATGTACTTTCTTGCACATAGTAAGAAACTCTACATGAAGAGATTAATGCAACATGATAGCACTCACATGTAAATGGATACCCACCTGCAATATGAGTTGTAAGTATTTCATAGTCACATGGTTCTTGCATTTCTATTTTTTTTGTTTTAGTTGGTGCATGCACTTTATGATGTGGAATATATATGATCACAAATTACTATTCATGGGTGTACATACATGATTTTTGTATGTACTAAGGTGTTGTAATTTGTAGTGCAGTTACTTGTGTTCAAATGGCCTAGAAGACAAAAGATGAGAGCATCCAAATAAATGCAAGGGCTCATTTATGAAGAAGAGGGGACACTAATGCCATTTCATTGTGAATGTTTTAAATAAGAACCCCAAGATATAAATATTGACATGCAATACATATAAGGATGGATAAGGTAGGATGACCTTTTCATAGTCGACATAGCACATTTGATGACACTAGACCCTTTCATAAACCTAATCTTCAAGATAAATGGCCCCTTGTGTAGAAAGTTGCTTCTTTATGGAAGTGGCAATTTGTGTTGTATATAACAACCACATCAAGCAATATATTGACATGGATGAGGGAGATAATGATAGAGATTTTTTCTTGAATAAGAGATGTTGCAAATATCTATAACTTCATATCATAAACAATTATATGATTCATTTTGTTTTTCTTTCTAGAAGTTTAATGGTCCAAATGTCCCTTTTATAATTGAAATTAAAAAAAATGGATGTTGGAAATGATAGCCAAACTATCTCATGGTAGTTTAGGAGTGGATTCAACATCCAACACCAATAAATACATGGTAAGGTTAATTTGAATGATTCGTTCAAAAATGATTGTTTGGGTTGTGATTCACTGTGATTGATAGAATGAACTTTGACTTTGGGTCTTATTGAATATCACAGTATCAATTATACACACATGTGGCCTTTGATGACCAACAAAGTGGAGTGCCAGTTACATGGGTTGTGGCATCACAAAACATATCATTTTGTATTGTGATAAGGACGTTGGAGTTGCTTGTGAATAGGTTTTATCAACTATGTCCCAATTGGAAAGTTAATACATTGAATCCTACAAAAGGACACATGGTGTCGAGTGATATTGTTTATTTGGAACATATGGAGGGAATTGAAAAAATATATCTATAAGTTAGCATTTACTCATGAATTATTATCCCGATACTAAATCAGTGATCGGGCATGTGGATAAATTTTTCACTAATTTTGAAATTGAGAAGAAGTTATTGGATTATTTCCACACCACTTAGATTGTATATAATGAGTTATGTAAGTTCACACACTCTAGTTTATGCTTTTTCTTTTGTCTTCCATAAAAATTCTCATTGCACTAAATATATTCTTTCAATTAGGGATGTGAGTGAAAATTGGTCGTGATTTTCCTCATGCAAATAAAAAAACCAATAATTCCATGTAGGTGTACCATAACTTCTTGAAATCTCTATCTGATTGAAGAAAGAAACATGCTCTTAGGATGCATTGATTTCTATAGATGCTCCTATAAAATGTAGAAATATATTTATTGATTCAAATACATTTTGAAAGGAGGAGGATATTTGAATAAATATAAGGAAAATTAGTTTGAATCCTCAATGGAGAAATATAGAAAAACTTTATATGATGATTGTTGGCCCCATGAGAGCATATCACACACTTACTAGGCGACGAGTCAAACTAATTGTGCTAAGAAATACCGTGTGACCCAGTATCACATGAATTTTATGGTATGTGAATGTCCATGGTCTATGTGTGGAAACACTTATAAGCATGCCATAAATTCAACTGGTTGTACTTCCAATCAAGTGCTTCATATTAGTTATTGGATTAAATACAGATCTTGATACATTTGATGATGTAGTACCTAATACATTCAATGCTCTTCTTGAGATAATTATGGAGACAACAAACATTAATGCAAATGTTGAAAAAACTCTTGTAGCCATTGGAAGTGTTGTTCAATAAGTTGATACACTTCGATTAACTAGGGAGTAGTTGGCGGGATACCTAGATGTGCTCCAAAATAATCATGCTACTTTAAGCCACATATGAGAGATGGTGGGCCTCATTAAAAGAATTTTTGATGAGGCCAATAATCGACATATCATGGATTTTAATTTCACACTTGGGTTGACTTCTTTCAAGTCACCTCTGAAGCAAAAGAAGAATTTCCTTATCCCTACAAATAAAAATAGAAGCAAGAAAAATAGTGGTTTAGAAATTGATTTAAATTTCCATCCACCTGAATATGAACTATTGTAGCCTGCACCTCTCAATAGGAAGGGAAATCCTCGCTCAAATAATGTATCTTGTATTGTCTTCGACAAGTTAGATTGAGTGAGGATATTACTTTATTTATGTTTTTTTTTGTAGCCATCAACATTTTTTACTTGTAGTGTTTGAATGTTTATAGATGTGCAACATTCCTTAGTGGATCCTTCAACCAAAGGACATACATAGATGTAATTACATTCCACTTCTCCTACTCTACCAGGTACATTTGATGTAACCAATATTTTAACATGTGTAATTAATTTACATGATATGATTGGATCCATATTTGTTGACATACACGGTTTTTGAAATATTGGTTGTCATAGCCTTGATCTCCATTTTTTTATTACTGTATTGGATCTTGTTAACCTAATGTAATGATGTTGAATATTTATATGCTAGGTAATTGTAGAAGGAAGATACTATTTGGTGTTGATTTTTGAAGCAAAGGTATTGCAGTTGTTTTGTTTCAACGTAAGGTTTCATCTTTTGAAAAAACACATTCCCATAGAGTTCCTACTCATTGGTTGCATATTTTGAAGGTTTCATGTGTTGGATTGTTTCGTCCTTCTAACAAATTATACAAATCCCATTGGTTAGACTAAACTTATCAAATATGATTATTGAAATTGTTATATTTTCCTTTGACACTTTTGTTTTCATATTTTCTCCCTCTATGAAAACCAACAAGGTCTATAGGGCCAAAACATGCTCACAGGGACAACCAATCTACTCTTCAAAATACCTCCCCAATGGATCTAACAATTTTGATTGAAAAAGGGAATGGAACCCAACCAAATCTCATTAGTCCACATGTCTATGTTTTAATTGACTTTGTTAGTTTTGAAATGTTTGTCTTTAAATGCCTCCATAAATTTTATTTTCTAGTTTTTTTGGCAGTTTCTACAGGCACAATCTCGACAAACTGTTTTAACCTTAGCATTTCAAAGCCTTGTTGTTGTCTAAAGTGAAGTGGCCAAGGTACTAGAAGAATATGTTGATGTCATCCCTAATGAACTATGTGATGGTCTTCCACCAAAGAGGGATATTCAACATCACATTGATCTAATCCCAGGATCATATTTATCTAATAAGTCATCCTATAGAATGAGTCCTACACAACATGCATAGCTCAATTGACAAGTAACAGAACTTATAAAGAAAGGTGTGGTAAGAGAAAGCATGAGTCCCTGTGTTGTACCAGTATTGTTAACTCCAAAAAAAGATAATGCATGGAGGATGTGCACAGATAGCAGAGCAATCAATTAAATTACCATCAAATATTGATTTCCTATACTGCGCTTTGACAACATGATGGATGTGCTAGTTGGAGCTAAATATTTTAGTAAAATTGATTTTCGAAGTGGATGCCACTAGATCCAGATTCGCGAAGGGGATGAATGGAAAACTCTCTTCAAGACCAGGGATGGACTATATGAATGGATGGTGATTCCATTCGAGTTGTCCAATGCACCTAGTACTTTCATGCGGTTGATGAATACTGTGCTTCGACCTTATATTGATAAGTTTGTTGCCGTTTGTTTTGATGACATCCTAGTTTTCAGTAACAACAAAGAAGATCACTTGCAACATTTAAAAATTATATTGGATGTATTGAGAAAACATCGGCTTTATGCAAACCTGAAGAAATGTAGGTTCCCACAAAAAATTTGGTATTTATGGGTTTCATCATCTCAACAAAAGGAGTCAAGATGGATTCAAAGAAGGTTAGAGCAATTTTGGAGTGACCTAGTCCTTGGAGCATAACAAAGGTAAGAAGTTTTCATGGATTGACCACCTTTTACCGAAAATTTATTCGAAATTTTAGCAGTATTGTAGCACCCATAACAAATTGCACCAAAGGCATGACATTCATGTGGACCAATGAAGCTGAGGAAATTTTTAAGTTTTTAAAAACGAAGGTAATTGAGGCCCCTATATTAGCCTTACTAGATTTTGATAAAGTGTTTGAGGTAGACTGTGATGCTTCACATGTAGGCATTGGAGTTGTACTTAGCCAAGCAGGTAGACCAATTGCATTTTTTCAGTGAAAAGTTGAATGAGTTAAGAAAAAATACTCCACATATGTTGTAGAATTTTATGCAATTGTGCAAGCATTGTGACATTGGAGGCATTATTTAGTGTCGAAGGAGTTTGTATTATTTACCGATCACATTGCATTAAAATATGTAAATACTCAAAAGAAATTGAACAAAAGACATGCAAAATGGGTCTCTTTCTTACAAGGATACACCTTCGCTCTAAAGCACAAATCAGAATGACAGAATCAAGTTGCAGACGCTTTGAGTCGGCACACTGTTCTTTTGACAACCATGGAAAATCGAGTAATTGGGTTTGTTGCATTAAAGGATCTCTATGCGTCTGATAATGATTATCGGGATATTGTGGAACAATTGAAGAATCCATTCGTTGGGAACATGGATCTTACTCAGGGTGAATATTTTATGCAAGATGGCTACCTCTTCAAAGGAAAACAACTATGCATTCCAATTGATTCTATGAGGGAAAATATTATCATAGAACTTCACAGTAGTGGTTTGGAAGAACATTTTGGAAAGGATGAGACACTAACCTTAATCGAAGATAAGTATTATTGGGCGAAGATGAAAAGTGATATAACCATGTATGTGGCACGATGTAGGATTTGTCAAATGGATAAAAAACACTCACAAAACATAGGGTTTTATATGCCATTACCAATTCCCACAGACTCATGGACATATCTGAGCATGGACTTTGTGTTGGGGCTCCCTAACACAGAACGAGGTAATGATTATATGTTTGTGGTTGTTGATAGGTTCTCTAAAATGGCTCATTTCATTGCTTGAAATAAAACTAGTGATGCATCCAGGGTGACATAATTTGTTTTTTCTTAGAAATTGTTAGATTGCATGGGGTTCCAAAAAATATTACCTCTGATAGAGATAATTGATTCTTGGGTCATTTTTGGAGGACTTTATGGAAGAAAATGGGGACTAAATTATAGTTCAACAATGTCTATCACCCCCAAACAGATAGACAAACCGAGGTAGTAAATTGGAGTTTGGGAAAACTGTTACAAAGCATTGTTGGAGATAAGTCCAAACAGTGGGAGTTGGTTTTACCTCAAGCAAAATTTTCCTACAATAGTTCAATGAAT
>ML796324.1:38231-54692 GCA_009831015.1 Picea engelmannii | reverse complement strand
GTTAATACCAAACCTGATATTTGCTATGCAGTGAGTGCACTTAGCCAATTCATGAGCCAGCCAAGACATAGACATTGGGTGGTTGCGAAGCATGTGTTGAGATATTTGCAAGCCATAGTTGGATATGGCCTGCGACATGCTTTCAGTGTTGACATGAGACTGCAAGGATATGCTGATTCAGATTAGGCTGGGAGCACAATTGACAGGAAGAGAACCTCGGGGTGCTGCTTCAACTTTGGATATGTCGTGGTTTCCTGGTGTAGTAGGAAACAAACTTTCGTGTCTTTCGAGTACCACAGACGCTAAGTATATTGCAGTATGTGCAGCAGTACATGAAGCAGTGTGGCTTCGCAAGCTCCTTGCAGGATTGTTTGGTCATATGTTGGATCCCACCATGATTCATTGAGCTATGTGAAGCTCTCAATCCAGTGTCTCATGACAATACCATTACATGCGAGATATGGTACAAAGGAAGACGGTACTAGTGGAGTACCTTCCTATAGATGAGTAGATTGCAGATGTTATCATCAAGCCTCTTGCCAAGTCGAAGTTCAAGTACTTCCATGATAAACTTGGAGTTGAATGCCCCTCTCGTTAAGAGGGAGTATTGATGATTGCAGCTTCGTGAGACATTCTCTAGGTCTTCTCCCCAACGTAGTGGGCTGGGTCGACCTGTGAGGAAACTCTCTAGAGCTTCTCCCCAGGGCAGTGAGCTGGGTCGATTTGCGAGTGTGTTGTGCCTTCTCCTTGTCTTCTCCCCGATGGACTGAGTTGGGTCGACCTAAGATGAGTCTTCTCCTCAGTTGTGTTGGGTTGGGTCGACTTGAGGCGGGTCTTGTCCCCAAGTGGACGGGTTGGGTCAATCTGTGGGGACACCCTTGATCTTCTCCCCATATCGGGCTAGGTCGACTTAGAGAACATTCATCTCAGACGAAGTTGAGCATGACATTTCTCAAAGTAGTGACAAGTTGTCTCGAGGTGGCACCCAACGTCCCATGGAAGTAGACCATGTGGACACGTCCCTTGGGAGTTGACCACGTGGACACATCATGGGTGAGTAGGTCCTTGACGATGCACTACGGGCGAGTAGGTCCTAGTGCCACACTACAGGCAAGTAGGTTCTAGTGTATTCTAGTGGTGATGAGGCCCTAGAAAAGGACCACATTGGGTGTAGCCATGTGTGACATGATAATGATACCAGTAGCATGATCTGCGTGACCATGGCATGGTCTGAAGACCATGACATAGCTTGTCAGGCTATGAGGACCACAGTAAAAACATCATGGGGAATACCTCCCGAGGTAAGAGTCAGTGTTGATGTTTCTGGTAGCTACGAGAGATATTCACCTCCTTGATAACTTCTCTTATAGATGAAGATGCCAAGACATCAAAGGAAAACCATTGAAAGAATTAAAGAAGCCCCAAAAGAAATCCATTGCTCCAAAAGTGAAGTCGGCTTGCTATAAAAGATAAAGTAAAATGTATTTTCCAGAAAGGACAGGTCGGCCCCACTGGAAAAGTTCATTGGCAGATTAGTATAAATAAGTGTTGATGCTAAATCATTTGTATACACACTCTCCACTATGAAAAAGAGGCGCAAGTCTAAGTGTGTGAGTTGCAGCTGCTACAATCCAATAAAGGAAGGGAGACACATGTTTGGTTGGTGTATATCTCTAAGTCTTGGTGGTGCACTAGAGGAGGAATAGTACTCTAGCACTCTGGCTAGGGTTTACATTGTTGAGTTCTCTCCTTGTTGAGATAAGTATTTATAGGTTTCTTTCTTGTTGG
Organism: Picea engelmannii; assembly: GCA_009831015.1. Lineage (NCBI taxonomy): Eukaryota > Viridiplantae > Streptophyta > Pinopsida > Pinales > Pinaceae > Picea > Picea engelmannii. The sequence continues at coordinate 52,904 of ML796324.1, read as the reverse complement.
TTTGCTCTAGTGGATGGAGCTATTTCATAGTTATGTTGTATTGGCCAAGATCTCTATAAGAAAAAGGTGTTGGGTTTTCTCCCCTTCTATAGAAGGGTTTCCCAGGATAACTACCATGCTCTGCTCGGGGGTGGCACTTGAGGATGCCTATGGTTAGGTGGCAACGAAAGAGCATTGCCTATGGAGAAACGAGCAAACCTAATTTTTTTTTTTATAATTTGTGCTTGATTAATCTTCTTGAGATCCTGGTTATTTAAGAAATCAACAACCATATAATCTCACAAAGTCAAATATGTAGGTAACATATCGACTTCCATATTGTAAATGGATGAGAATGTTGTGATTCAACAAGTATCCTTGAATCATTGATAGGCTAATCCAACAAACTATAAAGCATTTCATAGCTAAGATAAGCAATAGAGTTATAGAAGGATCTGCGTGAATCCGCAGTTGATGGATCTACGGTACTGTTTTCTCTCTAGCAAGCCCATCACTTATTAGTTGAAATAGATTCTATAGATAGTGCAGGGGTGGGAAAGGGGGGAAGTAGAGCGGTAAAGATGTGTTATGGTTGGCTCTAGCTCTAGTATCCCGCCCACCCACCACAAGGTAGGTACTTCAAGGTCTTACTTTCCTGCCTGACTTAGCTTTGCTCAGGTTAGGTATAACCCGTATCACTCCGGTAAGTAAGGTATCGATAGGGCAAGAAAAGAAGTGAAAGACGATTATCCAAGATTACTTCCCGCCTCTCTTTCGAGTTGTTCCCTAAAAGGGGGATCCTGCAAGGGGGTTCCCCGGCCCCAGCAGAGGATAATGGTACCCCTCGTTTCTGCGAGACATTCGCAGACGAGCCATGTCGTGAAAAAATTGACATGCATATCTGCTATGAGAACTTCGAGGAAAGTGGTTAGACCTAATACGAGTTACCTTGTCTTATCCCCGGTTGTGGGTGGGAATGAATAGCGTATAATAGACCATGTGGGGTTAGTTCGTTGCTCTCCTGTAGTTTTCGTCTATACCCCGGTTCATTCAATGCAACCGGTGTTCCTCTGTTGCTAGTGCCTGAAAAAACAAGTACATACCCCCTATAAAATAAAAACGAGTGCCGCCGGTGGCAGGTTCATTCAATGCAATCTATTGAAGGTCTTCAACCGCGACTCTAAATCCTAAAAACGTTTTCTACGTAACTTGCCTGAGAACAACAAATGTCTACTGCTTGACTTACTTGACGAGCTTGCTTGAGAACTACGGACGACGGCTACATCGTGCGTGGGTGAATTCCCTGAGAACAACTGCTAGAGAGAGAGAAGAGAGACCTGACTTGGGGACTTGCCTTAGATTTATTACCGTGCTAGAGAGAGACCTGGGGGAGGGAATTACCTGAAATGTATTATTGATAGAAGATGCCTGGTTTGGTTACTTGCTTGAGAACGAGAACCCCATTTAATGGCTCTTAGCACTTGTACTGGTATGACTTGCGTTCCATCACTGAATAGTACTTCATGGTCTGGGGGCCAAGCGTAGGGTGTTTCAAATAAATCCATTGGCTCTCCCATCCCATGGAGGCTCCCGTGTTGGGGGTAGGTAATTACTCCCTATTCCGAGGGTGACTCAGGTATATTTGTTTCATGATATGCTTTTAAAGAATTTAATGAGGGAGAAAGGGTTCTACCAGAGAGCAGCATCTCCTGTGGAACCGCTTACTTACCCACCCCTCTATTCCTTTGTTTCCCTGCCCGTATAAATGATCTCAATGATAGCAATAGCAATGGGGCCTTTATACCAGTTATTACAGTTTTCATGCTAGGATTTGCGATCTATCTGTATACCTGTGCATCTTTCTCTATATAAATATCATGTAAATATATAGAGAGAAAGAGTGGATATATTACAGATCCCTGCGCCCGAATTCAATATAAATTTTTTGACATTTATTATTAAATTAAACAAATAAATGACCAAAGTTTTCCATAAACATTTATTTTTATTTTATTTATAGTTTGTTTAGAATGATTGAAAACTAAAATGGCTAAATTTATAACATGTACTTATTTTAATAACATGGTTATTGCAATTGTGAAGTTTAATCAAACAATTTTTCATATTATTTCGTTGTCATTTTTAGTGTGAAAAGGAGTGAAATCATTTAACTGTCATTCGCTTTTATGTAGTGTGAAAATGAGTGAAGTCTTTTTTATTTAAGTTCAGTTTTATCTATTTTATTTAATATAATTTTTTTCACATATATTTTGGAGGTGTTTGGAGTCTTGACATCCCCTATCCAAATCACTGGTCATGTGGCACTATTCTCCAAAAGGATTGTTTTCGCAGAATTTTTTTGGGTATTGGAAATACAAATCTTCCCACTTTTTTGCTTGTTCACATGTACATATGCTACCCCTCTGGAATTAATGTGACCTTCAAAGAGAAAATCTATGCTCTTAACAATTAGGCTCGCTCAAGCAGTACAAATCTTTTCACATTTATTATTAAACTAAACTAATAATTTATCTTTTCACATTTATTATTAAACTAAACTAATAATTTATTGTGTGCAATAATATAATTTTATTATTATTATTTCCAGTAACTCTACATTAGATGTGACATTATTTTAATATTTTCTTTAGAAGGCCCATAGTGTTTAGTTTTCTGTTATATCCAATCAAGCTAGAAAACATTCATCAATCCATAATAATGACTATGCAATACTTGCTTCACCAGCAGTTGTATAGCTTACAATAATTCATAGACGGAATAAATTGGCATCTCTGTATGTTGTCAAAACTCCAAGAATGAATATGCTAAATTAAGCTACTATGTTCACTGAAAAGTCAAATTCAAAATGCATCAATTTCAGCACAGAAGCTTCACAAAAGGTTTGCCTTAGAAATGCCAAAAAATGGTCTGCAGATGTACCCCTAATGCACCGTCTTCCCTTGAGACTGCAATAACAAAATAAATGCACAAGAAACACTAGCGTGCTCTTTCCAAAGCTTGAACAGAATGTAGACAGCTAACAGAATTCTGCAATATGTGTTTCTCCTATATTAACCCGCACTTTGGGCCAAACCCACCTCTCAGAAATTGCATTATACTTGCACCAAAAGCAATCTCCTTGTTGCAGCAAGGTTCAATTCTAGGAGCAGAAATTGCTGTTTCAGACGTGCCTCACTGTGGCATACAACTATTGTTGATTCACCATGGTGACTAGATGTCTTCAGAGATCAAACGAATTGCTAAAAGTACCTTCTAAAGGTCTTCGAATAGCCAAACAAAGAAATAGGAATGAAAACTTCATTTTACAAAGCAGAACTCTAATGCTTCCAGTGTGTTGGCCCATTAAGATAATTTCACTCCAATAGCTGCTTTGCAACAAGTGTTAAACATGCTGTCTTTTTCTGTTGTCACTGTCCAGTTCCATACACTACCTTTTTCTCTTTTTACAAGTCTTCTTTAAAGTGCCCTAACAAGGATTTGCAGTCAGTTTTAGTTAATGGAGCAAAAAATTACCTTTCCAGTCCATACCGTCAGGGCCTTCAAACTCAAAAGTTTTGTACAAGGCCATAATCTTCGGAGCAAACTCTTGAATGTTTTTCTGATCCACTTTAATATCTATTTTATTCAGGCACCACTGAGAATAAAATTCACCAAAAGGTGCTCTCCAATACTTACAGATATTCCTGTCTGCTGATATTAACCATCATGACTACAAAATAAGCATACTGATTAGACACCTTCACAAGTCATGGTATCTGCAAGGAGTCTAGTCTACTCCACAGTATTATGTTGATACCTTGTTCTTATCTTGACTGAATGGTTCCATAGCACGAGCTGTCAGGGCACAACAATAAAGTTGCCGTCAATAAGCATTTTCCATTTAATGACAGGAAACATGAAGCAGAGAATTGACTTGTCCACAAAGCAGCAGTTACCTTTTTGTGGTAATGTCTCAAATGCAGATAGGGTGTTGGAGTACTTCATTCTAAGTACTGGGGCACCGCTTTGCTTGATTGCACATGCCCTTTTGTCTTCAAGGGGAGAACGTGCTTTTAACATTGAGAACACGTGATTGTTCAATCTTCTTGACTTCTTTGCATTGTCTAGGAAGGTCTCCAAATCCTTCAACAGAAATGATGATGACAAATAGCAGTTAGCAGAAGAGAAAATATCAATGCATCTGGGAAGAAATATACCTGATAACCAGACACAAAATAGTTTAAAACTTAAAATTACCATTTACTCTAGCATTATTTTACTTGCCTTCAGTTAGTATATAGACTTGCACTCTAGACAAACACAAAAGGAGAAATGCATTAATATCCAAGGCCTACCCCTTGTCTCACCTGGAACTTTGATTCCATCAGTTCATTAGCTTGTAGTCAACACTAAGCATGGCTTCAAGTGCAAGCCAAATGAAATGCAAACAAAAAGGGAAGGGCTCAAGAAAAGGAACGGCTTTAGGGGTAGCATCTAGATGTATAATGGTGGAAACTCCCTATACTATAGTTAGCAGATTAATCTTCAGGTTGGGTTTATTCATGTCTTTCATATGGGAGGATAGCATCATAAGATGTCCTTTGGAAAGGTGACCATGACCAAACAAGAGAAAAACTACATAGCTATAAACACAGAAATATAGCAGAACGGCACTTGGGCAATGCCAGATTCATATTTTCCAGTAGCAACGGGACCAAATTACACCGCAAATTTGCAACAAGACAAAACACCTGATAGCCACTTCCAAGCTATAATTAACCGTCCTTTAATCGACTAAGATAAAACAAAAATGCAGTGACAATAATATTGAGTTATTTGATATAATGCACAATGGGAGCTCCCATGATCCATGCTTATTTACAGTTCTTAAATAGATGAGACTAGAAAAAAAAATGAACAATATTCTCCCTAAAATTGAAGTTATTGCTATCAAATCATTTTAACGTCTACATTGTGTAAGCTGTGCTAAGATTTCAAAAAAGTAATAGAGAAACTACCTGTCCATAATGTGCTGGTTTTGATCTTTCTGCTGATGTCAAATAAGCTGTTGCTACATTCTCCACCTCTGCAACATTAAGTATTTGATAAACAAAGTCAAATAGTTCAAAGTGAAGTTGTTGACCAAGCAAGTATATTATTGTACAGCCTCCCCAAGCCACTGAATCACCAAATCGTTGCTGATTTCCTATTGACTCTTCAATCGGTTCTCCACAAAACACCTATAGTTCACATGGATCATTTAAGAATCAGTTGAAGTGGATAAGCCATGGGCACTTCCACCAAATGAAGAATTAATTTCCGTGAAAGCCTCTTTTGGGCAATGAACTGTGAAACAAGAAATGAAACATAAGTCCTAGTGAAAACAGATGAGTTTTCTTTTTTAAATCTTTTATTTCCTGATGTTCAAAGATGCTATAAAACCAGATAAATACATCACTGTATATATGGAATAGTAGTAATTGATGATGCCTTCAATGCAAACCAAAATCAACTGAAATAAGCAATTAGGACTGACTATTAAGAAAACCTGCCATCAAGATAATAAATCATAAGTTGCAGTGAAATGGATATGGAAAATGGGGGTGGGGAAATATATAAGGAAATTTTTCAAAAAATTTGGATATCGTACGGCAGGGAAACAGAAAACATATATGTGTGTGTGTGTGTGTGTTTGAACAATTAGAATGGAGGAGGCTGTTGCTTACGAGGCAGAGAGGATCAGTCCCGAGGATATATTTGTCAGTGATGAGGAGTTTGTTAGTTTACAGAAGTACAGGTGCAATGAATTCAAGAAGGATCGCGAACCGTCCGTTGGTCAGGTTCGCTCATTGGGATCTCATCTACCAGTTTTCGATGGTTTCCATGACAAAGGAGGTTGCCAACATTGTTATCGCACAAGTTGTAGGTTGGGCAAAAAGCCCAACCCAACCACCAAATGGCGACAACTAGGAGGTCACTTACCCATTGTCACCTTAGGCAGGTGTCCCCATCGCTTTAGAGGTGAGGTAGTCACCTCAAGGGGGGAATCTCTGGTGACCCTAGGGGGAATGAGATGGAGAAAGATGAAGATGGAGATGAAGTCCCTAGAGGTCAAATCTAAATGGTATGAAGCTCTTGGAATGAAGTCTTGGGAAGGTCCAAGGGTTGCCAAGTATGTTGATTAACCTGCAAGTGATGAAATACCTGCCCGAGACAAAAGAAAAACAAGCATATATTGTAATATAATCAAATGGACAAGCAAGTTAAGCTTGCTGTCCCTAATAGCAGTTGTTAGTAACAATGTATATCAGCAATAGGATAGCATCATAAGCTGCAAAATAAATGCTAGAGATCAAGTAGAACGTCCCTGTGAGATAGAGATCTGTTGAGTAGGACATCCCTGTGAGATAGAGATCTGTTGAGTAGGACGTCCCTGTGACTGAGCACAGGTGGAAGTGACCCTAGTGGCTGAGCACTAGTGAGTGTGTGTCCAGATGATTCTCCTGTGAGACTTAGTGAGATAGAGATCTGTTGAATACGACGTCCCTATGGTTGAGCATGGGTGGACGTGCCCCTAGTGGCTGAGCACTAGTGGGTGGATGAGATCCCTTGCTATATTGTCAGAGAGTGATATTTACCTATAACCCTAATTGTGATGTAAAGGGTACAGGTCGGCTCCACCATGTGTGAAAGATAATTAATGGTTATTGTAATAATTAATTATGTTTTGAGTTATTGAGGTCGGCCCTGTTGTGCCAATAGACACCATTTTTGGTCTGTCCAGTCTAGTATAAATTAAGGTCATTTCCCCATTGAGGAAACACAACACACATGTGATTTTGTAAATTTCAGCAAGTACATCTTCTAGGGCTGAAGTGCGCACCTCTCTTGGGCGCTAGCTTCTTGGTTTTGGGGAGCACCCTTTTGTGTGATAGGTCTATGGTGTGGGAGGTCTTTCTCTTGAGAATATAGCAAAGGATTGCTGGTTTTTCTTCCCTTGTTGAGAAGGGTTTCCTAGGATATTTCTTGTGTTCTTGTGCATGGTAATTCTTCTTGTGATCTTGGTTATTGCGGCAAATTGTTAATGGTGTAGCTGCATTTCTTTATGGTTCAAGTAAAAGCTAAAATTGAAATAAACCTCATGCTTGAGCCTAGCATAGTGAAAATTCAACACGAACATTAGAACAAGAACTCATAGTAGACTTGTTCAAAGGATAATGAAGCCACCTTGACAGGAAGCATAATTTGTTTGAAGTCTGACTCAATTTTTCATATTAAGACTTGGTATTCAACACCAAGTATATCTTGTAGAGACCATGAAGTCTTTGTAGACTCAGAAGAAATCAAGAACAGAGTGAGCCTGATCTTAGAGAGGATCAAATGGGAAGATTCCCTTGTTTCAGTGACAGAGAAGGAAGCCAGTCAGAAGGACTGGGATATGGATTTTTCCGTGAGACTATAAGGGAAGTCAATGTTGACTTCCAAGATTGATCTAACAGATCAAGCATGTTGCAGATGTACAAAGACTGAATTGTGTCCAGAGGATTCTCCCAGCAAGAGGGAGAAGACTATGACGAGAAACTTACTCCAGTAATTGAATAAATAGTTCTAGTATTCATGAAGACAACCAGAACAACCATGTTTCAGATACAATATGAGATGCAGGGGGAGCAATCCCCATATTTAAAACTGAGTGCCAGTTGGTGCAGTACATTAGTCGAGCCATGGAAACATGACTACAATAGAAAAGAGAGTTACCTCCATGAAAGGAGAAGAGCTATCTTCAGTATCAGTTATTGAGCCACTCTCAGTTTAAGATGAAGTTGTTTTCATGATGAAGTAGAGGAGTTACTCTCAAATTTCAGCAGTCACAGTGAGAATGGAACAACCATTCTCAGCTTCAGAGCAGATGCAGGTGCAGAATCCCAGTTCCAGAGGAACAGTTGCAGAGAGAGTAGAGGACATATTCTCAGGTAGTGAGACCGATAGTGCTTTGCAGAAAGCACATAGAGCTAGCACATGATTGTGCATAATAAGTTGAAGCTGAACAAGTGTACTAGGTTGGTACAATGAGATGCGAAAATTTGGTTTAAAGTTGAAGATAGAAGACTCATGTCTACATATTGAAGAAAGCTTTGTACTGATTCAAGCAAGCTCCCAGAGCTTGATATGACAGAATTGATAGTTTCCTGACGAGCTTGGGCTTTACCAAGAGTAAAGTTGATTCTAACCTTTACTTCAAGGTTATGAATGATGAGCCAATAATATTGTTGTTGTATGTGGATGATGTATTCTTGACAGATGAAGAAAAGCTCATCATTGATTGTAAGAAGAAGCTCACTGCAGAATTTGAGATGAAAGACCTAGGCCTAATGCATTATTTCTTAGGTCTTGAGGTTTGGCAGAGCCCAGAGAAGATCTTTCTTAACCAAGGGAAGTATGCAGTTGAAATACTGAAGAGGTTTGATATGTTGGAGTGAAATCCATGAACACACCCATGGACACAAAGTTGAAACTCCTGGTTGATACTACGTCAGAATTGGTTGATGCTACGTTGTATAGACAGATCATTGGATCATTGATGTATCTAATGAATACCAGGCCAGATATATGTTTTGTTGTGAACACCTTGATTCAGTATCTAGTAGAGCCCAGACGTGTTCACCTTGTTGCTGCAAAACATGTGATGAGATACCTTAAGGGTACGTTGGACTTCGGTCTCAGTTATAATGGAGATCATGACTTCAGACTGATTGGTTATAGTGATTTAGATTGGGCAGGAAGTGTTTCTGACAGAAAGAGCACTTCAGGATGTTGTTTCAGTCTGGGGTCAGCCAGAGTGGGAAGCAATTCAGTATTTCTCTCACCACGGTAGAAGCGAAATACATTGTTGCATGTTCCGCCAGTTGTGAATCCATATGGCTTCGGGAGTTGTTGACAGATCTATTTGATTTGGAGATGGAAGCAATAGTGATTCTATGTGATAACCAGAGTTGCATAAAGATGACAGAGAACCTTGTGTTCCATGACAAGTTGAAGCACATAGAAATCCGGAATCACTACATTCGTGATATGGTGCAGAGGGTAGTTATTAAGCTCCAATATGTTGGCATAGATGAGTAGGTTGCAGATGTGTTTCCCAAACCTCTGTCTCGTGTAAAGTTTGAGCACTTTCGAGACAAGCTTGGTATAGTCTGAAAGGACCTCCCTCGAAAGGGGGAGTGATGTTGATGATACTATGGTATCCGGACCAACAACGAGTAGCTCAGTTAGGATTTTATATCCTAGGGGACTGATCATCCCTGGACAAATCCTGAAGGTCCGGTAAGGACGGTCTGTCAGAGTACCTGTGCATGTATATGCTAGCTGTGGTCAGTAGTGGTAGCTTCGTTAGGATTTTTATAATCCTAGGGAATCTTATGATTCCTGGGCAGATCCCGAAGGTCCGATAAGGACAGTTTGTCAGAGTACCATGTGGTAGCTCCGTTAGGATTTTATATCCTAGGGAATCTTATGATTCATGGGAAGATCCTTAGGGACTGTCAGAGTACCACAAAATGTTGTTGATACACATGCCTCATTTTGTTGCCCTATGATGATGATGATGTTGTTGCTCCAGCCTCGTGTTGTGATGATGTTGTTGCTCCAGCCTCGTGTTGTGATGATGTTGTTATCTCAACCTCGTGTTGATGATGTTGGTATCTTAGCCTTGTGTTGATGATGTTGATGATGTTGTTGTCTCAACCTCGTGTTGTTGATGTTGTTGTACCAGCCTCGTGTTGTTAATGTTGGAGTACCAACCTTGTGTTGGTGATGTTGTTATTCCAACTTCATGCTGAAGATGATGATGATGTTGCTACTTCAACTTCATGCTGAAGATATTGATGATGATGTATCAGTCTTTCACTGATTGATGATGTTGTATTAGTGTTATACTAATTGATGTTGATGCAGAGAATAATGATGATGTTGCCATTCCAGCTCCATGTTGTGAATGATAATGATGATAATACTCCAGCTCCATGTTGTGAATGATGATGTTATTGATGATGAGAAAAACTTCTGATGATTTATAGATGTGCCATTCAATGTTCCAGATGTTGATGATGTTGCTGCCCTCTCTCTCTCTTGAAGATGTTGTATTGTAGAATACCCTTCTTGTTAAGGGGGGGTGTTGAAATATTGTAACTGCGAAGTATATTCTACTTATTATTGAGTTATTATCAAATAGATCAATCCCCTTTTGTGGATTGATCATGTCGGGCTTTGTATATGACCAAATCCCCTTTTGTGGATTGGTCAACCCCTAATTAAATGATGCTAATTGAGAAGTCGGCCCCTACGACTAATTAAAGTGGTTTTAGCCACTAATTGAAGAAGTCGGCCCAGCTTGGTGAAGAGACACAACCCTAGCACCTAGCAGCTAGTATAAATAAGAGAGGACGATGCCTCATTCTTACACTCACTCAAGTCACTCATCTAGTGCGCAAGTTTGAAGGAAGCTGCAGTTGTCAGAAGAAGAAGAAGAGAGAGAGGTGCATTGCTCAGTGTTGGATATTCTCTTGTGTTTGGTCTTTTATCTTTGCATTGTATTGGCAATCTATATTAAGGAAGTTTTTGTTGGGTTTTCTCCCCCATGAGGGTTTCCCAGGATAAATGATGTGTACCTTGTGATTGTGTATATTTCATTGATCCTGCTTATGCTATTATTGTCTAGTAAATTGAAATGAACTTAATAGTAGCTCTACATTTAACAAGGTAGACTCCCCTTGCATGTTTTACAAGTGGCATCCATGCAAAAGGGGGCTCCACTCAAGGGGGGCGCACCATAGGAGAGAGGGGCACACTTTAGGAGAGAGGGAAATGTTTTGAGGGGGTGGGAACCCCTTTCTAGTCTCTAAGACTCTAAACAACATATCCATGGTCCAAGGGGGTGCCCAAGGTGTGGGGCCCTCCCCAACCTTAGCTTTATCCTTTTCCCACACTCACATGAAGAGAAGGGGCACATTTCCCCCTAGGGATACTCAACAAAAGTTTGGAACTTGGCTTGGGGGGGTCCTCTTTCACTTTAGAATCTTCCCCTAACTTAGGCATGACCTTAGGAGTCATTTCCCCCTCATTTTCCATGACTTTAGTCATTTTTACAAAATTTGGCTTTTTTACCTTAGCCAATTAAATGTTGGTTTTTGACTGACTTGGACTCCTCATGGACAATGACCTAGCAAAACTTGTCCAATTGAGTTGAAACTTGGTCCAAGGGTGTAGGGGGTCATAAGCTATTTGATTTGAGTACCCATACCCCTATACAAAATGCCCAAGGACCAAATGTTTACATTTTACATCAAAAATAATTAAAATTTCCAATTAATGGAAAATTCTAATTATTAAAAAAAATCCTATCAAAACTTAACGAAATTCTGCAAGACTCTAGGGGATGTCTAACATGGTCATTTACAACACTTTTAAACCTTATTCACCCATAGGGCTCGATCATTAGAACGTCTTTCACAACTTTGGAGGATTATTTGAGTGAAAAACTCAAGGATAATTAAAAATCGTCGGTAGGCAAGATTAATTACCAGAGGAAAAAAAACCTCGTTGAAAGGACTTCCCTAATGATAAAGTCCTAGGAAACTAACTAAAAAAATGACCCATGCTAATATATTACATTATTATCCCACGTAGGGGAGCAGACAATCCGTGTACATAGAAAAAGTGATGGAGGCAAAATTGCCTTGCTAAGCCAAAAGTCTTCAAACTTGTTGTACCACAAGGTACATATCTTCATGGTACATGACGTTGACCCCTAGTCGAAATAGGTGGTCAACGAGATGTAATGGGAATTCGCAACAAAGAAGTGATGAAGGGGTGAAACTGAAGCATTAATGTGGAACGATTTGGAGGGGGAAGGGAAGTCACTCAAGAAACATTTTATTTTCCCAACGAATACCCACCAAACTTCTGAGTATTATTGCATGGAAAAGATAGAAAACTTGCAACCAAAAAGATAGTGAATGTGAACCTTAATAAAGCACACCGAAATTGGCTGCACTGATAACTATGCTAAAAAAAATAAAAAACTCAAAGATGAAGAAGATGGCCAAAATTCACTTATCACATGTAAAGGACAGGACAATTGTTGCACTCTTGTCTGTATGCGAACCATGTCTATACATGAACCACATCCATACGATGAACGCCCAAGCTAAATGTAGCAGCGATATGAGATGAAGTCTCTATCCTGTACTCTGATACCAAATAAAGAAATTAAACCAACATTTAATGGAGCAACAAATTCGACAATCTAACACACAAGCTCAATACTTTCATTAAGAAGAGTAATGATTATCCATATGCATGAGCCAACACTCGAAAAAATCATCTCCTAAAATCACTCAACAATCTCTCCACAAATCTCTCAACCATCTAACTCAAATTAAACCTTCCAGACATAACAAACTAACAACAATACTAACAATCATTATATCTAGAATATGACAAATGAATCATCATTCCAACACTGCTCATCTGTAGGCTCCCCCCTGAAGGCCTCATGGCACATGCTCAATGAAACATTGCCAACAACTGGTCAAAGCTTATTATATAGTTCACAAGGAAGCTCATACAAATGTGGTGATTGCACTAAGCAATTCATCTTTATCCAAAAATATTTTAGAGTATTGACAAATAGACTTGCTCAAAACATTGCATTCTAGAGAGCACAACCCGTCTATAACATCTTTGGTCTTTTTGATTCTAACATCAAATCTCCCACACGGGAAGATCTGCGTAAAATAATCCTGAAACATTTATTTTATTATCTCTTCATCTTCTATTTGCATTCCACATTGATCTTTGAGGAGTAGAATTATCTCGAATCTTGTTTCCATTTTAACTAGTTGAGGTAATGCTTAACCATTTTAGGACTAATTTATCTTGGCTTTGATTCTAGGCCCTGCTAAAAATCGCAGTCACCCTAAAAAATAGGAAAATTCCAAATATGTCCGAGACCACCTGGAGACCATTGCCAAATATAGTATGTCTAAAAATAGACACTTCTAAAAATAGAATCTTGTCGCATCTCAATGAAAATACACTCATTGGATTTGAATTTCAGTAAGGAATTCAGATATGCGATCAAAACCATCATCTGAGGCCTAGAACTCCACTTGCTAAAAATAGTAAATTACTCTAACGTCTAGAAAAGGCTCAATGGACTCATGAGCTCACAAGGACTCTGAATATGTAATTACCACTTCCATGCGGACCCCCGATCTCTGTCTCCTCAAAAATAGGGAATATACTATATATAGACATCTCTATCTATGCACAAAAACCTATGCAAACTTCTATCTCTGAAACAAGGAACACTACCAAACCAATCATGTACCTGTAACTGTATGGGAATGAACCTTGGCTAAAAAAAAAACTATCTCTGGGGAAATCTTTGAATGCTAGCCAAACTAGAACATGATGGCTCTTAACCCTCGGGATTTTCAAGGGTGAAAATCCAAGGGTTAACAATGGCAACTCAAGCAGACGGGATCCCTCTGCGGGATGTCGAGAACCTATGAATATCCGTGTCTGAAAACTATCAATAATGCTCTGTGAGAAAACTAAAGAAACATACTAGTAGACCAATGTACCTGTCAAGCTGACCTGTAACCCAAAATTCCTAGCCAATGGGCAATGGAGTCAAAAATACATGTGGTCCTCATGCTAACAAGCTCGAAGAAGGAGGTCTTATCCAAATTTGCTACCTGCTACCACCTACCATGTAAACTCCTCCCCGTGGAAAATGTGTTGAAGTCAACACATGAGAGGGAGTCACTTAGTCATATGTCAATAATGTAAACACCTGCTAAGTGTGAAGGAACCCATCAATAATTTCAATGGGCCCTAAGGTACGAGCACAACCTGTCACTGTGAAAGATGTTTTGACATTGAACAATGACAAGGATCACTCAATCGAGGCCCAATGATGCTCGACCTTGTCGAATGCAAAATAACCAACAATTAGGCTAATGGCCATCAAGGTGCTTTACTTCTGGATCATCCCCAGATAATGTGTCAGAGTCGATGCAGGAAGATCTTGTTGAACTTTCATCTCAAGCAGTTAACTAGATTAGTGTTCTTTTACTTTTAAACAATTATCACAATAACTGCATATAAAGGATCACTGAAAGAATAACATCCACAACATACACAAGATTTGTTGAGTTTAGTACCTGAGGAGGTGTTCCCCATGTGTTTTCCCTCCTTAGCACATGTGGGAACGTCATTTGGCACTTTGTCCTAGTACTTTATGTCTATTTGTACTTTGACTTTGGTTAAAGTGCATAATGTCACTTTTGGCAAAAGTGAACATTAAATTACCTTTTTGGTGATTTTGAGGGGACATAAGTTGACTTAGGGAATTAACCCAAAAGTGGGTTTTGAGATTACATTTATGAGGAGTGATCTCAACCTTTGATTTGGGATGATCTCATCCATTAGATCTTAGGTTTCCCTATTCTTGCCTAAAGAGGGGCAAAAGGCCAAAGGAGGGGCGAATTGTTCATGAGGAGACTTTTGCTTGTGAGAGGAGGAGTTTTTGGAGTTTGAGCATGAGGTTTGTTGCATGAGGAGCATAGGAGGAGGCCGCTAGCATTCATTCATGGAGGCTTGGAGCAGCATTCATCCTTATTTTATTGG
>ML796323.1:182003-192461 GCA_009831015.1 Picea engelmannii | reverse complement strand
ACGAAGTCCATGTGGTTTGATGGATAGTCAGTTAAATAATATAGGAGAACACGAGATAAAGTGGATCATATAGGTTGACCGGTGATAATGAACAATAGCTCGCTTTTTCCGTTTCGTGAGGCGGCCAATCGTTTGCTAATTGCATCATATTCCATGGTGGCGTTTTCATACATAGAGTTTTTTTCGGAATGTCATCATTACATAGATATCTTTATCTATAATAATAAGTACAGTCAAAGCTCTGGGAGGGCAGAATCACAGAGGCCGTTAATAACAACCAGGGCTCTAGATTTTGTAACTGACTTTCTATGGATCGAACCAGATAGAAGACAATAGGGTCCCTTGTCGATGATTTCATGAGGAGATATTGAATTTGGAATGGAGTCGACCTTGAATCTAATGAATAATGCGCATGAGGGTGACGAACATAGCCGGCTGCCTCCAGGGTTTAGATTTCATCCCATGGATGAGGAACTCGTCACTTACTATCTCACCAAAAAGAGATTGGACAGCACCTTCTTCGGGCGTGCAATTGGAGAGGCAGACTTGAACAAGTGTGAGCCTTGGGATCTCTTAGGTACGCATCACCATTATAGGATATTGCATCATTAACTATTGTTATAGGATATACATAAATTTAATAGCATTTCCTTTGCGACGATGAATCTATATTGTAAGTATTCTTATATAAAAATTCACCATAACATGTGTGCAGAAAAAGCCAAAATGGGGGAGAAGGAATGGTACTTTTTCGGCCTTAGGGACCGCAAGTATACGAGAGGACTTCAGACCAACAGAACCACAGAGGCTGGATACTGGAAAACCACTGGGAAGGATAGAGAGGTTTTAAGTTCAATTTCATTTGCACTGGTTGAAATGAAGAAAACGTTGGTTTTTTACAACGGTAGAGCTCCCAAAGGAGAGAAAACCAACTGGCTAATGAACGAGTATCGTCTCGAAGGCAAATTCTTCGATCATCACCTACCTAAAAAGTGCAAGCTGGTGGGTTAATACAATTCATACTATACCCTCACCTATTGTATGCATTCAGTATTACTAAATAAATTCATCTAACTCTGGTTTTATTAATTTATTAGCATTACATGAATACATTCTTCCCCACCAGGTCTAGAAAACACCTGTATTGGTGCAATAAAGGAGAGAAATGAACCCAAAAACTAAGATACCTGATGTGTATATGTTTGGACATGGTGCAGGCTGACTGGTTGGTGTGCAGAATTTTTTAGAAGAGTGCAGGAAGGAGGAGTTCCACAGGGCTGATGAGCATAAATGCATATCTTGATCTACCTGGCTCTCCATCCTTGCCCACACTCTTAAAATCCCCTTGCAGCAAAACTGCAGCGAATGATCAGGAAACAAAATCCTCTGAAAGAGACTCAGGCACTTCTGCAAAGATTCATGATGTTTCCTTCTTCTCCAAACCGATGGAACCTGTGGCCAATTTGACAGGACACCATCTTCACCAGTTTCAATGTGGCAGCAGCTCCAGTTATCCTGATACTTCTGATCAACTATCACAAGTGGGTAGACTCATGAGGCATTCTTCATATATGCAAAATGATCCAAGGACTTATATGAATATGATGCCTACAACTACACCTTCCTCAGTGTCCAATATGGGGCGCGATGAGATTAGTCTAATACTGAACAAGCAGTCGGGGATTGAGAAACTGCCAAGTTTACCGTCTTCTATAATATGCAATCCACATATGCATCTACCATCTAATTATTCAAACCTGGGATTTACAACAGATGCATATTTTTATGCTTTGCACCCTTCATATGCAGTTTCAAAGGCCCTGGTTAGCCAGTTTGCACTAAGGGAAACGAAGCCATCTTTTATCTCTTGTGTACATCATTCTGTAGGAGTTAATAACAATAACAATACTATGGGACTCAATAATTATTCCCACAACTTTCAGTGGGGTGACGATGGGCTCTCTCAAAAGGTATTGGTTCAACACGTCATGAACAAATCGAGAGGGCGATTTCAGTGGAGACATGAATGATGAAATGACTTGTGCTCTGTGTAGTCGATTGTATTGATCACTACTTTTATCTATAGGTCCTCAAGTCGACTTTGATTCTCTTTGGAATAATGATACTTGAAAAAATCCATTGTAATAAAAAGGTTTGGACTTTTATTCTTTTTGGAATAATGATACTTGAAAAAACCATTGGGATTACTCTTTCAAACAAGTGCTTCTTGGCAGCTTAGTCCCTGCCAAGTAGATTTGGTTATGGAGATGATAGTTGGCAGCTTATAATTATTCACAGTGATGATTTTTTGAAAATGGGGAGAGTCTACTAAGATTGTTAAAAAAACAGAAATTAACAGTATGGGGAGAGTCTACGAATATTGTTAAAAAAACAGAAATTAACAATATGGTAAGTAAACAGTTATTAGAATAGATGTTTAAAAAATATTAAAAAGTTATGTTCAATTGTTTTTTAGAAATGAAATGATAAAGAAAATTGTAAATATTAAAAGGTATATTGAAATAACATTGAATAGTAATTTAAGATATAACTTATATCTTATTATTGAAAAATAATCTACCCAGAAATAGATGGCAAAAGTAATTGGTATGAAATGGAATATTCCCATAAAGTAATATGAAACTTAACATATGAATAAGATATATGATAATATAATCTAAATTAAATCGCGGTTTAATGAGTTTTAATGGGAGATGTTCTCGAGGTATTCGCTTATTAATCAGTAATCAAAACATAATTAATGTGCATTGTCAATCCTTTCGAACTTGTGTGGTGAGTTGTCACTAAGCAAAGAATAATTAATTTACATTTGAAAGGGCGCGAAGGTGGCAGGTATGAAAGAGAGCGATAAATGATTTGAAACTTTTTGTGAATTCGGGTAGAGTGAAGCTTGTGAGTTCGAGTGTGGGGTGGAATTGTAGAGAAGGGAAGTTTTTGGTGCAAGATGTATATGACGGAACATGGGAATGCGAGTTTGATAGTGCCAAGACGTGAACACGGGGAAATAAAATTGGGTATGGAAAGGAAGGGCGGTCCATCGGGCTCCCCTAGATCACGGTTTAATGTGTTTTAATGGGAAATGTCCTCGAGGTTTTCGCTTATTAGTGCCAATTTTTTTCAAACATGTGTGTTGAGTTGTCACTAGTAAAGGCATAATCAATGTGCATTGGGAAGGGCGCGAAGGTAGCGGGGATGGAAGGCAGTGATAAATGCTTTGAAATATTTTTTGAAGCCAGGTAGAGTGAAGCTTATGAGCTGGAGGAATTGTAGACCACATAAGTTTTCGGTGCAAGATGTACATCATAGAATTGTAGATGGTGGAAGTTTTGGGTGCAAGATTTATTATAGTGCCAACCTGGGGATCGACAACTATAAAGTTGGCTAAGTATGGAATTGTGTATCACCAAAGTTTTGGGTGTAAGATGTATATCACGAAACTAGGGAAGGAAAGTTTTGTTACACCAACCAGGGAACCGGTAGCAATAGAATTGACTAGGTAGGAAAAGAAACGACGATCCGTCGGACTCCCGTAAATCATGGTTGAATGCGTTTGTTGCTTATTAATGCCAATAATAGAACCTGTGTACTGAGTTGTCGCTAGTAAAATCATAATGAATGTGTATTTGGAAGGACAAGAATGTGGCGGGGGTTGAAGAGAGCGATAAATGGTTTGAAATTTTTGTGAACACGGGTATAGTGAAAATTGTGGCCATAAAGTTGGCAAAGTATGGAATTGTAGATCACAAAAGTTTAGGGTGCAAGATGTATATCATGGAACACGGGGAATGAGAGTTCGGTTGCGCCAACCCGGGAACCGACAACCACATAATTGGCTAGGTATGAGAATCAACGACGATTGGTCGGACTTCCGTAAATCGTGGTTGAATGCATTTTTTTCTTATTAATGCCAATGAGTGAACCTGCATGTTGAGTTCACTACTAAAAGAATAATGAATGTGCATTGGGAAGGGAGGGAAAGTGGCGGGGATTGAAGAGAGTGATAAATGGTTTGAAACTTTTATGAACCCAGGTATAGTGAAGCTTGCGAGTTCCAGGAGTCCGAGGTTGAATTGTAAATTACAGAAGTGTTGGGTGCAAAATGTATATCACGGAAGCGTTGTGTGAAACATGTATACCACAGAAGAAAGGGAATAAGAATTAGATAGTGCTAAGTCGGGACCCCGCAGTGAGATAATTGGCTAAGTGTTGAAAGGGACCGTGGTCGGTTGAGCTCATGATGTGACAATAAAGATGGAGATGAAGATCTAGCAGTCGGCTAACCCAGGAACCCGTGACCAATCCAGGAGCTTGAGAAAGTTAGGTTCAAGTTTAAGGAGATTTTGTTTATATTTATTTAAAATGTATTTATATTAATGTATCTTAATAGATTATTTGTCGTCCAAATGTAAACCATGTTCCAATTTGTGGAGGAATTGTAGACCACGGAAGTTTTGGGTGCAATATGAGTATCGTGGAATTGTAGATGACGTAATTTTTGGGTGCAAGATTTATAATAACGCCAACCCGAAGGTCGATCAAACTCCCATAAATCGTTGTTGAATGCATTTTTTTTCTTATTAATGCCAATAAGTGAACCTGTGTGCTGAGTTGTTGCTAGTAAAAACATAATGAATATGCATTGGGAATGATGAGAATGTGGTAGGGGTTGAAGAGAGCGATAAATGGTTGAAATTTTTGTGAACCTGGGTATAGTGAAGGTTGCGGCCATAAACTTGGCTACGTAAGGAATTATAGATCATGGAAGTTTAGTGTGCAAGATGTATATCACAAAACACAGGGAATGAGAGTTCGGTTGCACCAACCCGGGAACTGATGGCCATAGAATTGGCTAGGTATGAAAAGAAATGACGGTCGGTTAGACTCTTGTAAATCGCGGTTGAATTCATTTTTTTCTTATTAATGTCAATAAGCGAACCTATGTGTTGATTTGTCACTAGTAATACCATAATGAATGTGCAGAGGGAAGGGAGGGAATTTGGCGGGGATTGAAGAGAGTGATAAATGGTTTGAAACTTTTGTGAACAACGAGTTCCAGGAGTCTGGGGTAGAATTGTAAATCACGGAAGTGTTGGGTGCAAATTGTATATCACGAAAGTGTTGTGTGCAAGATGTATATCACGGAACAGGGGGCATAAGAATTCGATAGCGCTAAGTCGGAACCCCACGATGAAATAATTGGTTAAGTGTTGAAATGGACGACGGTCGGTCAGACTCATGATGTGATGATATAGATGGAGATGATCTAACCTGAGAACCTGGGACCAATCCAGGAGCTCGAGAAAGTCTAGTTCAAGTTTAAAGATATTTTCTTTATATTTATTTAAAATGTATTCAAATTAATGTATCTTAATAGATTATTTGTGTTCCAAATGTAAACCATGTTCAAATTTGTAGAGGAATTTTAGACCACACAAGTTTTGGGTGCAAGATATATATCATGGAACTGTAGATGACGAAAGTTTTGGGTGCAATATTTATAATAGTGCCAACTCGAGGGTCGGTTGGACTCCCGTAAATTGTTGTTGAATGTGTTTTTTCTTATTAATGCCAATAAGTGAACTTGTGTGTTGAGTTGTCTCTAGTAAAAGCATAATGAATGTGCATTGAGAAAGGTGGGAATGTGGCAGGGATTGAAGAGAGTGATAAATGTTTTGAAACTTTTGTGAACCCGAGTATAGTGAAGCTTGCGAGTTCCAGGACTCTGGGGTCCAATTGTAAATCACATAAGTGTTGGGTGAAATTTTTTTATCACGGAAGTGTTGGATGAAAAATGTATTTCACAAAAGTGTCGGGTGAAAGATGTATATCACGGAACACGAGGCATAAGAATTCAATAGCGCTAAGTTGGGACCCCGCGGTGAGATAATTGGCTAAGTGTTGAAAGGGACGGTGGCTGGTCAGGCTCATGATGTGAAGATATAGATGGAGACGAGGATCTGACAGTCCTCTAACCGGGAAACCCGCGACCAATCCAACAGCTCGAGAAAGTCAGGTTCAAGTTTAAAGGGATTTTGTTTATATTTATTTAAAATGTATTCATATTAATGTATCTTAATAGATTATTTGTGGTCGAAATGTAAACGATGTTCGAATTTGAAGGTTGTTTTGGTCTCAAAAATTTTTCTCAAACCCATAAGCAATAGAGAAAAAATATATATGACTTAACATTTTGTATATGGAAGCACATTTTGAAATATAGGAAGTTGTAATATATGCATAATATAAAACAGGAACATGACCGCAACATGTACAGGGAATGAAGTTAATTTTAAAAAGAAATACAAAATTTAAATAACAACACCAAACATTGAAGATCACCATAGAACAACCTCAAATATTTATATTGAGACAAACTGGGTTACAAAATACATTTGAGAATATTTCCCAAAATAGTTGTCTTGGAATTTGTAAAAAAATATTTAGTTCAGTACATATTATGTGGAATACAAATTCATTTTCCATAATGACTGGGATTGGGACTATCGCGGACTACAAATAAAATATGTACAAGAATGAATTTTGTATAAATAAGAAATTTGACGATGGAAAACAATAAGACCTGGCAAGAAGAAAGATAAATTGTCAGTCCTCGGTTAAATCTTTGTTAGAGTAATTGGATGAAGACAAAAGAATGTGATCAATATCAACTTACTATGATGGTGTCCCATGCCTTTTCATTTTCTCAGTGATGTCCTTTTATGACTTTCCTCAGTGATTATGGGAACCGTGTGAAGCATCCTTTGACCTTCACTGGTAATTTGGTCGACAACCTTTTTGAACCATTCTTCGATGTAGCACCTCATGGGTGCCACGTTGATTTCATGCTAGATTTTTTTATTGAAGAATTCAATTTCCAAGTCCCTTAGATCAATAGAGAGGTTGTGCAATGATTCTTGAATATCTTGGTTTTTAATCGAATAACCGACTAGCTAGTTTTTCACGTCATCTTCACCATATTCAAGAATTCCATAGAAATTTTCAAATGAAAGTCTTTTATAGATATGAACTTGAACGTCAAATGCTTGCTTGGTTAAAAACAATGAGTTGAATATCAATTTCAGGTCTTGGAATTCATTGGTGCTTCTAGCTAGAGCTACCTCAATTAGCTTCTTGAATAGTTTGTCTCTTCTAGATATGGCCTGGCTACATGCTTGAACGATACCATTCAAGTTTTTTACCTTTTCTTTATAGCATGCGTTTAGTTGGTCTATTTGATCTGGGGAAGGGAGATCCTACTGTCTTCTTATGAATTTTGTCATACCAATAGCTTTAACACCAAATGGTAAAACTGCATTGAGGTAGAAACCTTGCTCGTTCTTGAGATCTACTTTCAGATACTCATGAAAAGCATGCACTCTTGTTCCAAAAGAGACCATATTCTTTGACATCTCCCAAGCTTCTGTTATTAATTTCATTCCTCTATTTATATTATTTTCCACATAGCCTTGGACTGATGTGAGAACGATTGTTGATCCTTTTAACTTTCTCGCAGGTGCGGTGGGCCCGATCATGGCCAAAGGAGTAGAAAACAGTGGAAGAGGCATTAGAGTTTCCTCCAATTCTTTGATTCTCTGCTTTAACATGACTTTTTTTGTTTCGAGGCCGCTAATAGATTTTTCTAGAGCGTCTCCAGTTTCTTGGTGTATCTGGGAGATATGGTAAGGGTGCATGTTACGTAGGTTGATCTCTGAACTAGATTTCCCTTTCTTATTCTTTACATCTCTCTTTTCAATAACCAATTTCTTGGATTCGATGTCAAAAACAACGCTCTAAAATGCAAAAGACTCTTCTCCGTCCAATGTATCGGAGCTAATTATTTCCATCTTAGGATTATGCAAAGCAGTGCTCTCTAGTTGGTTGTCGTCGAGGAACATTTTTTCAATGTCAATTTCTATTTCCATATCTTCAAGGGGGAGATCGTGGATATTAATTTCTCGCCTCGGTACCTCTTGTGCTTGGACTATTGTTTTCTGTTTTTTGCTCGCGGGAATTTTGTGAGAAATTTCAATTTTTCCAAAGGGAGGGTTCTTATCACCTCCTCCGCCTAAAGAAATGTGTGTGACTTTATTACTTGGGCAGGTCGTTGGAGTACTTGTCCGATATGCTGTGGTATTGGATGTGGCGGTCGTGGATTGGGCACTTTTTTCACCCGATCCTTTTTTTTCTGCTTGTACGAATCATTGGCACCGAGTATTGTCTCGAGGTTTCTGGTGTCAGGAGCAGGACTTCCTTAGGCGTTATCTTTGTCTTCATTCAGGATAGTTTCAGTGAAATAAATTTTGGAGTGGCCCGTGAAATCATCAATATTGTTCATATTCCTGACCATGAAATCCCCGACTTTCCAAGGAAGAGAGATGAATTGACTTTTTCTTTTTTCATGGGAAAAATGAAACTAGTAGTTGTACTTCCTTGCTACTCCAACAAAAAACATTGTACCGTATATGTGACATTGTAGGAAGAAAGGATTTTGTTTGGACCCAAAAATCCTTATAAAATTATAGTTGTCCATTTATTCTAGTGTGCCCTTCCTATCCAGGAAGTTGGTCACCTAGTCAAGCAACCAGGGAAAATACTTTCCAAATATCAATGATTTAAAAACTGAAACAAAATTATTAAATACTTTATAAAAATGTTGGGAAGCATCGTGTCTCCATAATATCTGGTATGAGAAGGTTACTGGGTCAAATTCATAGTTCACCTTCTTACACATAGATAGTCCAAGGAATGGACAACAATTCACCACCATGAAAATTAAATAAGATGACATAAATAATTTCTTCTGCCTTGTGTATTGAAATAATTGGGAAGATATTTCGATGGAAATCAACTTTCCCCAATGGAAGATGGATTTTACCTTGACCGTAAAATATAAAATATACAAAATCATCCGAGAGATGTTGTATTCACTTTCTTGTCTCATTATCCTCGTGAAAATCCATGCAATTTCTCGGAAATAATTTTTAAATGAACTAACCTGTAATCTGGTCATGTCCCGGGGAGCGGCTGTTGGGTTCTCTAAGAACTTCGGCAAGAGGTCCAATTCATTATCTTGCTTCTTTAAGAACTATCTACAATTGTATCCCTTGAAAGTAGGTGTTGCATCGAGAAGTCTTAACATCTTTCGAAATACTTGAGGCGATAGGGAGACTCGCGAATGGTTTCCCAACTGCATAATCCACTAGTTCATAATATAGTTCTCATCGCAGCACATGACCAACTCCTTAAAGTCAAAAAAATTAGGGACACAATATGCTCTTGCAATTCCATATGTCGAGATGAATTTCTTCTTGGAAGAAGGGGATGAGTAGTATTCATAAGCTCTGGACCACTGAAAACTCTGGTCCTCGCACCTGAAAATATTTAGGGTATCTTCACATAAATTTTTTCGAGCTCCATCCATAAAGTGATGAGAACATTCCTTTACTCCTCGTAGTATTTAAAATGAACGCTGGAGAATCATAGTATAATCTCCGATAAATCTTGGTTCAATGCATTTTAATGGGAGATGTCCTTGACCTTTTTGCCTATTAATGCCAATATTTTTTATGTGTCTGGTGAGTTGTCACTAATAAAGGCATAATTAATGTGCATTGGGAAGTGTGCAAAGGTGGCAGGGATGGACGGGATCGAAAAGTACTTCAAAACATTTGTGGACCTAGGAGCCCAAAACCCGTACAATCGACTTAGAATGGAAATGCGGGGTACAATGCCTTCAATAAGTTAAAGTAAATAACAATTTTTCCGAGCTCAAGATCCACAAAAAAAAAAAAAAAAAAAATCAGATTCCATAATATTGACCTCTGCCAATTCAATAATAGGGAGGTTTAGTTGATGGATCGAAATATGGCCCACTTTAAGTGACTGGGGTGCCTGGGAGAACAACTAATATTTTGATGAATATTTGTTTATATTGCTACATGTGGCAACAATTGTGTGATAGTATTTAGAATGAACACTCAAGGATGGTAATACAATCTCCCGTAAATCTTTGTTTAATGCATTTTAATGGGAGATGTCGTCCAAATTTTCACTCATTAATGCCAATTTTTTCGAAGCTAATAAAAGCGTAATCAATTTGAATTGGGAAAGTGTGCGAAGATGGCAGGGAAATCGATAAAGCATGAAAATGTGGGGTGGTCAGACAGACACAGACATACTCATCATAGGTAGAGTGAAGCTTGGAAGTTCAAGGAGTTCGGGGTCGAATTGTAGATAACATAAGTTTTAGGTGCAAGATGTATATCCCAGAACAGTGGCATGAGAGTTTGATAGCGCAAATCTGGTAACTCGCGGGCAGAAACATTAACTATGGGAAAAACATTGTCAGCTATGTAATATACCTGGACCTCAACAAAATCATGTTCAAGTTAGAAGATAATTTGTTTATATTTACTTAACACTTTTCATATTATTTTA
>ML796323.1:142703-181903 GCA_009831015.1 Picea engelmannii | reverse complement strand
TCTTCCCAATTATTTCAATACACAAGGCAGAAGAAATTATTTATGTCATCTTATTTAATTTTCATGGTGGTGAATTGTTGTCCATTCCTTGGACTATCTATGTGTAAGAAGGTGAACTATGAATTTGACCCAGTAACCTTCTCATACCAGATATTATGGAGACACGATGCTTCCCAACATTTTTATAAAGTATTTAATAATTTTGTTTCAGTTTTTAAATCATTGATATTTGGAAAGTATTTTCCCTGGTTGCTTGACTAGGTGACCAACTTCCTGGATAGGAAGGGCACACTAGAATAAATGGACAACTATAATTTTATAAGGATTTTTGGGTCCAAACAAAATCCTTTCTTCCTACAATGTCACATATACGGTACAATGTTTTTTGTTGGAGTAGCAAGGAAGTACAACTACTAGTTTCATTTTTCCCATGAAAAAAGAAAAAGTCAATTCATCTCTCTTCCTTGGAAAGTCGGGGATTTCATGGTCAGGAATATGAACAATATTGATGATTTCACGGGCCACTCCAAAATTTATTTCACTGAAACTATCCTGAATGAAGACAAAGATAACGCCTAAGGAAGTCCTGCTCCTGACACCAGAAACCTCGAGACAATACTCGGTGCCAATGATTCGTACAAGCAGAAAAAAAAGGATCGGGTGAAAAAAGTGCCCAATCCACGACCGCCACATCCAATACCACAGCATATCGGACAAGTACTCCAACGACCTGCCCAAGTAATAAAGTCACACACATTTCTTTAGGCGGAGGAGGTGATAAGAACCCTCCCTTTGGAAAAATTGAAATTTCTCACAAAATTCCCGCGAGCAAAAAACAGAAAACAATAGTCCAAGCACAAGAGGTACCGAGGCGAGAAATTAATATCCACGATCTCCCCCTTGAAGATATGGAAATAGAAATTGACATTGAAAAAATGTTCCTCGACGACAACCAACTAGAGAGCACTGCTTTGCATAATCCTAAGATGGAAATAATTAGCTCCGATACATTGGACGGAGAAGAGTCTTTTGCATTTTAGAGCGTTGTTTTTGACATCGAATCCAAGAAATTGGTTATTGAAAAGAGAGATGTAAAGAATAAGAAAGGGAAATCTAGTTCAGAGATCAACCTACGTAACATGCACCCTTACCATATCTCCCAGATACACCAAGAAACTGGAGACGCTCTAGAAAAATCTATTAGCGGCCTCGAAACAAAAAAAGTCATGTTAAAGCAGAGAATCAAAGAATTGGAGGAAACTCTAATGCCTCTTCCACTGTTTTCTACTCCTTTGGCCATGATCGGGCCCACCGCACCTGCGAGAAAGTTAAAAGGATCAACAATCGTTCTCACATCAGTCCAAGGCTATGTGGAAAATAATATAAATAGAGGAATGAAATTAATAACAGAAGCTTGGGAGATGTCAAAGAATATGGTCTCTTTTGGAACAAGAGTGCATGCTTTTCATGAGTATCTGAAAGTAGATCTCAAGAACGAGCAAGGTTTCTACCTCAATGCAGTTTTACCATTTGGTGTTAAAGCTATTGGTATGACAAAATTCATAAGAAGACAGTAGGATCTCCCTTCCCCAGATCAAATAGACCAACTAAACGCATGCTATAAAGAAAAGGTAAAAAACTTGAATGGTATCGTTCAAGCATGTAGCCAGGC
This sequence comes from Picea engelmannii, assembly GCA_009831015.1. Taxonomy (NCBI): domain Eukaryota; kingdom Viridiplantae; phylum Streptophyta; class Pinopsida; order Pinales; family Pinaceae; genus Picea; species Picea engelmannii. Next base: position 180,231 of record ML796323.1, on the reverse strand, counting down.
CATATCTAGAAGAGACAAACTATTCAAGAAGCTAATTGAGGTAGCTCTAGCTAGAAGCACCAATGAATTCCAAGACCTGAAATTGATATTCAACTCATTGTTTTTAACCAAGCAAGCATTTGACGTTCAAGTTCATATCTATAAAAGACTTTCATTTGAAAATTTCTATGGAATTCTTGAATATGGTGAAGATGACGTGAAAAACTAGCTAGTCGGTTATTCGATTAAAAACCAAGATATTCAAGAATCATTGCACAACCTCTCTATTGATCTAAGGGACTTGGAAATTGAATTCTTCAATAAAAAAATCTAGCATGAAATCAACGTGGCACCCATGAGGTGCTACATCGAAGAATGGTTCAAAAAGGTTGTCGACCAAATTACCAGTGAAGGTCAAAGGATGCTTCACACGGTTCCCATAATCACTGAGGAAAGTCATAAAAGGACATCACTGAGAAAATGAAAAGGCATGGGACACCATCATAGTAAGTTGATATTGATCACATTCTTTTGTCTTCATCCAATTACTCTAACAAAGATTTAACCGAGGACTGACAATTTATCTTTCTTCTTGCCAGGTCTTATTGTTTTCCATCGTCAAATTTCTTATTTATACAAAATTCATTCTTGTACATATTTTATTTGTAGTCCGCGATAGTCCCAATCCCAGTCATTATGGAAAATGAATTTGTATTCCACATAATATGTACTGAACTAAATATTTTTTTACAAATTCCAAGACAACTATTTTGGGAAATATTCTCAAATGTATTTTGTAACCCAGTTTGTCTCAATATAAATATTTGAGGTTGTTCTATGGTGATCTTCAATGTTTGGTGTTGTTATTTAAATTTTGTATTTCTTTTTAAAATTAACTTCATTCCCTGTACATGTTGCGGTCATGTTCCTGTTTTATATTATGCATATATTACAACTTCCTATATTTCAAAATGTGCTTCCATATACAAAATGTTAAGTCATATATATTTTTTCTCTATTGCTTATGGGTTTGAGAAAAATTTTTGAGACCAAAACAACCTTCAAATTCGAACATCGTTTACATTTCGACCACAAATAATCTATTAAGATACATTAATATGAATACATTTTAAATAAATATAAACAAAATCCCTTTAAACTTGAACCTGACTTTCTCGAGCTGTTGGATTGGTCGCGGGTTTCCCGGTTAGAGGACTGTCAGATCCTCGTCTCCATCTATATCTTCACATCATGAGCCTGACCAGCCACCGTCCCTTTCAACACTTAGCCAATTATCTCACCGCGGGGTCCCAACTTAGCGCTATTGAATTCTTATGCCTCGTGTTCCGTGATATACATCTTTCACCCGACACTTTTGTGAAATACATTTTTCATCCAACACTTCCGTGATAAAAAAATTTCACCCAACACTTATGTGATTTACAATTGGACCCCAGAGTCCTGGAACTCGCAAGCTTCACTATACTCGGGTTCACAAAAGTTTCAAAACATTTATCACTCTCTTCAATCCCTGCCACATTCCCACCTTTCTCAATGCACATTCATTATGCTTTTACTAGAGACAACTCAACACACAAGTTCACTTATTGGCATTAATAAGAAAAAACACATTCAACAACAATTTACGGGAGTCCAACCGACCCTCGAGTTGGCACTATTATAAATATTGCACCCAAAACTTTCGTCATCTACAGTTCCATGATATATATCTTGCACCCAAAACTTGTGTGGTCTAAAATTCCTCTACAAATTTGAACATGGTTTACATTTGGAACACAAATAATCTATTAAGATACATTAATTTGAATACATTTTAAATAAATATAAAGAAAATATCTTTAAACTTGAACTAGACTTTCTCGAGCTCCTGGATTGGTCCCAGGTTCTCAGGTTAGATCATCTCCATCTATATCATCACATCATGAGTCTGACCGACCGTCGTCCATTTCAACACTTAACCAATTATTTCATCGTGGGGTTCCGACTTAGCGCTATCGAATTCTTATGCCCCCTGTTCCGTGATATACATCTTGCACACAACACTTTCGTGATATACAATTTGCACCCAACACTTCCGTGATTTACAATTCTACCCCAGACTCCTGGAACTCGTTGTTCACAAAAGTTTCAAACCATTTATCACTCTCTTCAATCCCCGCCAAATTCCCTCCCTTCCCTCTGCACATTCATTATGGTATTACTAGTGACAAATCAACACATAGGTTCGCTTATTGACATTAATAAGAAAAAAATGAATTCAACCGCGATTTACAAGAGTCTAACCGACCGTCATTTCTTTTCATACCTAGCCAATTCTATGGCCATCAGTTCCCGGGTTGGTGCAACCGAACTCTCATTCCCTGTGTTTTGTGATATACATCTTGCACACTAAACTTCCATGATCTATAATTCCTTACGTAGCCAAGTTTATGGCCGCAACCTTCACTATACCCAGGTTCACAAAAATTTCAACCATTTATCGCTCTCTTCAACCCCTACCACATTCTCATCATTCCCAATGCATATTCATTATGTTTTTACTAGCAACAACTCAGCACACAGGTTCACTTATTGGCATTAATAAGAAAAAAAATGCATTCAACAACGATTTATGGGAGTTTGATCGACCTTCGGGTTGGCGTTATTATAAATCTTGCACCCAAAAATTACGTCATCTACAATTCCACGATACTCATATTGCACCCAAAACTTCCGTGGTCTACAATTCCTCCACAAATTGGAACATGGTTTACATTTGGACGACAAATAATCTATTAAGATACATTAATATAAATACATTTTAAATAAATATAAACAAAATCTCCTTAAACTTGAACCTAACTTTCTCAAGCTCCTGGATTGGTCACGGGTTCCTGGGTTAGCCGACTGCTAGATCTTCATCTCCATCTTTATTGTCACATCATGAGCTCAACCGACCACGGTCCCTTTCAACACTTAGCCAATTATCTCACTGCGGGGTCCCGACTTAGCACTATCTAATTCTTATTCCCTTTCTTCTGTGGTATACATGTTTCACACAACGCTTCCGTGATATACATTTTGCACCCAACACTTCTGTAATTTACAATTCAACCTCGGACTCCTGGAACTCGCAAGCTTCACTATACCTGGGTTCATAAAAGTTTCAAACCATTTATCACTCTCTTCAATCCCCGCCACTTTCCCTCCCTTCCCAATGCACATTCATTATTCTTTTAGTAGTGAACTCAACATGCAGGTTCACTCATTGGCATTAATAAGAAAAAAATGCATTCAACCACGATTTACGGAAGTCCGACCAATCGTCGTTGATTCTCATACCTAGCCAATTATGTGGTTGTCGGTTCCCGGGTTGGCGCAACCGAACTCTCATTCCCCGTGTTCCATGATATACATCTTGCACCCTAAACTTTTGTGATCTACAATTCCATACTTTGCCAACTTTATGGCCACAATTTTCACTATACCCGTGTTCACAAAAATTTCAAACCATTTATCGCTCTCTTCAACCCCCGCCACATTCTTGTCCTTCCAAATACACATTCATTATGATTTTACTAGCGACAACTCAGTACACAGGTTCTATTATTGGCATTAATAAGCAACAAACGCATTCAACCATGATTTACGGGAGTCCGACGGATCGTCGTTTCTTTTCCTACCTAGTCAATTCTATTGCTACCGGTTCCCTGGTTGGTGTAACAAAACTTTCCTTCCCTAGTTTCGTGATATACATCTTACACCCAAAACTTTGGTGATACACAATTCCATACTTAGCCAACTTTATAGTTGTCGATCCCCAGGTTGGCACTATAATAAATCTTGCACCCAAAACTTCCACCATCTACAATTCTATGATGTACATCTTGCACCGAAAACTTATGTGGTCTACAATTCCTCCAGCTCATAAGCTTCACTCTACCTGGCTTCAAAAAATATTTCAAAGCATTTATCACTGCCTTCCATCCCCGCTACCTTCGCGCCCTTCCCAATGCACATTGATTATGCCTTTACTAGTGACAACTCAACACACATGTTTGAAAAAAATTGGCACTAATAAGCGAAAACCTCGAGGACATTTCCCATTAAAACACATTAAACCGTGATCTAGGGGAGCCCGATGGACCGCCCTTCCTTTCCATACCCAATTTTATTTCCCCGTGTTCACGTCTTGGCACTATCAAACTCGCATTCCCATGTTCCGTCATATACATCTTGCACCAAAAACTTCCCTTCTCTACAATTCCACCCCACACTCGAACTCACAAGCTTCACTCTACCCGAATTCACAAAAAGTTTCAAATCATTTATCGCTCTCTTTCATACCTGCCACCTTCGCGCCCTTTCAAATGTAAATTAATTATTCTTTGCTTAGTGACAACTCACCACACAAGTTCGAAAGGATTGACAATGCACATTAATTATGTTTTGATTACTGATTAATAAGCGAATACCTCGAGAACATCTCCCATTAAAACTCATTAAACCGCGATTTAATTTAGATTATATTATCATATATCTTATTCATATGTTAAGTTTCATATTACTTTATGGGAATATTCCATTTCATACCAATTACTTTTGCCATCTATTTCTGGGTAGATTATTTTTCAATAATAAGATATAAGTTATATCTTAAATTACTATTCAATGTTATTTCAATATACCTTTTAATATTTACAATTTTCTTTATCATTTCATTTCTAAAAAACAATTGAACATAACTTTTTAATATTTTTTAAACATCTATTCTAATAACTGTTTACTTACCATATTGTTAATTTCTGTTTTTTTAACAATATTCGTAGACTCTCCCCATACTGTTAATTTCTGTTTTTTTAACAATCTTAGTAGACTCTCCCCATTTTCAAAAAATCATCACTGTGAATAATTATAAGCTGCCAACTATCATCTCCATAACCAAATCTACTTGGCAGGGACTAAGCTGCCAAGAAGCACTTGTTTGAAAGAGTAATCCCAATGGTTTTTTCAAGTATCATTATTCCAAAAAGAATAAAAGTCCAAACCTTTTTATTACAATGGATTTTTTCAAGTATCATTATTCCAAAGAGAATCAAAGTCGACTTGAGGACCTATAGATAAAAGTAGTGATCAATACAATCGACTACACAGAGCACAAGTCATTTCATCATTCATGTCTCCACTGAAATCGCCCTCTCGATTTGTTCATGACGTGTTGAACCAATACCTTTTGAGAGAGCCCATCGTCACCCCACTGAAAGTTGTGGGAATAATTATTGAGTCCCATAGTATTGTTATTGTTATTAACTCCTACAGAATGATGTACACAAGAGATAAAAGATGGCTTCGTTTCCCTTAGTGCAAACTGGCTAACCAGGGCCTTTGAAACTGCATATGAAGGGTGCAAAGCATAAAAATATGCATCTGTTGTAAATCCCAGGTTTGAATAATTAGATGGTAGATGCATATGTGGATTGCATATTATAGAAGACGGTAAACTTGGCAGTTTCTCAATCCCCGACTGCTTGTTCAGTATTAGACTAATCTCATCGCGCCCCATATTGGACACTGAGGAAGGTGTAGTTGTAGGCATCATATTCATATAAGTCCTTGGATCATTTTGCATATATGAAGAATGCCTCATGAGTCTACCCACTTGTGATAGTTGATCAGAAGTATCAGGATAACTGGAGCTGCTGCCACATTGAAACTGGTGAAGATGGTGTCCTGTCAAATTGGCCACAGGTTCCATCGGTTTGGAGAAGAAGGAAACATCATGAATCTTTGCAGAAGTGCCTGAGTCTCTTTCAGAGGATTTTGTTTCCTGATCATTCGCTGCAGTTTTGCTGCAAGGGGATTTTAAGAGTGTGGGCAAGGATGGAGAGCCAGGTAGATCAAGATATGCATTTATGCTCATCAGCCCTGTGGAACTCCTCCTTCCTGCACTCTTCTAAAAAATTCTGCACACCAACCAGTCAGCCTGCACCATGTCCAAACATATACACATCAGGTATCTTAGTTTTTGGGTTCATTTCTCTCCTTTATTGCACCAATACAGGTGTTTTCTAGACCTGGTGGGGAAGAATGTATTCATGTAATGCTAATAAATTAATAAAACCAGAGTTAGATGAATTTATTTAGTAATACTGAATGCATACAATAGGTGAGGGTATAGTATGAATTGTATTAACCCACCAGCTTGCACTTTTTAGGTAGGTGATGATCGAAGAATTTGCCTTCGAGACGATACTCGTTCATTAGCCAGTTGGTTTTCTCTCCTTTGGGAGCTCTACCGTTGTAAAAAACCAACGTTTTCTTCATTTCAACCAGTGCAAATGAAATTGAACTTAAAACCTCTCTATCCTTCCCAGTGGTTTTCCAGTATCCAGCCTCTGTGGTTCTGTTGGTCTGAAGTCCTCTCGTATACTTGCGGTCCCTAAGGCCGAAAAAGTACCATTCCTTCTCCCCCATTTTGGCTTTTTCTGCACACATGTTATGGTGAATTTTTATATAAGAATACTTACAATATAGATTCATCGTCGCAAAGGAAATGCTATTAAATTTATGTATATCCTATAACAATAGTTAATGATGCAATATCCTATAATGGTGATGCGTACCTAAGAGATCCCAAGGCTCACACTTGTTCAAGTCTGCCTCTCCAATTGCACGCCCGAAGAAGGTGCTGTCCAATCTCTTTTTGGTGAGATAGTAAGTGACGAGTTCCTCATCCATGGGATGAAATCTAAACCCTGGAGGCAGCCGGCTATGTTCGTCACCCTCATGCGCATTATTCATTAGATTCAAGGTCGACTCCATTCCAAATTCAATATCTCCTCATGAAATCATCGACAAGGGACCCTATTGTCTTCTATCTGGTTCGATCCATAGAAAGTCAGTTACAAAATCTAGAGCCCTGGTTGTTATTAACGGCCTCTGTGATTCTGCCCTCCCAGAGCTTTGACTGTACTTATTATTATAGATAAAGATATCTATGTAATGATGACATTCCGAAAAAAACTCTATGTATGAAAACGCCACCATGGAATATGATGCAATTAGCAAACGATTGGCCGCCTCACGAAACGGAAAAAGCGAGCTATTGTTCATTATCACCGGTCAACCTATATGATCCACTTTATCTCGTGTTCTCCTATATTATTTAACTGACTATCCATCAAACCACATGGACTTCGTTTTAACTTTTTGTAATTTCGTTGAACCACCCTCCCTCCTTTTGTAGGAGGCCCAAAAAAACTCATCTTACAGCTGACTTTTTGTGCAGTAATTTGCAAATTTCTTTCACTCTTCTTCGTTGGAACGTTCTAAGTGTTCTAATGCATTATATATTTTAACTGGGGAGTCATTAAATTAGTATTAATGGAGGCGGAATGCAGTAAAAATGACAAATAACACCGATTATCCCCAAGATATTTGATAAGATCACGTGTCAAAGTTTTTTACCCAACTTTTCATTGTAAGATGTTCCGCAATCAAATAAATAAAGATCTTTTGGTATCTACGTGTCATTGTAGCATGTTGTGGTTTAAGATGTTTTAACTAACGAGACATATTCGCAAATTTTGATGTCAACATTAGCTATTCTTAGTTAGACTTTTTAAAATACGCCAATACATTTTTTGCTTACCTCACCATAACAAAAATGTTGGAATTCAATGCCTTCAATTAATAAACATAGTTTATAAAATCATTACAATGTAAGAAACAACGTTGGCAAATTTTACATACAGTAACATTTTTTTACAAGGTAATCTAAATTTAAATGTGGAAAATAATAGAAGCAATGTGATGTAAATTTCCATGATAGAATATATGTAATGTTTGAGTAAGAGTTTGCATCATTTTTCAATTGTTTTTAGTGGGAAAATGGTGGCCATAGTTTAGTTGTACTTTGTTTTTTTATGTCATGAGTTATCTCTTATTAGTCCCTAGAGGGATTATAGCCATAGCGATCCATAATTAGTTGAGTATTTATTAGTTTATCCTTTGACCACATATATTTGCATAATATGTATTGTTGTAGTTAGGGAATTAAAAACATAGATTTTATATAATAAAATGTACCATATATGTACTGATGTGATTGGATAAGAGATTAGAGGTCTTATTGTTGGCTTCGCTATTCCCAATGTTTTATATGATAACATATCCAAACTTTTTTTATCATACACAGTTTTTTTTTTAATCATATATTTTTCCTATGTATTGCTTTAAGGTGGATTAATGTTAGCATTAGCTCGAATGTTTGTCTTATCATTTTATTTATCATTTTATGCTATGTGAATATATCCATAAGTTTTTATTTGTACTAATCATATTGAAATGTTTAGATATCCAAGCTTTGTAGTGATCGAGAATTCCAAAGTTTATAACGTCCTTACCGCATGTATTTGTATTGAAATGTATTGACACTTTTTTTGAGGTGCTTGAATAGGCCTGACAGCTTAAATGTTTACATGATACGAGGTTCTCCAATAGGCCTGAAAACTGAAATGTTTGCATACCACGAGGTCCTTACACAACATGAAATCCTTAAATGTTTATCTAAATACATTTCTTGGAATACATTTTTCTTTGAAATTTTCCATACAATGGTGTAGTGATTTTGCACAATATTGTTGTCCACCGACAGTTGAATAGTCATTCTATGTTTCATCCTTCTTCTATATTTTCAATGCAATTTCATCATCGTTGAAGCTACATACATTGTTTACTAGTTCGGTGAATCCTTCTTTTTCATTGGTTCGTCGGTTGCTGCTTGTTGTTGTTTGGTTCACAATTCGACCTGTGCTTCTGCCTTTCATTGTTTTAAAGTAAGTTTCCATGCCATAGTTTCATTTTATGTTTGTTGTTTGTTGTTCAATGTTTGCAGTTTCGAAGTAAGATTTTTTTTTTATTTCTACTGGCATTGTCATCCTATGTTTCTGGTTCCTTCTGTCCTTCGGCTGCAGTTTCATAATCATTGGAGATACATATGTTGTTTACTAGTTCGGTGGTGTTGCTCGTTCGTTGGTTCGTAGGTTGTTGTTTCTGTTTTTTTGGCTTGGGTTTACACTTCGGGGTTGTGGGGCTGTAGTTGGGCATGTTCGTGTTTTCTCGCTTGTTTGGTGCTTGGTTTTTTCTTTTGTTTGATTTGGCTTTGCAGGGTTGGGGTCCTGCGTTGGTGGTTGGAGTTGTTTTGTTTTTTGGACTATTATTATTTTTTGGCCACTTTACAGTGTTCATCCCCTGCACCCACGAGTCGACATGCAGTTGTGTTATTTTCCCTGTTTGGCGAGGTCGATTTATGTTCTGCTGTGAGATTTTGTTGGTGCTTCAATGATGGCATGAAAGAAAATAGTTGCATGAAAAATACTTCGAGAAGTGCATCTGCAATTGCAATATCCGTTGTTTTTTTGGTTAAAATAAAGCATACGCGGGTTGCGTTTATAAACCATGTTTGGTAAAATGTTCCCATATGAAAATACATGCTCTTTGTCCTTTACAAAGATTGGTGTTCCCACGATACAATCTTTCTTGTGCTTGAGATATGATATGTACAACAAAGATTCTGCAAAATTATATTTCCATGTTTGGAAGCATATCTAATTACTTTGCCACGGAAAACCAAAATATTGTATCGTGGGCACAACAGTCTGTGTGGAGGATAAAGAACATGTATTTCCATCGGTGGAAGCATATCTGGGTACTTTTCCACTGAAAACCATAAATTGTTTTGCTACGACCATGCAATTTCATAATATTTTGTGGCTTGTAATATATTTTGGGCAGGGAAAAAGAAATTACACATTCATAGCTATGGATGGAGAAGCTCAAAGGTTCATGTTTATGCCTATCTTTTAGCCTGTTCGTTGAGTCTCTTTTACTGTATGCACACGTTACTTGTTTTCCGATGCATACTAGCTTCCATTCATGTTCATTATATTTTGTGTGTTCCCACATTCAAAGAAACAAAATAGCTAGAGAAAACAATGGAGTCTTGACTGCATCGCTTGAAGAAGATATAGAAAGGTGCATGCTTATACTATTATTTCATATTGCATTGTTTTGTATTTCATTTATTATCTATATATGTGTTAACCTAGTTTATTTTATCTTCATTACATGCATTCCTGCATACTAACCTACTTCATGTCCATTGTGTTTTCACTGCATTGCTACATTTAAACAAACAAAATGGCTAGAGAGGACGATGAAATGTTTGGCAGGAATGTAGTCGAGGAATTACACAATTGGATACATGTGCTCTTATTTCATATTCCAGTGTTCATTTTTTCATTTACTGTTTGTATATTTGTTGTTCTTCTTCTGTTGCTTTGCACCTTTTTTTATTTTTATTTTTTTCCCCTTCTTTTCTTCCTTCAAATATAATATATTCTGTGTATTCTGCTTGCTGTTAAATTGGAATAATTAGACCCATTTCTCTTTATTTCACATGTTTGTGTTCATACTAACTTGCTTTCATGTCCATTGCATATTCGGTGTTGGTACCTAGGAAGAAACAGGTTGGTTGGATAGGAAGATGAATTGTTTTGTGCAACAACAGAAGGTTTTGTGGTACAATCTTCTAAAAGGTATACCAACTGTGCTGGTAAATTAAATATACAAACAAGGTGGGGGAATATAATATTAGAATTGAAAATGATGGCTTGGTAGCAATGGCCCTTTTTGCGGTCCCTATTTCTACTTTTTCCATTTTCTATTATCCCTTTTGTTTTATAATTGATCTGCTTAGTGGTCTTTCCGAAAATGCCTTGGTGCGTCGGTTGGCGGACTAACAGTTTCACATCTATGGTCGCGCTTCTACCTTATTCCATACATACCCACTTTTTAAATTGCGGGTGTTGGGATGGCGGGTTCAAGATTGATCCCCTAGCTTCCAGGGGTCTGCGATATACATATTGGTCATGGTGCCCCACCCTCATGCCCTGTTTATTGTTACACATTTTTTCCAATTAAAAAAATCAGATGCATACAATTTTACACTTATCTAGTCCTTATGATGGACAATATACAATGCATATGCTTGTTTAGTCCTGATGTTCATTTTCACATTCTTGCATCAGAAAATGTTGGACTAGTGACATGGCCATGAGCAGTTAGTCATCCCATACATCAGCAGACCGACAAGGCCAAAGGTAAAGATGCATACACTATGCTCTTAGTATGTTTACCATACAAATATCATCAGTTGTTTATTCATCTATGGCATGGTAAATATGTTGATGTCATCTACAATGCACGGTTTGTAGTTCACAAGAGGTATCAATAAGTACAAGCGAGACGTCAAACGTAGCGCATGTTTCACAGACTAAGATGTGTGGTTGCAAAACTTTGGCTCCATAGTTCATTGAAGTTATGCGTGTACTTGTAGATTTATGCCAGTGAAAGAAGAATACAAAAAAAAAAAATTAACACTACCATTCACTTTAGTTTTCCTGTTCAAAAAATGTCACCAGGTCTAGAGTTGTAACACCCAAAGTACTATCAATAGAGGGCTTGAACAGTTGTCGAACTGGACAAGTGTTCGTCAGAGACATAATGGTCGTCTATAGAACCTACTTGGAAAAGGAAAAAAAAACTAGATCCATTATGCGTGCTGACATGACAGACAAGGAGGCCATGATGATAGTGACACTGAGTATTCCTACAAAGCTTGTCCAGAAACATGCAGAAAAGATATTGTCGGGTAATGGGATATCCATTACAAATTTTAATATATTTCCCAAAACAGTATATGGTCGTGGTGATTGTGATCAAATTATTTCGCTCAACAAAACAAGTATTGTGGAAAAAATTCACATTGTTTGTTCAAAATATCGTTTCATCCTGGAGGTGACTATTAGCTAGCTTTCACAGAGTAGTGATATTTACCCAATCAAAACCATTGGCGCAACTGTCACACTGGCGAAAAAACTTGGCTTGCAACACATTCTCCATATAAAGGATGGAGAGTCATACAACGACAAGGAAATGGTACTGCTTTCCATATCCGATTTTGTCCTTTACTTTCGCATCTGCATGTATCTCAGGTAAGTTACACAAATATTGCAGTGTTCCATGTTGTAGCTGCAATTGTTTGATACCTATTCAAATTTTTTTTCGTCAATGGAGAAACAATTACATAGAGGGAAGATTCCACTTATTCTCTTAAAAAATATAACAAAGAAAAGTGATGTTAGAGAAAGGATCTTTCGGACAACCCAGGCAACGTTTGTAATAGAGTTGCGAGGAGATATAGTATAGGATCTGAAGAAACTAGCTAGCTCTACAACTGTTGTGCATATACATCCACAAAATCATCCTCGTTTTGCTTATACAAATAACCTTCACCAAATTTATGTGGATTTTTTTATTTTATTTTATTATTTTAAGGGGGTGGGGGGGGTGCAGTTGTGTACTATATTGTTTGATGTTAATTCCTATGCTTAGGTTCCCAGTTTGAAGGTGTTTTAGTTGCAGGGAATGCGTACTCGACCCCCTTTGAACCTGTATGTGAGAAATGAAACTCTCCCACATCTTCCTCCACTTTGATAAGTGATGATACGATTGATTTTCTATGATGTGGTGAAAAATGGCCATATATATATGGAAATTGCCTCAATGTTGCCATCCGAACCATGGGAACACAACTGTGCATTGTACGGTTAGGAAACCTATGTTACAAAATGTGCTTCCTAAGTTGGAAGAATTATCATATGAAACATATCTATAGAAAAAGGCAAGCAGTGTCTACATGTTGCATGATTTTCGGATACACAACAAATTTACCTTAAATGAGGACAATGCAATTTTGCATATCGGTTGAAGAAGAGGAAAAAAAATATCAAACTTTGGTAGGAAACGAAAATACCTCATGTGTCTCTTTAATATTTCTTCAACATCTAGGTCAATGTTCATCAGACTCGACTACTTGGGATTGCATGCACATAAGATTGTTCAGTCCAAAAATGGGAAGCATGGCAGCAAACCCCATATATCCCATGGCCCCTGTTATTTTCTACCGGGTACATATACCATATGTAAGAGAAAACAAATGCCACGATGTCTTTTCTTTGTATATCAAATTGTTTGATGCAAAGGTCGATTCATCCTTCTCTATGGAACCTTGCGGGAACTTGCTTGTGGCCTGTTTGGAGTGTAATTGGTTCTTGGTTTTATGCTTCGTCTGTCAATTTGTATATCGTGAGACTTCGAGTGTTTTTTGGAGGACACAAAACAATAGAATTGCAAATTTTTAGCCAACTATCCTGCAAATCCACTTGATAATTTCTACGACGTTGTGACGCAAATGTAGTATGTGGCTTGTTTTAGCATTTTTCATTGATGGATGAACTTGATAAAATTAATCTCCTGGAATAATTTTAAATCGACGAATGTATACTGTGCGAAGTCCAATTGTTCTATCATATCAACAAGAGGCCCTTAAAATTGAAATTGGTTGTTGTTATGCTTGTGGTGATAGAATTTTAATAAACATTTTTTTTGTCCTTTATTTCTCTTAAAATACATGGCCCCGGATATTTTCTACTAGGTACATATAGTAGATGTAAGAGACAATTAATGCCACGACGTTTTTTCTTTGTATATCAAATTTTTTGATGCAAAGGTCGATGTGTCTTGCTTTATGGAACCTTGTGGGAACTTGCTTGCGGCCTGTTTGGAGTTTAATTGGTTCTTGGTTGTATGCTTTGTTTGTCAATTTGTATATCGTGGGACTCCGAGTGTTGTTTGGAGGACACCGAATAATAGAATTGCAATTTCTTAGCCAACAAGCCCGCAAATCCACCTGATAATTTCTATGGCGCTGTGATGCAAATGTAGTACGTGGATTGTTTTAGCATTTTTCCTTGATCGATGAATTTGGTAAAATTAATCTCCTGGAATAATTTGAAATCAAGGAATATATACCGTGCAAAGTCCAATTGTGTTATCATATACAAAAGAGGCCCTTAAAATTCAAATTGGTCGTTGTTATGCTTGCAGTGATAGAATTTTAAAAAAACTTTGTTTTTTTTCCTTCATTTCTTTTTAAATAAGCTATTTAACATCCTTTGAAAATTTTATGTAATTAAATTGTACAATATCAATATTTGATAGTAATAATTTGTATTTGAAAATAATATTTTTTTAGATAGGATGACCATCGTCAGCAATCGCAATCTTGAGCCCGCCAGTCCTGGGATCTGTATGTCAATTTGTATATCGCAGAACTCCTAGTGTCGTTTGGAGGACACAGGACAATAGAAGTGAAATGTTAGGCCATACAACCCGCAAGTCCGCCTGTCAATTTGTATATCGCGAAACTATGGGTGCTATTTGTAGGAAACAGAACAATAGAGGCTGAATTTTGAGCCTGCCAGCCCGAGAACCCACAATCCAAAAAGTAACTAAGTAAGGAATGAAGGATCCGTACATGATCTATAAAATCTCATGTCCATACTTTATAAAAGTACATATTTGGTATGTATTGTCTGTTTCTCGGAAAATTTCTAGGTGTGGAAGTTGGTGGATGCACGTGTTCATATTTCCACTTACTTTTATATTGGCAGCCCGACCGACCGACCGCTTCACCATTTCAAATTGTACAAAAGTTTTTTGTATAATTAAATTGTACAATATCAATATTTAATATTAATAATTTAGTATTGAAAATAATGTTTTTAGATAATGTTAAATAGATGATAGGAATTACCATCCGTAGAGGACACAAAACAATAGAAAGTACAATGTTGAGCCAGCCAACCCGTAGGTCCTCTTGTGAATTTGTATATCACAGAATTATGGGTGCTATTTGTAGGGCATGGGACAATAACAACCCAATTTTGAGCCCGCCAGCCTGACAACCCATGATTCAAAAAATGGCTAGGTATGGAATGTGGGATCTGTACATGCTCTACTAAATCTCATGTCCATACTTTATAGTACATACTTAGTATGTATTACTCATTTTTCGGAAAATTCCTTGGTACAAAAATTGGTGGATTTACCTCTTCAGATTTCACTTACTTTTATATCACCACCCCGACCGACCGCTTCCCAGTTTCATATTGTACAACCTTTTTGGCTCGTGATTTTTCCGAATAGACAAGTTACCGGATCGTCAGGTTCAATATTGATAATTTATGTAATTAAATTGTGCGACATAAATATTTAATATTTAATAATTTAGTATTTGAAAATCATATTTTTTTATGATGTTAGATAGTTGATAGGGATGCCCATCCATAAACAATGGCAATCTTGATCCCTCCAGTCATAGAGTCCATCTGTCAATTTTTCTATCGTGGAACTATGACTGCTGATTGGATGACATGGAACAATAGAAGTGCAATGTTGACCCAGAAAGCCCGCAAGTCCGCTTGTCAATTTGTATATCGCGGTACTCTGGGTGTTGTTTGTAGCGCACGGAATAGTAGAGGCCCAATTTTGAGCCCACCAACCTGAGAACCCGCAATCCAAAAAATGGCTAAGTATGGAATGAGGGATTCGTACATCCTCTATAAAATCTCACGTCCATCGTTTATAAAATTACATATTTTGTATGTATTTGTAGTTTCCTCCGAGTGCTGGTTGGAAGACACATAACAATAGAAGTGCAATGTTGATCCATCCAGTCCGCAAGTTTGCCTGTCAATTTGTATATCGTGGAAATCTGGCTGTTATTTGTAGGATACAGAGCAGTAGAGGCCCAATTTTGAGCTCGCCAGACCGAGAACCCGTGATCCAAAAAGTGGCCAAGTATGGAGTGTGGGATACATACATGATCTCTAAAAATATCATGTCCATACTTTATAAGAGTACATACTTAGTATCTATTACTTATTTTTTGGAAAATTTCTAGGTGCGAAATTTGACGGATTCACATGTTCAAATTTCACTTACTTTTATATCACTAGCCTGACCGAATGCTTCAATGTTTCATATAATAATAAATGAATATCAACTGGCCCAAGTCCAATTGTGCTATCACATGAACACAAGGCCCTTAAAATTCAAGTATCCCACAAGCCCGCTTGTCAATTTGTATATCGCGGAACACTGGGTGCTATTTGTAGGGCACAAAACAACAAAGGCCTAATTTTGAGCCCACCAGCCCGAGAACCCGTGATCCAAAAAGTGGCTAAGTATGGAATGAGGGATCTATACATGCTCTATAAAATCACATGCCCATACTTTATAAAAGTGCATATTTAGTATGTATTACTGGTTTCTTGGGAAAATTTCTAGGTGTGTAACTTGACGGATACACGTGTTCATATTTCCACCCACTTTTATATCACCAGCTCGACTGACCTCTTCCCCGTTTCATATTATACAAAAAATTTGGAACGCAAGTTTCTGAATAGGCGGGTTTTTCTTTTAAATAAGATATTTATCATCCTTTAATAATTTTATGTAATTAAATTGTAGAATATCAATATTTAATATTAATACTTTAGTATTGAAAATAATGTTTTTAGGTAGTGTTGGATAGTTGATAGGGATCACCATCTGTAAAAACTTGCAATCTTGAGCCTGCCAGCCTTGGAGTCTATCTGTCAATTTGTATATGGCGTCAGTCCGAGTGGTGTTTGAACGACACAGAAAAATAGAAATGCAATGTTGAGTAAGCCAGCCCGCAAGTCTGCCTATCAATTTGTGTATCGCGGAACTCTTGGGTGCTATTTGTAGGACACAGAACAATAAAGGACCAATTTTGAGCCTGTCAGCCCGAGAATCCGTGATCCAAAAAGTGGTTGAGTATGGAATGCAGGATCAGTACATGCTCTATAAAATCTCATGTCCGTACTTTTAAAAAATACATATTATGTATTACTCATTTTTTTCGGAAAATTTCTTGGTGCGGAAGTTAGCGGATTCACGTCTTCAGATTTCACTTACTTTTATATCACCATCCCGACGAACCGCTTCCCTGTTTCATATTGTACAAACCTTTTTTTCTAATTAAATTGTACAATTTCAATATTTAATATTAATAATTTAGTATTGAAAATAATGTTTTTAGATAATGTTAAATACTTGATAGGGATTACCATCCGTAAACAATCGCAATCTTGAGGGCATGAGCCCTGGATTTTTTCTGTGAATTTGTATGTTGTGGAACTCTGAGTGTTTTTTGCATGACAGGAAATAATAGGAATGTTGACCTAGCTAGGACGCATGTCTGCTTGTCAATTTGTATATCATGGAATTATGGGTTCTATTTGTAGGCCACAAAACAATAGAGGCCCACTTTTGAGCCCGCCAGCCCGAGAACCTGCAATCCAAAAATTGGCTAAGTATGAAATGCAGGATCTATACATGCTCTATAAAATCTCATGTGCATACTTTATAGTACATATTTAGTGTGTATTACTCATTTTTCGGAAAATTTCTAGGTACAGAATTTGGCGGATTCACGTCTTCATATTTCACTTACTTTTATATCACCAGCCCGACCGATGGATTTCCCATTTCATATTGTACAAAATTTTTGTCTCACGGTTTTCGAAATAGGCGAGTTACCCGATAGGCGGGTTCAATATTGCATTTCCATTGTTCCGTTGCCTGCAAACAACATCCTAACTTCCGCGACCCACAAATTAGCAAACAAATCGAAATAAAAGAATATATATTATGCAAAGTCTAATGGAAAAATCATATGAGGGATAGGACATTAAAATTCATATTCATCATTGTTATACTTGCGGTGAAGCTTAAAGTACAGAAACTTTACTTAAACATCCAAAAACTAATTGTCTTGTAACTTTTCGATGCTTCTCTTGTACAAACAGATCCTGGAAACTATAAACATCACTCATTGTACATATTACTTGATTGAAGAACCTATTAACATGTTTAATGCACTCCATAGTTACTGTTAAGACCAATTCCCTCTTCTGAAAATTGTCATCTACTTTCTCTTTTTTTTCTTCTTTCCTTTTCTTTACTTACTTATTTTTTGAAAAATGTCTAGGTGCAGGGTTTTTTGCCCTAGGTATATCTTCTACCCTTATTTTTTGTAGCCCGCCTGACCACTTTCCATACTTGGGCATTTCTTGGAATTTTTTTCACGGGTTGGCGGGTGCATGAAATGTACAATGCTTCGTGGAAATTCACCATAACCACTACCTTCATACATGTTTCCAGATATGCAATAATTAATCTTTAATGCAAGTAGTTCATCCTACAGGAACCGTTAAGATAGTCATTAATGTCATTAAGATTCTCATTAATGTCACTGCAACCTTCACACTTTTTTCTAAATATGCAATTAGTGAGCTTTAATGGTAACAACTCATTCTGCACGAACCATGGAGATTTTCATTGATCAATGAAACACTCGGGGAGATACCATAATTTGTGGACGCTTATATTATCCCTCCCCAATTTTCATTTCAAACATTGTCTGTATCAAACGAAAATTCTCATTAATTTGTGGCAATAGTTCTGTCCATATACAGTAAACGCATTCGGCCATAATGACCAGAGGTTCCACTATTCCAGGGCATATTCTTACTACTCATCTCCCTCCGCCCAGGAGCAAAAAAGGAGATGGTCCCTTGGTACACTGAGAGATACATTTCAAGCCAAAGAATTCCAAGGCAACCTTGCTTGGTCTGAGAACTTGCCCAGTTGCATTGATGGTTGGCACAGAGGTTGATGTCATGGATTCTAAGATGGAAGGAGATGATCTGATGGGTGATGATATGATAATGGATGATGGCAATGCAGAGACTATTCCCACTCCTGCGCCCAAATTGAAATCAACCATAATAGGTCAAACTTCTCGAATAAGTGATGGCAGTCCTGACAACACCAAAAGGAGTTTCAGAAAAGAAATCGACATTGAACACAATAGTCGCTTTATAGCTTGAAAGTAGGAATTCCATAGGTCTAAATTATTCCATTCTGGGAGGAAGAGTTTCACTGTAAAGAAATGATATGTTGATGTTCCCAGAGATGTATTTCAAGCCAAAAAATTATTCCGTTGCGAGACTATTGTGTTGTTCTATGTATATACAATTGACATCTTCAGGAATCAGGTCCAGAACTCTCACTGCTGCAAGGCACATTTCTACTAGTCATATCCTTCCACCCATAATGGACTAATTTGGGCCTTTGAAATTGCACGTGCAACTTCTGTCCCTGAAGTTTTTTCGACTGTGCAAATGTGGTTTCTAGTTTTGTCCTAACTTTTAGTTAAGGGCTATTCTAGTTTCCCTGCAACTTTTTTTGTCTTCTTTGTCACGGGAAGCTTCTGAAAACTATCAATTTTACGTCAGGATTATTCATCGACGAGAAAGTTACAAGGATCCTGCATACTGCGTATCCTGTGCCTGTGTTTGTGGAAGATACGTTCAATGTTTTTCCCTGAAGAACTGGGTCCATTTTCTAGGTATATATGTACAATACTCGATGTTTTTCTTTTTTTTAAATGCATTTTCTTTAAAAAAAAATTCCTTGGAGTCTTCATTGTTGCGTCTTTTCTGGATTTGACTCATGTTCTCATTGGCATGGTTAGATGGTATCGGAGTTCTTCGATATTGTGTTTATTTAGGTTATTTTTTCTAAGATGGAACATGTAGCAATTATATGACAATGTACTGTGTCAATCCACCAAGATTTTATGCAAACGAAAAAAATGGACCGCACACAGTTTCAAACCAACGTTCAATTATATTCGTAATGCAGTTACAACATAGCAATACCAATGTAATCGTCATTCTTGTTTCTAGACATACAGTTATTAAGTTTTAATGCTAACAACCCATTATCTAAGAAGTTTAATACTTAAGTTAATATGTTATAGTCATGGAAGAATGTATCAAAAACACACGTACACCCACACGTTCCAATAAAATCTAATCTTTAACAAAGCACTTTCTGAAAAATAGTAGAAAATGAAGTTTAATACTTAAGTTAATGTGTTACAGTCATGGAAGAATGTATCAAGAACATACTTACATGCAAAGGTTGCAATAAAATCTAATCTTCAACAAATCATTTTCTAACAATTAGTAGAAAATAATGGTTTTCAACAATGGGGCTTCTTTGAAACCAATTCGTGCTTATGAAAATTTCCCTCCGCCTTTCTATTTTCCCACTTTTTTATCCCTTGTAATTTCTCTTCCTGGTTACTTAATCATTTTTTTTTCTGAAAATTCCTTGTTGGGCGGCTTGGCGGATTCATGCGTTTCTGTTCAACGCTTCCCCTTTCTTTAAATTGTCCCTCTATTGTTTTGTTTCCTACAAGTAGCACCCACAGTTCCGCGATATACAAATTGACAGGCGAACTTGCGCACTGGTTGGCTCAACATTGCACTTCTATCTTTTCGTGACCTCCAAACAACATTCGGAGCTCCGCGATATACAAATTGACACACAGGCTCCAGGGCTGGTGGGATCAAGATTTCCATTGTTTAAGGATGGAAAAGTGCTAAAACTAGCCATACCACATTTGTGTCACAGAAGCTATATTAAAGGGAAAATAATTTCCTCTATAGTTTTGTGTCCTATAAACAACACCCAGAGTTCTGCACTATACAAATTGATAGTCAGACTTCCAGTTTGGTTGGCTAAAAACCAAACTCAGAGTTTCGCGATATACAAATTGACAGATGAAGCATACAACCAATAACCAAGTAAACTCGCGGATTGTATTCCTAGTCACCATTTTCTATGCCCGCCATCTTCACACTTCTTTCCAAGTATATATCTTGGCAGAAAAATGGGATATCTATTACATATGTGAAGATATTGACCCTTCTTTTCTATCTTCTATACTTATCCAAATATTCGTTTCTCTTTTCCTTGAACTTTATATTTCGTGTCACTTATTCATTTTTTCAAAAATGTCTGGCTACGCACATGGTCGGACTTGCAGATCCTCGCGTCTTCTATGTAACTATTGTCTCCCCATTTTGAAGCTCATCTATCCTCTTTCCATACTTCGCCATCTCTTCAAATTTCTTTCGCGGATCGTCGTTTTGGCTGATTCAAGAAATATTCAGTTCCTAATTGTTGTTTCCTGTGTCAGCATCCTTTTGCAATTAGCAATTATATATCAAATCTTATTTCTAGGCATGCAATTAGAAAGCGTTAATTTCAAACATCATGGAATGTCATTTGTGCATCGTCGGGTTGGTCTATTCACGAAAATTCCAATCCTCGCTTCCGAGAACAAGTCTGCCCGACTGTTTCCCTATTCCATACTTAGCCACTTTCCTGGAATTCCACAAATATACAAACTAGCCGCTGAACTGCCCCATCATGCTCTCTTCTATTTTACACATTTTGCAGTAAAAATTTCTGATACATAAAATTTGACCGTGGAACACTCGCCTCTCTTAAGTATCCCCATAACCCTTTTTTGAATCTCATCCGACCTCTTTTCAAACCTTGCCATTCTTTCCTTTCTCTCTATCATGTCCATGACCTTCACACTTGTCTATAATAAAATAAATTATATATATATATATATATATATATATATATATATATACATTTCTTGTTTCTAAATATGCAATTACTGAAATTTATTTCTAACATCTCATCATGCACAAACCGTATAGATTGTCATTGATGGGCAAAAGGCTCGAGGATATCTCCTATTAATGCACATTAAACCAAGATTTGTGGGGGGTTAGGTTATCCCTTTCGAGTGTTAATTTCAAAATCATAAAATGTTGTTCACACGTCATCGCCTAGGCATGTTTACGAAACCTCCAATCCTTAATTTCTCTTCGTCGTACCTGCCACCTTCGTATTTCTAGATATGCAATAAGTAAGATTTACTACTAACAGTTCATCGTGCACCACCCATATAGATTGTCATTAATCAACGAAAGGCTCGGGAAGCTTTCCCATTCATAAGCATTTAACCAAGATTTAGCACAGAGGCTAAAATCATGAAGATGGGTAACACTTTTGCTTGTTTTATGACAATTTTTTTTTTATTTTCACAAGTTCTTCAACTTTCGGGAAACAAAAGTATTTTTTTTATTTAGAATTTTACTTTACAGTAAAAAAAAAACTTGTGAATAATTTTGTTATATTTCTAATGACTATTTTTCAATTTTTTTTTATCAAGATTTCATATGTCAATTTGACAATTGTTTCATAGTATGTTCCTTAAACATGAAAGGAATGATAATGAGTTATTGTTTTCCACAACAATGTATCTATTATTAAACTTATGTTTTTAAGAAATGAAATATACTGCAACAATTTACAGAGACTCTATTTTATTATGACTATAATTTTGAATGTAACGGATGAATATTATAATTTCTAGAATTTTTTGAAGTTGACCAACATGAAAATGTTGCAGAATTTTAAACACATGTTTTTCTACACCTTGTATCTATCTTAATTTTTACTTAAAAGTAAAATATAAAAATACCCTTTTGAAGAGAACAATTTAACAATTATGAATATAAACTTTCCATAATTTTCTGTTGTGTATTTTTAGAGATATGGATTTTTCATTTCACCGAATCATAATCTCACCTAAAAATATTATGAAGTGATTTTTTTATAAAATTAAATAAAATTAGATAATAAAAAAATTAAAATGAAAACAAATTATACCCAATGAAAGTAGATTCAATTTTTAAAATGTTGGTATCAATTCTAAAACTAAATTCTGAGTATTTGTAGGAGTCTGGTACCTCCAAAGATGAAGTAAGATGGAGAGAATTTGCAATTTCCTGCAAACAGTCCCATTTTCAAGTTTTTGGACGAAATATTCTTTCGGCCGAAACCTAGTTTTTAACGGAATCCATTAAAAATAAACATTTTTGACGAAAAGTATTTCGGCCAAAATATGCTTACCATGGGAAATTAATTCATCCAAAAAACATTGTACACGAATTTTGAGGGCACCGTTAAATTTGACGTGAAAATTTTCAGCCGAAAAAGATTTCGGCCGAAAGAAACATTTGTTCGGCCGAAAAATTGCCGCTAGAAATTTTGGAGACCCGATTGTCACGAAAGTGTTACCCAGATTCATGATTTTACCGACAGAGTCACATTATCGTCTCTAAGTGTTCATCTCAACCATCGTCTGGAGCAAAACCAACATTCTTATAAACCTATGGCATCATCTCGACAACATTTCTATGGAGATACAATGAACATCTTTTGGTGTGGAAACCAGAACTTCCAGTGGTCCAGGGCATGTTTTTATTAATCAACCTATGTCGCAGAGAACCAAGTAATTTGGACCTCTGGGATTTCTTGTGCAGGCTATGTCCCTGAGGTTTTTGACTATAAGGACCTGGTATCTTGGTGCACCAATAAATTTATTTAAGAAAAAATAATTATTCCACTGCGAGACTTCTCTTTTGTTTCTTTGTCACCTCAGGTCTTCTGCCAGATGTTAAGGTTGTCGGAGCCAACATTGACGTTCAAAGGAGAATATTGCAAATAGTTCCTAGCAAAGCATAATAACGGGTTGGACCTCTTTCCCCATTTATTGGAAGAACCCATTCTAGTTCCTGAAGATATCACAAGCTTGCAGGTTAGTTCATTTAGAAATCCATTCCGTGAAATTCCCTAGCTCTTTACAAGAATAATGGGATAGGAGTCCACAACAACTGTTTCCTAGATGGCTCATTATATTTTGTATTTCACGGTCAACGAATAAGCCATTTTTTATTGGAGCAACTTAATTTCCCACGAAATCTGTTCCCAGTTGTCAAGCTTCAAAAAGGAAAAGAATTGTTATATGTTGTCCTACTTAGTTTTTGCGATAGCGCATTGCTGTCAGTTTCCACAACTATCTCTGTCCAAGAATGTCAACTAAGAATTCAAGCCAGTAACGTTCTAGTACCAGGCCTTGTGGAAGCACAAGGTTTCCCACTATTTTTATGAGGTTTTTAATGGATTTGTGTTTGTTCTCAAAGTTTTGTTGTTACAAGAATATGCTCCCCGCATATATAAACAGGAAACCAATGTTTTGGACAGGAAGGGGACACTTCCTCATGCAACATATGCCCCACTACAATAGTCCACCAAAATCAAAACCAGAAATACAGTCTTCCAATCTCCTCTAAAATAAATACTCCAATACCGTTTCCCAATATCAAAATAATGCTCCCCTCAAATCCAAAAGTCCCCCTCCTAAATGTTTTTTGCCCCCTCATATCCCCCTTTCTCATTCACCGCCTCTTCCTTTCATTAAGACTCACCCACCTTATCTCTCCATTCAATGCCAATCACCTTACCCCCTTCTCCTTAATGGTTCCATCCTTTGATATGTTAAGTTTTCTTTTAATAAATTACAATTTATTAAACTTAAATTCATTACCCAAATATTTAATGAGTTAATTAATTAATTAATCAATTAATTAATATACATTAAACAATAATAATTCAAGAAAATTAATTAATTAATTAATTAAACTTAATATACATTAAACAATTATTTAACTATGACAATTAATTATTTAACTGGGGTTGTTACATACACCCACCCTTCAGGAAACTTCGTCCCGAAGTTAAAGTATTTTATGATACAAAGGAAAAGACACATGGTTCACACATTCATAACAAATAACCGACATTATTAGTAAGTAAGACAAGAAAACTCATACATACTAGTGTACATGTGCAAGAAATGCATGTGTAGCTAGTACATACAAGTCTCATGCATGTACTAATAACAAGAACTACCATCTCTATAGTAATTTATGTATGCATCCAATCCATTCAACAAGACTATTCATTTTATAAAAGACTATAAACCAATCAAATGTTTTTGAAATCCTTTAATTACAATTATCTACCTCAACAATGTTATTTAGACAATTGTAGTTTAGTTAAGTAATTATGAATATTCATATATACACATTTTCTTTTCAGAAGGAAAAACAATGAATTCCACCATAAGGAAAATCTCCATACACTCTCAACTATTTCTACTCATCGTCCCTCACTAACTTACTTCCATATTCATTCCTATCCTTCCTCTGCTAGACTATCTTGGAGTGTCAACTATATTGACCTAACTCCAGATAGAACCCGTAAACAAAAGTGTCACTATCTTGACCAAGCTTCCCCTGCAGACAACTGACAGTCATCATCACACATCTAGGGGAGCGTGAGCTAATACCTTCCTCCCATCACTCCAGATTTCAAAGGATACATGGTGGGAAATTCATCCACCCCTCCTAATAGGACTAGGGTCCACACCCTATAATGGAATATATAGTGGCACCATGTTGTTGGGAGTTTTGTCATCATTTATTCGGTTTTGGGCAGTTCACCTCCTGAAATCCTGCACTAGTCCACATATCATAGAAATGTATCCAAACCAATATAATTTCATATACAAGATTCATATCATATTGTTTCTCGTCTAGTGGTCATAACATCCACTTTCATCATCATTATCCCTTGGCTATTTCATAGCCCAATAACCTGCAGATTAGTCTGTAACACAAACTCATACAAATCTTATGCATTATCATCATGTAATTGCGTAGAACCATAATTTCAATTAGGTATCCGCATACCAACAACTTTAACATCAAAGTTTTCAAGTTAGAAATAGATCTCATAATATCCCATAATTCAATTAACATTACCATTCATAGAATTATCACTTACATTTTAGATTGCATCACATCCAACATCATTCAAATAGCATTTAAACCTTATAGGATTCTCAGTCACATAGTATATCACATCATATCCATCATCATCAATAACATTTAAACATTCAAATAATTTACATTCACATAGTAGATAACATCATATCCATCATCATCAATAACATTTAAACATTCATAAAATTTACATTCTCACAATATATCGCATCATATCCATCATCATCAATAACATTGAAACATTCATACAGGTTCATACGTCTTAAAAGTTCAAGTGTATCATTTAATAGTTTTACTGGGAATATAAAATAAAGGTGTTTAGGCCTCAGGTAATCCTAGTTGTCTAAGTCAAAAGGTGGCGTTACATACTCCCAACCTTCAAGAAACATATTCTTGAGGTGGTCAAAAAAGTGAGGGATAATCTCGTTGCAACGTCTTGACATTCTCCCAAGTAGCAGATCCTAGACTAAAATTGTCCCACTGGACCTTAACTTGGTCTACCAGATGGTTCCTAAGTTGTCAGACTCTACAGTCCAATATGCGTAACGATTCTACCATGAGGGTTCCCACGTCCGATACCTGCAATTCCTTCCAATTTAGTTTATGTGATTCATCAGCAACATAATGACGTAGAACAGATACAAGAAAAACATTATGAGTTTTATGCAAGTGGGGTGGCAGTACGAGATGATAGGCAACGGGTCCAATTTTCTCTTGGATTCTGAATGGTCCTATAAATCGATTTGACAAATTTTCCCCCTTCCCGAACTGTATGGTACTCTTATTAGGCCTGATCCGAATGAAAACCTGATCTCCCACTTTATAACTTCGGTCAGTCTTGTTTGCATCCGCATAACTTTTTTGTCTATCCTGTGATTTCTTTAGTCTCTGCCTAATCTGAATCACTTGTTCCTCCATCTCTTGAATCAATTCTGGCCCAACTGTTACTCGGTCTTCTAATCTTTCCCAACTCAATGGTGTTTTGCATGGCCTTCCATACAGAGCTTCGTAGGGTGGCATTTCGATGGAGCTATGAAAACTGTTATTGTAGGCGAACTCCGCCAAAGGTAGGTACTTCTCCCAATGGGTTTGATTATCCATGACATACATCATAAGTATGTCTTCCATGACTTGATTTAATATCTCAATTTGCCCATTTGTTTCAGGATGATAAGTTGTGCTTAAGTTCAACTGGGTCCCCAACGCTAACTGCAAACTTGTCCAAAACCTAGAAGTGAATCTGGAGTCCCTATCTGAAATGATCTTCTTAGGTATCCCATGCAAATGAATGACCTCACTTAAAAACACGCGTGCCACATCAGTGACATCATAAGTGTCTCTAACCGGAATAAAATGAGCACTCTTGGTTAACTTATCAACTATCACAAGAATGGCATTGTGTCTATGATATGTGAGCGGCAACCCCACAACAAAATCCATAGAAATGACTTCCCACTTGGACATAGAAACATCATGTGGTTGTAGGAGGCCTGAAGGGTGATGGTGGTTAGCTTTCACTTGTTGACACTCTAGGCACTTGGCGACGAAATGGACTACATCACACTTCATGCCTACCCAGAAGAAGAGCTTCCTCATGTCTGTGTACATTTTCTTCACACCTGGATACGCACAATAAAGTGCTCTACGAGATTCCTTCAGTATGATGCTTCAAATATCCCCATCTTCGGGGATGTACATCCTTCCTCGATATCTCAATCGTTCGTCTACTTCCAGAATATATCCTTCATAATTTGGATCTAATTTCCTCCCACTGTGGAGGTTTGAGGTAACCTTTAAATATTAACTATCTCCAAGGAGTTGCGTCAATACACGTTCCCTCGGATTGACTTTTAAGGGTACCAAGGAGAAGACACGTTGTCTCCTACTCAAGGCATCTATGACCACATTCTCTTTTCCCTTGATATATGAACTACCAAAATCTTACCCACTCATGAACTCACTCCATCGCCTTTTCCTAGCATTCAGATCCCTTTGAGTGAAGAGATGTTTTAAACTTTGATGGTCTGGTTTGAGCTCAAAGTTTCTCCCCACTAGATAGTGCCTCCAAAGTTTCAGATCTAGCATTACAACTTCCAACTCTAAATCATGAGTAGCGTAAATATCCTCATGTTTCTTAAACTTCCTTGATGCATAATCTATCACTCCTCCATCCTGCATTAGCATGGCCCCCAACCCTTTATTCGAGGCATCTGTGAAGAATGTGAAGTCCTTTTCCATATTCGGCACTCGTAGAATTGGCGCACTAGTTAGTAACCTTTTAAGCTCGATGAATGCACTATCACATTCTTCTTTCCATTCATACCTGACCCCCTTGCACCACAAAGTGGTGATGGGTTTCACTATTTTAGAGAACCCTTCTACAAATCTTCGATAGTAACCTGCTAGTCCCATGAAGCTTCTTACCTCAAGAGCATTTTTTGGCACTATCGATTCCATAATGGCCTTTACCTTTTCTGGGTCCACAAATATTCCTTCGTCGGAAATGATATGACCTAAATAGTGAATTTCTTTCTAGAAGAAGGAACACTTCGACAACTTCCCATACAATTTGTTCTCTCTAAGGAAAGACAACACCACTTGCAAGTGTTCCTCATGTTCTCTTTCATTTTTTGAATAGATAAGAATATCATCTAAAAATACTTGTACAAAGCAGCCCAAGTACTTCTGGAATACATGATTCATGAAGCTCATGAATACTATTGGCACATTGGTCAATACAAAAGGTACTACAACGAACTCGTAATGCCCAAACCGAGTTCGAAAGACATTTTTAGGAATATCGCCTTCCTTAATCCTTAACTAGTGATACCTTAATCAAAAATCAATCTTTGATAATACCGTTGCTCCTTTCATCTGATCGAAGAGATCATCTATCCATGGCATTGGGTACCTATTTTTCACTGTAGCATTGTTCAAGTCTCTGTAATCTATACATAGTCATAAGGAACCATCCTTCTTCGTCACAAAAATTACTGGTGCACCCCAAGGTGAGACACTGGGTCTTATTATCCCTAAGTCAAGTAGCTCTTTCAACTGCATCTGCAACTCACAAAGTTATGGCGTTGTCATCCTATACGGAGTCTTGGAAATTAGTTCTACACTAGGTTTTAGATCAATAGTAAAATCAAGCTCCCTCTCAAGAGGTAACCTGGAAACTCGTTCGGAAAAACATCCTTAAATTACGACAATATGGGGTACTGATCCAAGGAGGGTCCTTTCCTTTCATTCACTGCTTCCACTACATAAACCTAACACCCTTGCCTCATGCACCGCTTAACCTTCATAGTTCAAATAAAGCATAGAGACACCTTTCTCTATACACCTTGGATCTCTACTGGCCTTCCCTCATCGTCAACACAAAACACATTTTTTGCGAAACAATCTACCATAGCTCGATGGGCTTCTAATCAATCCATTCCATTGATTAGGTCATATTCCCCAAGAGCAATGGCGTATACCTTCAACCTGGTAGTAAACACTCCCAGGTCTACTATACAATTATCAATGCTTGATCCTACCACTTTTTTTTCCCCTGAAGCCATCTCAACTTGTTTAAAGTCATTGTGCTCATAGGCTGCCAACCCACTCTTTTCTAATGCAGATGGTGAAATGAAACTATTTGTAGCACCAGAATCAAATAAAATCTTAACATTGATATGATTTAGCGTATCTAATGACTCCACCACCATGGATTGATGTTCTATCTGGCGATTATTAACTGTTGCGTAAATCTAGTGGCTACCACTTGCTCTTCCCATCAGGGCCTTTCCTTCTCTATGCCAAAATCCTGATTTTAACTCTGGGCAGTCACGCTAGTAATGGGGTCCTCCACATCCCCAACAGGTAACACAAAATTTAACTTGTGTACTTCTATGTGACGGTCTATAAAATGAGTTCCTTCCCCTCAAACCTCTGCCCCTACTAGATTCTCCCTGAGATGGTTGTGGACCTACCTGCATCATTGGTGATGAACGAGATGATGCACTCGCTGCCATTGAAATCCCTGTGGCAACTATCCTTGGTGCAACTCTATTAACATATAGAGGTGGCCTTGAGCCCCCTCCCCTGGGAAATGTCCCAGGGGCCTTCCCCATGAATCCAGAATGATGTGGAAAGGTCGATCTCGTACCTCCATTTAAGTTCATGTGTTCCTCAGCATAATGTGCATTTTCAACTACTTCCGCTATCGAAGACGGTTTCCACATATGCACCATGGCCCTTATCTTAGGGTTTAACCCATAGACAAAGCATTATGCATGTCGTTGATCATTATCCATGTATGAAACATATTTGACTAATTCCATAAACCTAATCTTGTATTATTCTACAGTCTCGTTTCCCTATACTAGAGCATGAAATGCTCCCACCTATTGTTCCTCATAGTAATATGGTAGATATTTCCTTCGGAACCTCTCCTCAAAAAGTTCCCAAGAGACGTTGTCCAGGGTAAGGTGTAACTGCCTCTCCAAGTTTCCCCACCATCTCAGGGCACTATCCCTTAGCTGAAAGATAGTTATTTTCTCCTTAGATGTGGATGCATAGTCCCTTAAGGAGAAACACCCTGGCATGGCTTCCAACCATGCCTCTGCACGTTCACTGGCACGACCCCTGGCAAACTCTAAAAGTTTGATCTTCTGAAATTCTCTAGTAATCTCTTTAGTTGGAGGCCCTCCCCCTAAATCCCTCCATGCTTCGGGATTACCCATTCCAGATGGTGGGGGTTCCACTTCGATCCATGTTGGTTGACACCCCTTTAAAGTCTCATTTATGGCCTCCAAAGAGCACAGAATGAGGGCCAATTCAGAGGATGGTGGTGGCAGCACTGGCAGTCTCTGCGTCGATGCCCCTCTACCTTGATTTCCTCTCATCCTAACCATCCTGTATACTTGAATCTGCATCAACCAAAGTTGTCAGGGTGAGTCTAAGAATTTTCACATTTGCGCAACATAAACTAGAAAACATGGTTAGGCGTAAGTTTTTTTTACTTGTCTGTAAACAGACATTACTCTCTTTAGGGGAGGTAGCTAGGTCAGGGTCTAAAGCCTCTAAGCTTGATGTTTTCGCCTAAGGAAACTACTGACTCTCTCGCATGTGATAAACACTTTTAACCTATCATTACTATCATGGTGCAGTGGTGTACGGTCTTTGATGAGAGCTCTATACTTGGTGGATTTGTCGTCGGTTCAAAACCCGTCTGCTCCAACAAAAGCACAATGGCATTCGGGCCTTTGTGAAAGCGCTATGCTCGTTGGGAGAGGTCCCCGGTTCAATTCTTGCTACTCCACAATATTTTTTACTCCAAAATAAATTTTATTTGAATCATAATGTTATGTTAATTGGTTAATGGACCATTGTTAAAGATTTACATTGGTGGGGAGGTCGTCGGTTCATTTCCTATCCTTTCCAACAATATTTAATCTAATCCAAAATAAATTTTATTTCAATCGTAGTGTTATGTTAATTACACATTTTAATTAATTAGTCATTTAATTAATTAATCATTATTATTAATCTTTTAATCATTTAATTAATTAACCACTAGTCATTTAATCCATTAATCAATATTATTAATTCTTTGTAATAAAGTTAAAATTTGAAATTAATTATTTAAAATAAATAAATAAAATTAAAATTGGAATTAATCATTCTAAAATTTAAAACAACCACAAAAATGTTTTAAATTATTAAAAAACAATTTAAAGTAATTAAAATAAAATTTTTATAATTTAAAGTAATTAAAACAAAACAAAATAAATAACATATAAATAAAAAATAAATAAAATAATTCATAGTAAAAAAAAACTCAAGGCAACGGTGGGTCCTCGCATGACGTCCACTTGGCCCCTCCCTCTTTTCCCGCCTGTTTAACATTTGATTAAATAATAGATGAGAACAACTACTAAAACCCTAACAAACCCAAATCATCAAGTTTTTCCCTACTCTAGCCGCTCCGCCCATGGCCTTCTCTCATGGCTTCTCCTCCTCGGGCATTTGATGGCTCATGTTTTGGGTGCTAGTAACGGTGGATTCCATTGCCATCGCTTCATCGCAACATAATACCCACCTAAAGGTATAGGCATGATGCGTTCAATGCTGTATCGACCCTTCGTGCGCTCCTCCTTCATGGTTTGGCGTTGGTCTTGGTCACTGGGCTTGTGAGTTTTTTGTTTGTAAATGGGTTTGAGGGTAATAGCCCGCGTATTCCGTTTTTTTTTTTGTTTGCTTGGTTCTTGGTCTCGGTGCTTATTGTTTGTGGACGAGTGGTTAAGGCGTGTGCCTTGTTTGGGATGTCTCGTGACTTGATATGCATTGTCAGTTGGTCCATTGGGTATTTTTTATTTTTTATCAAATGCAATAATGTGCGGAACAGTCGTGCCCTTGTGGGCTCTCCTTGGTGGTTGTGCGCACTCTGTGGGTATGGGTATGGACATGTGTGGAATCTATGCTCTCGTAGGGCTCCATGGGTGGGCTTTTGAACTTGGTGTCTGACTTGAAAATCGGTAGCTCGATGGCCTGTATGAGTTATGGATGCGTAGTGCATGGCCTTGGCTCCTTGTGGACTCTCCCAATGGTCTCTTTGTGATTTTTTTGTTGTCTGTCGGTCGCGGGTTCAAAACCCATGAGCCTGCACTTTCTTTTTTTTTTAATTTTCGGCTAGGCCTGTGTAGTGCAATGCCTGCGAGCTTGGCACTATCCTGCTGGTTGTTGGACGCGTGGTGGAAATGAAACACCCCTTGTGGGCTTCTTGTGCATTGGCTTGGTGCTTTTGCACTGGTTTGGGCAGATAACAGACTCCCTTTGATGTTTTAACGCTTGGGCGCTTGTTCTCGGTTCAATGATATTTCCCATTATGGGCTTTCTCCTTAGCGCTTGGTGTTGAGCCCATATGTTGTCATATGAAGTTATCCTCGGGCTTTAGTGGATGAATTGGATATGGGAATTTTCGTTTCTTTGACTATTGCACTTGGCTTGTGGACTTAGACCTCAGTTCTATGTGTTGAGGAAGGTGCTCAACTCAATGGCTTGTGGATTAATTGGATATGCGTAGTGCATGGGACTTTGTCCCCTCCTCTTTGATGGCTTAGCTTGGTGCTTGGCACTTGTGCATTGGGCTTTAACCATAGGTTGTGGCTTGAATTATTAGGGATGTGAGCCCAAGGCTACCACTTGTGTTGTTGCGTGGCTCGAGGATTAAACATTATCCTTTGGGCCCCAAAATTTTATACTTTTATTTATTTATTTATTATATATCTGTATATATATATATATATATTATATATTGTAAATACTTACATATTTTTTTTTTATTTAGGTGACATTTATACTATTTTCTTATATATATAAAATCGTGGGAAAAATTGATATATATATATGTATATATATATATATATATATTCAATGTGTTAAAAGCAAGTGTTAAAATTGATTTATTTGAAGCAACTGTTAAAATTGATTTAACATTTTCCAAGTGTATAATATTATACTGCTTCATTTTCAATGTGTGTATTGTTTATCTGTATATAGATCTGTTTATATATAACCAAAATAATTGTGTGCTTGGCTTGCAGGTTAGTTGGGGCTATTGCTAGAGCTTGGCCTAGATTTATATCTAATTAAGGGTTTCAGGGCCCCTGGGCTGCTTTCAATATATATATTTACCCTATACAGATTATTTAGGGTTCTTTAAATTTTTGGGTGGGAACAATTCCTTTCCTAAATTGGATAGGTGGGTAGGCCCTGGTCCAAGTTTTTAAACCAAGGCTCGAATACCATTTGTAAGGCCTCTTCCAGCAGATCCTTATAAATCATAAATTAAAATAGAGACATGCTAACTTAACCTTAAACCATTCCTTATTCATCAAAATAATCTACTACATAATCAACATATTAATATTTATGAGCAGATTATAATCAATTTCATAACACAGCAAAATAATGAAAACACATACCTCTAATTGATGCTACTATTGTCCCCAACTCTGTTGTCCCCAACTCTGCTTGATGCACTGCCCAAAACCGTCTAACCACCCAACCAACTAGGAACAGAGCTTATACGGCTCCCTAGCTCTAGGATTCCGTAATTATTCCTGGCCCTCGAGCCCAAAACTCCCAGCAACAGATGCCCCCCTGCAACAGTCCATCAAACTCAAAACCAGAAATACAGTCTTCCAATCTCCCCTAAAAGAAATTCTCCAATATCGTCTCCCAATATCAAAATAATACTCCCCTCAAATTCAAAAATCCCCCTCTCGAATGTTTTTTGCCCCCTCATATCCCCCTTTCCCATTCACCGCCTCTTCCTTTCATTAAGACTCACCCACCTTATCTCTCCATTCAATGCCAACCACCTTATCCCTCCATTCAATGCCAACCACCTTATCCCCTTCTCCTTAATGGTTCCATCCTTCGATATGTTAAGTTCTCTTTTAATAAATTAAAATTTATTAAACTTAAATTCATTACCCAAATATTTAATGAGTTAATGAGTTAATTAATTAATTAATCAATTAATTAATATACATTAAACAATAATAATTCAAGACAATTAATTAATTAATTAATTAAACTTAATATACTTTAAACAATTATTTAACTATGACAATTAATTATTTAACTAGGGTTGTTACAGTTGTAGTTTCCTATCTCTCCGTGGGGTCAATTTTCCATGATATACATGTTCAAAACAACATTTCCATCATATACATTTTGCAACCCATTTTTCACAATTTACCTTGCTCCACAGGGTCGCGCCTTGGCGCTAACGAAATTTTATTACCCATGTTTCATGATATACATGTTGCACACAACATTTCCGTGATATAACTTTTGCACCAAACACTTCCGTCATTTACAATTCTTTCCACAATTTACCTTGTAACCTCGTTGGCAGGAACTACGCTGCCACATAGCCTTGTTGGAAGATCGAATTTATAGTTCTGTAGGATGGAATATTTCAATTAGAATTAGAACATTGAAGATTAATATTTGAAGAGATAAGATATTTATATAATAATAGTAAAAACGTTTTGGTAAGAAATTGTCATAAAATGAGATTTTTATCAATGTGATATTATTTAACAAATTAAATACGGAAATGAGAAAATATAAATAAAGAAGAAAATATGTTGATTTTACAAACAAGAAATTTACGATGAGGTGCATGTGATGTTATGTTATCATATGTATGAAAAACATGAGGTAGAGGCACTCAACTTAGAATGAAGATTTCAATTTAGTGCATAGAATATTGCAAGGTTGAGATTAGGGAAAATTTTAAGGATCAATACTTATATGATAAAGTGTAGAAACTTTAGCAAATCTTATTAGTTTTAAATTCGAACTATAAATGCTTGATAATATTTTTGTAAAAAAAACAAATTTCAGAGTAATTTATATAATTTCTAGAAAATTTTGGTGATTTTTAATATAAAGGTGATCCCATAGAATTTGGGTGAATTATTTATGGGAGAAAATAGAATTTGACAAATTAATTTTTGGAAAAAATTGAAAATTAGCCAAATGGAAAAATTTAGCCCCTAAAATTTTCCACGGTTGAGACATACTTGAGATATAGGAAATCAAAGATACAATTGTAAGTTTTTGTAATTCTTTGTCCCATGGATCCTATAGTGTCTTCCATATATTTAAGTAAAATATTCTATTCTCTTCCCTTATATTCTATTTTCCATTTGTGATAACACAGAGACACACACACACACACACACACACACACACCAAAGGGTCTGCTTAATTTGTTTAACCATCTTCCTAAAGCATGCATATGACAGGGAGGCTATATATCAAAGATTGAAATATAGTGAAGTCCCTTACAATTACCCATCGTTGTTGTGGTTGATAATCGATCCATCATTCATCCAACTATTTTAAGAAAAATGATGAGATCTCCTCATAAGAAAGAAATATGACATTTCCCTTGTCCATCTAGGTTCAAATATCATGAAGGACCAAGGTTTGTTTCGACGAGAAAGGGGGGTCTTTAATCCAATTCAATAACATATATGAGGTGCACATAACTGGTGTATCCCTTGATTTTTATGGGGTTGACAATGTACTAGAAATCTCACTCTCACTTAAGCACTTGAGGATGGGATCCATTGTTTTAAAACATTTTAAACCAATTTGGTCTAGCTTTAGTGGATGAGAAGAGAAGTTGTTATCATCCCAACCTAGGATCAAATATCTCATGCGACATGTTTTTATTTCACATATCAATTCAAGTTAGCAAGATATCAACAACCTTATTCTCACTTAAGTTCTTGAGGGTGGGACAAGATGTTTCCAAACATTTAATCTTGAAAGGTGAGCTCAACTGGTTGAACCCTCCACCTAAGGAATGTTGTCAATGGGGATACCATAGGTCACATGTTCAAATATAGTCTACTACCTCAAGGTTACTACCCTTTATTATGGCTATCGATTGACTCATACTCCAACCAAATATTTCCAGAAAGAGTCGATTATCCTATGAAGTTTTCCATGGAAATATGTGTGTATGTATGTAAGCAAGGAAAACTACATGTGGAATCCTAGTAATGCTTCTTTCCATTCTTGGATGGTATCCCTAGTAAACCCATTAGGATAGATTACTACACCACACCCTGAATGATTCAAATTACATATATGTCATCAAAAAACTATCTAAATTCCTATCATCATTGGTGATAATGGATCAAGCTAAACCATTGGCATTGACTATTCAATGCAGGAGGCATTTTCAACCTCAGGCAATGGCTCTAGAAAACGATGTACAAGATATAATGGTTTTTAAGCTTGTATCCCCCTATGAGTAAAGAATGAATAACTACCTAGGTTATTACATATATGCACAAGTGCCTAGATAGTTCATACATGAGCCTTTCATGAGGTCCATGGGAGCTAATGTACTTGAAACAACCTTAAATTTTTCACAAATAATCCCAAGGGACATAATGGGATTTGATCTCGAGACCTCCTTAAACTTTTGTACATGAGAATATACCATTAGAGCCACCCATTGGGGATTAATAGCATAAGAGGCATTTCAATCCTTGGTCAATGGGTCAATTTCATTATATACCCACAAGCTATATCTATTTTGTAGCCTATCTCATCATATGTGGAAGGTAAGGATAACAAACAATTTTCAAGACATGTAGAAGTTCCTAGACAATTCACACTAAATCCTTTCATGATGTCCTTGAGAGATAGTATGCTTGTGCCAACCTTATGCCTTTCACAGGTAATCCCAAGGGTCTTAATGGGATTTGATCTTGATACCTCCTTAAACATTTTTAAAGGAGCATCTACTAATCAAGTTAATCCTTGGGTCCACACACACACACATTCATCAATCATTTATTTGAAGAGTCTATGTAGTGATGTGCTTTTACAACCCGGTATGGATGAGATGTGTAACTTAATGCGAGACTAATAAAGTAATATATATATATATATATATATATATATATATATATATATATCATGTTTTTAAAAATGAATTTATTAAAAGAGATAGCTAAGCATAATAGTTAAAAAATGAAACTAAACTCATCTTTAATAAATTTGTATTTATATATTTTTAAAGATTTTTACAGTATGTACAACCTAATTTTTCCATTGTAATCCTTTTCTCTGTGAAATTTCCTAAATACATTTTGAATAAAGATTTCAAGTGGTTGGTGCCACATTTTCCAGGACATCATCCAAAGTATAACATGTTGTGTAGATCCCTAGCTTGATTCTGATAGGGTTAGGTGCTCTAATTCTATGTTGCCCACTTTATTAGGAACTACGCTTGGATTGAAAAGAAATACCAAAGTGTTTTCCAAGGAGTTATTTCCAAGAAAAAATGTGTGGAATTAAGATGGAACTACAATGATTATATAACTCACATACAATAAATTATAATT
>ML796323.1:122879-142653 GCA_009831015.1 Picea engelmannii | reverse complement strand
CAAATATGTTTGTCTAAATAAGTATTAAATTTAGTGGTTTTAGCAGTGTAGAGAAGTTGTTGATGAAGTGTATGGTGAAGTTATTGATTTGAAACCCCAACTTATCTTGTGTGTTGTGGAGGTTATAGCAGTAGCAGTAGGATAACATGACCTCATGTCATAAATAACACAACCCCGTGTCACGGATAACACGACCCCATATCACGTTAATAAACTAGTTGTTAATTCCACAAATAAATAAAAAATACAAATTTAGTGAACAATTTTATTAGATGATCTTATTTATATTATATTAAGAAAATTAAAATTCTCATTATATCCACTATAGCTTTTATTAGAACAAATTAAATGGTTTCAATTTCCCCGATACAAATAATCCAATAAATAGGTAGCTAGGAAGAATTATCCAGGTACTCATGGAATACACATGTTAGGTGTATAGAGAATCATCCGTTCCCACAACCACGCACATATTAAGGGAAAACCTTGTATGGTCATTCCTCTTACTTTCCTACTGATGTATTCATTCAATATGTAACTCCATTAATCTGTACAGTTTTTCTTAGATATATTGACATGATGATATACGATGATACTCCATTATATTTGTGTTCATGTTTTTAGTTAGTATCGGATGATACTCCTCTATCACATAGCGCTCACTCGTGCACATCCAACTATGGTATCATCCACCATTGTTACACCAATCGTCATTGCAATTGATATTTTCTCTATTGCTTTGGAGGAAGAGTTAATTATAAAGTAGGATTTAATATCTAACGTAGAAATAACTTCCAATCAATAGGGCATTCTAACTTACTTCCAATTTGTTATTTTCAAGTATGTTGGAACAAAATCTTAAGCATGTTTATTACACCTCTATATCTTATCGAGATAGAAAACCAACAATCGACAATCAACCAAGACAATTAATTTAGTGGTCGAGAGGGCATTCAACTGGTAGGGTAGTTTGACCAAAGTAATTGACTATTGCATAGAAAAAGGTATAATTCAAGGACTTCATTACATTGTCTCATCAATGTAGTTTAACCAAATATTTTTTATTGTAATATTTGGTTCATCAACCTCCAAGAGGATCTAGAATCTAATTAAGAAGCAATGCAATTAATTTGATAGAAGAGAACAGAAAAAGAAATATAGGAGACAAATATGTAACAAACCCGACCCCTTAAGTACCTTTTTAAGGGATGGAGTATTCAATTTTATTTTCTTCTATCAACCTTAAATCTTCTCTATCATAGTTCCATCCTCTTTTGGTGTTCAAGATCTTTCCAAGAATGGTAAATTTACTAAGAATTGAGTTTTGGAACGAAAGGTATGTCCTTCTGAAGTTCTTGGGTTTACATAGGCAACACCTCTCTTACTTCCATGTGGGATCCATGTGATGTGTCATTTTTGATGCCAACCGATGTGGCGACACCTTGGTTCTCACGTGGAATTATCCTAGCCTGCCATGGTGGAACTTAATTCCATGCATGCCTACAACCATCGTCACTCACACCTTCTTTCGATGTACTCTCGTGGGTGGTGGAGTCGCATACTCATAATTATGTAGCTTCCTTTCATCATTTCTCCTAAGAAGTCTCACTACTTAACCATTTTTCCATCATATACAGACTTGTGGACTCGCAGATGCATAACTCTATAAGCATCCTTTCATGGGTTCGTCCGAGAAGTCTCAACACTTAACCATTTTTCCATCTACGTATACTCGTGAACTCGTGGATGCGTAGCATCCTTTCATGGGTCCGTCCGATAAGTCTCAACACTTAGCCATTTTTCCATCTATGCAGACTCGTCAATGCATAATTTTATAAGAATCATTTCATAGGTTCGTCCGAGAAGTCTCGACACTTTGATTATTTAGTGATTTTGTCGGGTCGACGGGTTGGCAGGCACACGGACTTGTGGACTCATCTAAGTCCCTTCCTCTTTTATAAAACTCAACACTTAGATTATTTAGTGAGTTTGTTGGGTTCGCGGGTTGGCAAACTCATGGACCCATTCATCTCACCTTTCCAATCTCCGTGAAGCATCATGCTTCTAAGTCTGCTTCCTACACTTTACACCTGCCATTCCTTTTTCGTGGCCTACAAACTTACTCCCCTTATTAAATCTCTTATGAAGGTTTGGACTCCACGAGGTCACATCCCTCTATTGTCTCAACCAATTACATGCTGGTATGTATTCCCATCGTACACGTAAGATTTCTCCCTTATCCATTTTAATGCAGAATGTTCGACTAAGAATAATCCGTACCTGTAAATAATATTTCTAGCTCGAACTGAACCACATCATTCCATAATTTCAGCCCTGACATCTGTTAACTATATAGAAAAATATTCACATATGTGCGAGGATATACATAACGCCAACAATATGTATAGATTCAATATATATATATATATATATATATATATATATAGATAGATAGATAGATAGATAGATAGATAGATAGATAGATACAAGTAAGGGTCATATAGATACCATATTTACACATAATTTGTGCATGCCCCTAATTGTACCATTATAGATAGTTCTTGCAGTGCTATATGTACAAGTATAATTCCAATGGTCATTACCATGACAAAAACACACGATTACCAGCTCCTTCAATATAAATATGTCATTGACTGCATATACATAAAATGTACAAATCTAGGTAAC
The DNA here is from genome assembly GCA_009831015.1 of Picea engelmannii. Taxonomy (NCBI): domain Eukaryota; kingdom Viridiplantae; phylum Streptophyta; class Pinopsida; order Pinales; family Pinaceae; genus Picea; species Picea engelmannii. Next base: position 139,965 of record ML796323.1, on the reverse strand, counting down.
TCTAACACAGTATGCTCACAAGAATAGTTACAATTTCAATTATCATTATTTGTAATGTATAATCATCACATCTGCACAATCCTCGCAACAAAATTTCAAGGGTAATTACAACAGTAAAAACCCATGACAACAATCACGTATCACAACTTATATACAAGTTTAATAGTAGGTATTTTGATTGGTAATTAACACATCAATTACCCATATTGTAAAATAAACCATGTAATCATAAACAAATCATGCAAGTCCCAGAATAATTCACAAGAAAATTCATCCTTAAGTTATAGTTTAATGATACAGGGTACAAATATACTTATCTATTATAGTTGATAGCCAACCAACTAATTCTGGGTGTTTTCCTTTCCACCCAACTATAGTCTTAAATGCATTTAGTCTTGGCATTCTAGCCACCCCTGTGCCAAGCCATGATACCACCAGGGAATTTCTCTCAGGTTCTCAGCAAGATTTGAAGGTCACTCTCCTTCACTCTACTCTTGGTAGAGATTTTCCTTACACCCACCTATCCTAGGCCTCTTCGAGGTTTATCAGATGCCTTCCCAACATCAATCTCATGAACCTCTTAACTCAGGTTGGGTTTTCTAGGATTTCTATCCTCCAACTCATAACTCTTCTATGGGCTCTTTGATCCTTCTATTGCACGCACTTGTGCATTCATTTCAACATATCTCTTCATCAGAGGCCCCCACTCTCCTTCAATCCTATCCTTGTGCATATCTAGGTTGCCTGCATCCTCTCATATGTTGTCTCTTTTCGTTTCTCCCCCGAAGGCTCTCGAACTATCATTTTTTTTTTCTTCAGTCGCCGGAAACTCGTGGGTCAATCTAGCTGTAGAAAATGGTTCTTTGTTGTACCTCTGACTAACAGTTTCTGTCATCCTAGCTAGATTTCCCATACCCGAGTTCATGGGGGTTCTTGGTTTTTCAACAACCAACCATTCCTCATTAACTGACTTTTATTGATATCTAGGATAAGAGAAAATAATCTGAATTTTTCCAATTAGAATTTACGCAAGGTGGTTTGGGGTCCTTTAAATTAATAGAACCTCCCCTCATTCCTCTAGTGATAGCATGGCCATTACTTTAAGGATTCACCCATCAGTCAACTATCTGAGTTTACAATTAAACATTAATACATTTAAAATATTTACAAGCCATTCCATGGAAATCATAAGTTATTATTAATTACAGGTCGGGGGAAACATGGTTGTCACAATCCCCTCCCCCTTAAAGGAACATCGTCCTCGGTGTTCTCACCAACACCTTCCATGATTTCATCTTTCAGCTACTTCAATAAATTTTTCCTCTTTGCTTGATTTGGTCCTCACTCGAAATATGGCACTTCAATACATGCGTATAACAGAAATCAAACAACATGCACATTAATTCACAATTTTCATGTATTAAACATTCCATTGTTGTCCATATTTAAATATAAAGTTTACAATCAGCGTAATAATTATTTGTACAGTTTATGGTTATGTATTCATATGGTTTTCATATTTAATCGGCTCATTGTTTTTCCTTGACATACCCATTGTGTGCATGATCGAAATCAACATATTACAAAAACTATCGAAGTCTCCTCTTCCTTGCGGTCACTCACCCTCCAGGCCTAGGCTCATGCATCCCCTTCTTTTCTATATAGTCCCTCGAGTGATCCATCTTTCCTTGCTAGGTATTTCTTGCACAAGAAGAATTTTCTGAGACCTCTCCGAGTCTTACAACTAAGGAATCCCTCGCTCTTTCTCTGCCAAAAGCGCCCCTTCATCATGTATCACCAGAAGACATCATTCTATTGGGATCATGTCTTATCACAGGGTTCTCATGTCATAATAGTATCCTATTTTCCATGCTTTCCAACTTTGAAACCATCATCTGTCCTCCCATGACATATAAATATATTTTTTTCCTCTCACCTGTATCACATACATATAGAAATTTGCAAGATGCTTTCATTACTTCGATCAAAATTATTTCAAATATATCACCCACTGATTTCAAGTTCCACATTTCTATTTTCAGATATGTTCCATATAGGAACCAGATCCCAGAAGCATGATATTTCTTTCTCATGGTAGTTTGGCTCTTTCATAACTATCAGGTATTGGTCTTCCTTATGGGATTACAACACAACCATGTCCAGGACCCCTCCTTCCTACAATTCATTATTCACTTAGCCAAACAAACTATTAGTTCTCATGCACATTATGTTTTTAGTGCACACCTATAGTGGTTCATAAACAATTTCAGATATGTACATACTAACAATCAAGTTCATGTACTCAAAAAGAAAAAAACCACTCCTTACACATGCATTACTTTATCATACCGAGCCTTTCAAAATGAAATCAAACATAAAAATGAATCTAATCAATATGCCAATATCCATGGCCACATTCACACACAAGGCACCTTTGCATTGACTTTAAAATTATTACTATTCATATTAATCACTTTTCCTTGGTGGGTTGGAACTCAGCCACCCCTTTACAACATGGTTCCTTATACACATTTATTTTTACAACAGGAATGTGTTTTCCTACTTCAATTGATCATGACTTCAGATCAACATACATGAATCTAAAAGTTTCACATGAATGCATCCAAGCACTCTTTATTTATTGGTAACCAGGGTGCCAACATCCATGGCCACCCAATTTATCTCTTTACCATGCTACAACTTCAATAGAGTATTGGAAGGTCCTCCTTCTATAATGGGTAGTCGATTACCTTCCCTCTCATGCAAACACACATTTCCTTAATGCATTGCACCATCATTCTATCTTTGAGCACTTTTGTTCCCAATCGATCTTTGATTGGGAAATGTATTCATGACATATATGTGTCCATGCATTTTTCCAAGGATTTGAGTCATCCTCGACTGTCATAGGTTCACACCTCCATCATGCATGTTCTTCTTCCTAAATCATACCCTATTTGGGTATGAATGGAATACAACAACCATTCACATCACATGCATGCCATGAAAACATAGAATATTTTAGAAGGGATTATTACCCAAATCCCTTTTGGAGTTTTCTTTTTATCAACAACCTTCTTGCATTCACTTTTCTATGAGGTTGTTCACTATTGACAATTTTCCTTCCCTAATAGTTCCAATATTTCTGCACGTGACATACATCAACACATTCACATTTTATATTAGTTTTAATGTAAAATCAAATGCATGTACCATAACATCTATTTCATTAAAACATTTTCATATATGCCTTAGCATATCTATATGCTTTCCATCACATTGTGCCCAATGTTTTCATGAGTGCAACCACAATGAAATTTCAGTTGCATCTCTCAACATTCTCATGCCAAAATATCTATATTCATCAACATATCAATTTCTCATCCAAGAGAAACATAATAGACAACAAGAGAGGAGTTAAGGGATTCTTCCATCATCAAACTTTCAACCCAACTGAGTTAATTTCAAGGCCTCAATCCCTTCACAATTTCAAGGCCTCAATGCCTTCACACACTACCTCAACCAAACTCATTCATTTAAACACATTCAATATTGTGTCTTTCAGTTACTAGTTGTACTTATTTTCATAGTGGTCATTTTTAATCATACAACTATGTATTATTATTTAGAGTTTCATAGTGAGAGAAGTATTAATCACCTTCTCCTAATTTGGCTTTACAATTTATCCCTCTTGGGATCTACTTTATCTATCTCTTGAGCAATCTTAGTCATGTTCACCTTGACCTTCTTGGGTAATTCAACATGCTACATCAACAAGTCTCGTGTTCATAATGAATCGTGAACTTGTGCATTCTGCACATTTCCCAACCATAGATCATATTGGTCCTCATTCGTCTTCATGTCTTGGTACTCATGCATGCTACTTTAAAATGTAATATAGGATTCTTATATAAATAGGTTTTGCAACCCACTATCCAATTCTAAACAATCATTAAGGTTATAGCTTTGTTCTCCTGGAAAAGTTCTTTACACAGTTCCTCCATGGGAACCTTTTCAACATGCAACTCTCTTGTTGCTTATCCAAATGGTTTTACATGACCTCAATTATTGAGTTAACATCAACTTCATTATTTTAGAGTTCTATCTAATATTCCACAAGGAATATAATATTGCATTTTCATTATGCATTTCAGATTCATATGTCCAAACTGTTAGTGTCCTATAATGATAAGAGATATGTTGATTCAGATATTATTTGTGAGTCTCATGAAAAAGTCCCTGGCTTATTGGTATTGTTGTCTCTTGAAATAAATTTCCCAATTCATTGTCATTAGGTGAAAGGATAGATCATTAGATCAAATATTTTTTCTTATTCTTGAGTTAAGTGTCTTTAGGATGAGTTTTTCACTTGTCTTTTCAATAAGCGATGAGTTTGCACTTTCATTTAGAAAAACTTTCAAATTTCACTTTCGGCAGCAAAGGGCCATTTTTCAAAGAATTCTAAGTTGTCGAAATTTGCCACTTTCGGCAACTAAAATGGCATGTGCAAGACTCTCTAAGTTGCCAAAAGCACATAATTGTTTCAACGGTCAGCACTTCAAATTAAAGTTCTCAACCGTCAAGTACGTGTGCCATGATGGTTTATTAGCTGTTGAAAAGGACTAAAGGAGATCATATTTTGATCTGGGCGATCCATGTTTGGTTATAATGATTTTTTTATGGTGTTTCTTTAACCGTAAACCTATCAAATCTAAGACTCTTGACATTATTCTATATTTTCCATAATCCAATATCCTTAGCCACTCATTCTTTCACTTAAATGATCACGTGGCCCACTTGTTATGCTCTTGATCGAATATTGAATTACCATCATGATTTGAAACCCTTTGTTTTCCAAATGTATTTCAAAAGTTGGGTTTCCATTGAAATATCTCCCTCATATCTCTCATTTTTTTTTGTTGGGCCTTAATTCATCCTCCATCAGTGATTTTTGTCTCCCCAAGTTCGATTCCAATGTATTGCAAGTGTTGACATTGTTTTGCAGATGAAGAAGGGAGGATCTCTGCTCAGGAAAGAGCTCAATGATATTTCCTATCTGAAATCTCATCCAGAGATTTGTCAGATGTTTAAGGATGCAGGTTGCTATAGGTTTTGTGAAAAATTGCAAGGGTATCATCAGGGAATAGAGGGCCAGAGCAATGTTGTTGATAAAAACATCTTGAATTTTCCATACTTAGATTCTGAGTCTGAGCCACCCATGGAGAAGAGAGAGAAAACTGAAGTTGAAGCTACAGCCTTTGAGATACTTGAGACATAAACAAAAGGAAGATCAGTAAAGAATCCAAGATTCAGAAGCTGAAAGAATAAGTCATAGAGCTTAGGTTGTTAGAAAGAGTCATCAAATCTCAGAATCAGGCTATGAAAAAGACATCTGATGAGGTAAGAGACTCATTTAAAAGGTTAATTGTGATGTATGTAGCTCTGGAAAGGAAGAATAAAATACTCCCTATGAAAAACCAGGAGATTTACCAAATGATCAAGATCTTGAGTTTTAAAACAACACCTAGAAAACCTAAACCAAGAGCTCATCTCGGTTTAGAAGCAATGGTTGAAGTTTCTATGGACCTAAACAAGAAATCCTAAGAGTTAGACAGAGTAAAGGAATCAAATTTTGCAATTTTGAACGGTTTTGGAAACTCAGAACTTTTGGCATCTTATTTTGGTCTGCAAAGGTGTTGTTAGCTGTCGAATCCCTTGACTTTTGACAGCTAAATCGACTCTGTTCTATATGTGTTAGCTGCTGAAAGTTCTGTTAAGAACATAAAGCACATAAATATCCTTAGATCAAGGAAAATGGATTATTCAATGATCTCAAAGGCGTCCAAAATTATTTTATGTTTATGACTCATCCTCAATATGTCGTTGTCAAGTTCAAATCGAATTATATTTATTTTATATAAGTCAAAGCATAACCTATTTCTTGGGATTTTGTTGTATTTTCCCTAGTTTTACAATAGAAGACAACAGGAAAAAGGTAGTGTATTTTGAAAATTCAAGAGAGGTTTTTGTTTAGCACGATATGAAGACAATAACCTCTCCCAGAATTTACACAGGTGTCAGAAATTGGGAGATTCGAAGGGATCTTTGAGCCCTATTTTTCAGCTTTTCATATTTTGTGATTGAGACATATTGTTTAGAGAAGGATTCCATCGTTGGAGATGAATTTCAAAAAACCAAAAGAGGTTTTTGTTCAAGACAAAATATTCTACAAAATCCTCCTCCAATTTTGTAACAACTATTAATATCTGAGAGATATGATCTCATCGTTGAACCCCAGTTTTAAGAAAATTTGATCCTTTTTTCATGGTAGACAGTTCTAAAATTCGATGTAACAGTTTCTATCTTTCAGAAATTGGTTGGACTCGACCTCCTAATATTGGGGGAGAGAATGTATATAAATTGTTGTAATTAAAATGTGTGAAGGGGTTGGGCCTCAAGAGATGGATGGTATTGAGAGACCATCATCTATTGTAAAGATGCTCAACAGGTTGTAAGTGACTTCTTGGATGAATACAAAGGCTTTTTGTTCCTGGATTCTTGTGTCATGATCATGTGGTGAAGTACCTCTTTATATAACTTGTTATTATCTTGTCTCACATATTGTTTTCTTTCCTTATCATTTATAAGAATATTATGTTTCAGGATTTTTCTTAGACACCCTGATCTTGCTTAAAATGATATTAATGTTTTCTTTTGAAAATTGGATGTAGAATTCAGATAAGCTTTGTTCTGCATTTAAATTGGACCCTAATATATGCTTCTTTTTCATTTTACAATCTCAAATAATTCACTGATGTGACTGCCTTTCCTGGTTACATATGTTTATGTTATTTATTCATTAAAACATCCTTAATCGTTGACTCCATTTTGCCAAATGGCCCTATTTTTTTGTCTCAACCAAGCCAATTCAAAAATACATAAACAAACCCATGCTTTGCATAAATAGCCTAATATCTTAATCCCAACAAAGCTATATCATATAGAGATATCCCTCTCCGAGTCTTGGAGGGCTAGATCAAAGACTCCAAGTGGTTTTGATGTTGCCTCTGTGACTACCTCCACAACCTTGGGAAAATTATAGAGTGATAACAAAATGGCGACCATATTGGGGATATTTCCCCAGTAGTACACTTCAAAGTTCCAAATCTGATCACTGATGGTGGACAATTACCAAACACGAGAAGGTTGAGATCATTCACCTGGCAACTCAAATCTTCATATCAGTTCCAATTCAAAGACTCCACTAAAGGAAGAACCTGAAGCATGACCAAGCAGCTTAGAAAGACCAGGTATTCAATTCCTAATTGTATTCAATATGTTATAGGATTTTTTTGTAACTATCTTCTCTCTTATTTTGATCCTGGTCAAGTTTATAATGCTAAAGTTTACATTGATCATTTGGAAATTGATGAGCTTCCAGAGACTAATCCCCAAATTATGGATCATGTACATACTCATACACATGTTCACACCCCAGATGCACCTGTAGAAATAGTAGTGAGACATAAGCCTCATGTTTTATCTCATACTCTTGCTAAACCTATGGATGGTTGTAAGCCTCTTATGTCACCTCCTGTACCTTCCAAAATCCCAGACAGATACAAGACCCTAGATTTGTCTCCTATCCTCCATGACCTCCCTGCAAATTACACCAATAATCTGCCCAGGTTTGATGGAGAGAATGTCGATATTACTGTTGAAAAACACATCCAGAGCTTTGAAGATTTCCTTGACCTTTATGAGGTTGAAGATGACGATGTCTATATCAGGATGTCTGCCTTGTCTTTGCAAGGTAAAGTTAAAAATTGGTTTAAAATCCTTGCAGCTGCAAGCATCATAAATTTTCATCAGTTCATGCAAGTTTTCTTAGATAGGTGGGTGATCATGGGAAACGTTTTCCTCATCCTAGAATAATATGACCACTTAAAAATAAATCCAGGGGAGACAATACATCAGTTTTTAGCAAGGTTCAATAAGGTTTACCATGCAATGCTTGTTGATATAAGGCCACCTTCAGGATCAACTCACTTGCATTTCCCATATGCCTTCAATGTTGAGATGGCATTCCAATTAAGAAAAAGGAAAACTACAACCCTTGAAGAAATGAAAAAGATTGCAGTGGATGTGGAAGCTAACTTGCTGAACAGAAAGGAAAAGTTAAAGGAAGAATAGAAAGGGAACGGATGACATCTTCAGAAATGAAACTAGATATTATGACCAACATAGTCAACTAGATGATGCAAAGGATTAGTAGAAAAGATGAGCTTGTTGTTAAAAGACCACATGTGCCAATGGTTCCAGAACGAACAAGGATCAATGTTCCCAAAAAGTCTACAGCTCAACATTGGTATCTGGGACTGGATAATGATATTTTCATGTATTCAATCCATGATACAATCAAAGATGAAGTTCAAAAATAGAAGATGGAGGAAGACTATCATGATATGATATGCATGTTTAATGACATTTCATCCATGGAGGATACATCCAAGCTTGATTGGTATGATGACAACCATGATCATGATGTAGAAAGTCTTGAGGTAAGTGAACAAACTTTACCCTTATGCTTCTCTTCTTTTAAATTTTTGAAGGAAATTTTTGAACAAGTGGTAAACATCAAAGAAGGAAAAACTTTTGATGAGATAGTGAAGGATGTTAGTGTGGGTAAAAAGGACATTTCAGATCCAGGATTACAATCTCCAAGTTTATCTAATCTTCAAAGTTCAGGGAAAAATTCAGAGCTTGAAACATAATTCAAAACTCTGGAATGTAATTATGTACCATTAGAGGTTAATTCACTTCAAATTTTGAAGGGGGGAGGCACAAAATTTTTTCAAGAAAATGCAACTTGTTTGCCCCTATATTTTTCCTCGCTCTTGAGAAAACATTGCCAACATATTGTAAACAACAAGAAAGAGGAATGTTCTAATGCATCAGTTGAGGAGAACAAGGATGATATTGAATCTGATCCAGAGGTACAACCACTAAATCTTTTTAAAGGCCAGATATCAAATGAAATCCCAAAGCCTGAAATAGGTGATGAGTTGATCCATTTTGATTCACTGCCTATGTTATTTAATTCATTTCAAATTTTGAGACAGAATCTTGGCCATATCCCAGTTAAGAATCACAGTGCTAGCAAATCCCATTCCATAGTCATCAAAAGAATTTTATGACCCTATGGGTGATATTCTGGATAATCTGTGTTTGCAAAGTTTGGTTTCATTTACTCCTAATGAATTTAAAAAAATTTATGATATGGATATGATCAGACAATCTTCCCCACTATCTGGTTCAATAGAAATATCAGTGCAAAACCCATCAGATGAAATGAAAATGTATCTTGAAATGTTTGAAGACTGGAAGACCTCATGAGAAACACAAGGTCAGGGGATGGAATGGAATGATTGCAAATGCCAAGAAATAATTCAGTTCTATTTGGATCTTATAGGTATGTACATGGAGAAATTTTTCGTGGAAGGTCCACAACACATATTCGGTAGTTTAGTGGTTTTTCAGATTGATCAATTTTCATGTAAGGGAAATCAAGATAGAAATACTTATCGCATATCATTACTAGATCTACATCTGAGTTTGGGGGAAATTAGTGAAAGAGCCCATGTTTCAGATCCAATTTTTGACTGGTTATATATGGACGTCTCATATTGATTAAGATCAAGAAGTCTCTGGATTAGAATAGGGTGTATGTATATAAATAAGATCATCAAATCAACGTTTTTATCAGATTTTCCATATGCAAATAAGCTTGCAGGGAAAGTATGTGGTTTATTTTGCTTTTTGTTTTACTTCAAAGACTCAATCATGGTCAGAATTGATAATTAGTTGACTTCCAGTCATCAAGGTGCAGGACAGATCAAGATACAGGTTATGGGATCAACCCATTGGATAAGGAACTGATTTATGAATCTAGAGATCTGAGATTCTTGACACCTCCTCAAGCGCTTCCATCCCCAATTGGAGCCTATGTTAGTGTCCTATTATGATGTGAGATCTACTGATTCAAGTATTATTTGTGAGTCTCATGACAAAGTCCCTAGCTTCCTGGTCTTTTTCTCTCTTCAAATAATTTTTCCAATTCACTGTCATTAGGTGAAAGGATAGATCATTAGATGAAATATTTTTTGTTATTCTTGAGTTAAGTGTCTTCAAGATGAGTTTTTTACTTGTCTTTTCAAGAAGTGATGAGTCTCTACTTTCATTTAGAAAAACTCCCAAATTTCACTTTTGGCAGCTACGAGCCATTTTTCAAAGAATTCTAAGCTGTCATTGTCACTTTCGATAGCTAAAATGGCATGTGCAAGACTCTCTAAGCTGCCGAAAGAAAACAATTTTTTCAACAGTCAACACTTCAAATTAAATTTCTCAACCGTCAAGTACGTGTGCCATGATGGTTTATTAGCTACCGAAAAGGACTAAAGGAGATCATATTTTGATCTAGGCGATCCATGTTTGGTTTTAATGATTTTTTGATGGTGTTTGTTTAATCGTAAACCTATCAAATCTAAGGCTCTTTCCATTATTCCAGATCTTCCATAATCCAATATCCTTAGCCACTCTTTATTTCACTTAACTGATCACGTGGCCCACTCGTTACGCTCTTGATCGAATATTGAATTACCATCATGATTTGAAACCCTTTGTTTGCCAAATGTATTTCAAAAGTCGGTTTTCCATTGAAATATCTCCCTCATATCTCACATTTTATTTTGTTGGGCCTTAATTCATCCTCCATCAGCTCTTTTTGTCTCCCCAAGCTTGATTCCATTGTATTGCAAGAGTTGACATTGTTTTGCAGATGAAGAAGGGAGGATCTCCGCTCATAAAAGAGCTCAATGATATTTCCTATCTGGAATCTCATCCAGAGATTTTTCAAATGTTTAAGGATGCAGGCTGCTACAGGTTTTGTGAAAATTTGCAAGGGTATCATCAGGGAATAAAGGGCTAGAGCAGTGTTCTTGAATTTTCCATACTCAGATTCTGAGTCCGAGTCACCCATGGAGAAGAGAGAGGAAACTGAAGTTCAATATCCAGCCTTTGAGATACCTGAGACATCAAAAAAAAGAATATCAATAAAGCATCCAAGATTCAGAGGCTGAAATAATAAGTCACAAAGCTTAGGCTGTTAGAAAGAGTCATCAAATCTCAGAATTAGGCTATGAAAAGGACATCTGATGAGGTAAGAGACTCATTTAAAAGGTTAACTCTGATACATGTAGCTCTGGAAAGGAACAATAAAAGGTTGTCTAAGAAAAACCAGAAGCTTTACAAAATGATCAAGTTCTTGAGTTTTAAAACAACACCTACAAAACCTAAACCAAGATTTGATCTCGGTTTAGAAGCATTGCTTGAATTTGCTATGGACCTAAACAAGAAATCCTAAGAGTTAGATAGAGTAAAGGAATTAAATTTTGCAATTTTGAATGGTTTTGGAAACTCAGGACATTTGACAAATTATTTTGGTCCACAGAGGTGTTGTTAGCTGCCAAATCCCTTGACTTTCGGCAGCTAAATTGGCTCTGTTCTATAAATGTTAGCTACTGAAAGTTCTTTTATGAACAGAAAGCACAGAAATCTCCTCAGATCAAGGAAAATGGATACTTCAATGATCTCAAAAGCGTCCAAAATGATTTTATGGTTATGACGCGTCCTCAATATGCTTTTGTCAAGTTCAAATCAAATTATATTTAGTTTTTATAATTCAAAGCATAAGCTATTTCTTGGGATTTTGTTGTATTTTCCCTAGTTTTAGAATAGAAGACAACAAGAAAAGGGAGTGTATTTTGAAAATATGAGAAAGGTTTTTGTTCATCACAAGATGAATAACAATAAAATATCCCATAATTTACACAGGTGTCAACAATTGGGAGATTTGAAGGGACCTTTGAGCCCTATTTTTCAGTTTTCTGGATGTTGTGATTGAGACATATTGTTTCAAGAAGGATTCTAGGGAGTTCGAGATGAATTTAAAAAAAAAAAAAGAGGTTTTTGTTGAAGACAGACTCTTCTACAAAAACCTCCTCAAGTTTTGTAACAACTATTAATATCTAAGAGATATGATCTCATATTTGACCCCCCGGTTTTAGAAAATTTGATCCTTTTTTCATAGTAGACAATTCTAAAATTCGGTGTAATGGTTGTTATCTTTGGGAAATTGGTTGGATTCGACCTCCTAAGCTTGGGGGAGAGTATTTTATATAAATTGTTGTAATTAAAATGTGTGAAGGGGTTGGACCTCAAGAGATGGATGGTATTGAGAGACCAACATCTATTGTAAAGATGCTCAACAAGTTGTAAGTGAATTATTGGATGAATACAAAGACTTTTTGTTCCCGGATTCTTGTGTCATGATCATGTGGTGAAGTACCTCTTTATGTAACCTATTATTATCTTGCCTAAGATATCGTTTTATTTTCTTATCATTTATAAGAAGATTATGTTTTAGGATTTGTCTTAGACACCCTGATCTAGCTTAAAATGATATTATTGTTTTCTTCTGAAAATTGGATGTAGAATTCAGATAAGCTCTGATCTGCATTTAAATTGGACACTAATCTATGTTTATTTTCCATTTCACAAACTCAAAGGATCCACTGACATGACTATCTTTCCTGGTTATTATTTGTCTCAATTATTCATTCATTTAATCATCTTTAAACTTTGTTGACTCCATTTTTCCCAATGGTCCTCTTTTGTTGTATCAACCAAAAACTCTAAAAACAAACCAACCTTATACTTCATAACTAGCCTAATATCTCATCTCAATAAAGCTATATCATACAGAGAGATCCCTCTCTAAGTCTTGGAGAGCTAGATCCTTGACTCGAAGTGGTTTTGTGGTTACCCCTACCGATTTCCTCCTCAACCTTGGAAATTACAGGGTGATAACACAAACCTATATCTTTAGGTTATTAGCTTTCTTTCAAACTATTCTTTCATACATTTAACTACATGTACCCGTGTTATGTGTGTCTACCTTAGGAACACTTGTCATATTTTCTTTACCAATTATTTTAACTCATGATTATTCATAGTCATTATCATGCAATCCTCAAAGGTATCACCATGTTTCCTTTGATCATTACAATATAGCCTCCCTACTCCTTTGATCTCTCATCAATTCATACTAACTTTTCCCGAGGAAAGGAATCACATCCCCCCTAAAGCTATTAATTGATCGATATAAATCAAACCCTTCCAACATAGGGTTAGCCATGTATTCATGGAATTATTTGGATTTGGAAAGTACAAATCTGGCCTCACGTTTCACTTATTTAGACATTCATATCATATTTTTAATCATGTATATGTATATTTACATATATGCAGGTGCATCACTTGCACCTTTTTACCTCATTCATTCATATTGATTTAACATCATCCAATTTTGATGAGCCTTTATAGTCACTTACAGAACCAATCTCATCAATAAAATCATAATTATATTGTCCTCTTTACAAGATAACATACAAAAAAAGGGTCACTTTTGATATTTTCTCTCTTAGCATTTCCTCTTAGCTCTTTTTGAGGAATTTCCTACTTCCACAAGTAATGATTTTAACAAAATAGTCAGATCCTTCATCATAGGGTCGACCATACAACCATGTCATTATTCATTCTAGGAAATCATACTCCTTGCCTTACTTCCCTCTTACTTAGGAAATCATGTCATGCTTTCAAGCATATAAGTATATCTATGTATGTATTATGCATGTGCATTGCTTGCACAATTTTAGATTGTTCTTTCATGTTTATCTGATATTAATATCAGTCTTATTTAAAGATAATTTATAGTCATCAACATGATATTCAAATGGAAATCCTCGTATACATATTCATAACTATGTTTCCCTTTCCGTATGACAATAGCCACCAAGACAACACTCTTTCCTAAACTGCTATAAAAGTATGCAACTACCCAATAAATATAATATGAACAATTTCAATAGTGATCTAGGAAAAAGGAAAACTAATCAAGCTTCTCTTCATGCCTCAAACCATTCTTGTTCAATAGACCTTTTTATCAAGGGAATCCCTTTCCAATATTCCTTCTCACTACAACTGGAGCACACCAATCCATACTCCTATGGCTACCATCCTCCTTTGGATATCGGTCAGACCCATTGGTCATATAGAAATGTCCCGACACTTCCTTTACTACATACATAATAAAAAAATCCCATTAACTGATCCAAGTGGATATCAGTGGTCACCCACCTATTCCAACTGGCTCAAAACAATTTGTTGGCAATTTACTATTTTTAGCAATTTTTTTGGTCCTAAACTTCCAAATCCATTTTGAGGGCCTAAACGACTCTTTTCATCATTAGGAACCTCAATTAACACTTAAGACATTATTTTTCTTGTTAAATGAAGATCATCGTTGATACCTTTCCAACGATCTATCATGCGCCCCAAATGGATATCATATGCGAAAGTTACTCCCCGGAAAGTTGATACACCAAACTACCCAAAACGGGGTCCACAAATCTGTTGGATTTTCATCTTCTGGGGTTAGGGTTTAGGATTTTCTTTATATTAAAAAGGCCTTTGGAGCCTCATTGTAACAATCATATTCTTTTGAAAGAGCATAGTCGTCACATCTCTTCTCAGAGATAAGCTTCCACCATTCTAGCGAGCCTTTCACTCTGTATTTCCATAATTTTGTACATTTCTTTCATTAATAGAAGTTGTGTATTACTGTATCTATAGTTTTATGGTTATATATCTATTATATTATTGGATATATAATATATCTCTGTACATTTATTTATTATATATCCACTTTGATTTCATGCCAAAAATAATCTGGATCAGTGGTATCAAAGGAGACTTCTTTTGATCATTTTTCATTGTATGTCCCCGACGAGGTCCGAGTATAGAAAGTTGGGTCTCAGTATTTTCTCTCTTGTGTAAAATCGCTCTCACATTCCCAAGAAACACTCCATGGTGCAAGACAATAAAAATGACAGAGCAAAAGATTCTATTAATATGTTCCTTTAGACAGCTCTCACGCGATAGAGGGATGAAATGATGGAGAATTTTTCCCACATCCTTCAACGCCTACTGATAACAACATGTGCATATTCATAAATAAACCACTTTTGAGGAATCTCTCCTTTCAAGGTACAATTTAATTTTGATATTCTCATATTTGAAGGTAAGATAGATGCGGATGCCCTAGAAAAATGGTTAAATCTGCTAGAAGGTTACTTCTTTGTTCATAATTTTTCCAACAGAGAGAATATCATCTTCGCACTCCTTAAGGATCCCCCCCATGTCAAACATTGGTGGGAAAATTACTGGGAGAAAATTTCCATAGAGGAGTCTAGAATATATGGGGTTGACCCCAATTGGGATTTGTTTGTGGATGCAATCAAGGAACAATATTACCCTGTTGGTAAATATGATGACCGATACATGATATGGACCACACTTTGGTAAGAGAAGGGCCAAACAATGATGAAGTTCAAAAATACTTTTTTTTAGCACTAGAAGTTACCCTTTGACGACTATGAAGATAATCTGAGAAACATTTGAACCTTTTGAATATAGATTATTACTTGTAGCTTCAAGTGGATTGAAAGTGAAATGCTCAGGATTTAATGTTAATAACACGGGATTTCAAAAACCATACTCCAACAAAAAAGGAATGAATAACCTTTGATCATCATATGAATTTAATGTATGAATAGAAGAAAGTACAGGAAACATGTAAAAATCATATTAACATCATGTTAATATGACACATACATAGTTGAAACTTCATTAACTAGGATCCTCCCAATCAAGAAAGAACATATTATTTGATGAAATATGCTTCACAAAATGGAATTCAATAAATAATTTACCGTACCATTTTTCTAACAAATACTATAGACAATTCCTTCGTCAACAATACCCCATCAAAACAAGAAGATATAATTCATGCGATGAGCACAAGAAAGGAAAACTGATCATTGACTATTCAAGAATATTTTATTTGGATATATAGGTTTTGAAACTTCAAAATGAAAACAAAAGTATAAGCCTCAATCTCTCATCGGTAGAACCTCTTCATGGTTACAAAAAATCACTTATATAGTTTACATCCACATGCTTTCTCTAGAAAATTCGATGGGAATGTGTTACATAGGAATCCTTTTCCCAAGAAATTCATTGCACAAACTGTACCAGCTCATCTAAGTAACCCCTAACTTCAAGGATCTTGTTTAATACAATAAATTCAAAAATGACACCTCATAAAATGGTATACGATGATGAAAAAATGTCTTCTCCAATCCCTGAATCTATGGAGATTGTTTATACCAACTGGCATTCAAATCTATGCTAACTACTTCTAACAATTAAGTTTTGCAACAACCTGACAACTTTCACTACATAATGTATCCCCTTCAACACTTTTGTAGAGAATTACTAAATCACTGCAAAAAAATTGTTTTCTTCTTCATACTTTGTTTTGATTGTGTGCAAGTTGTTCAATGGGTCTATATTTATCATACCTTTGAGAAGTTTCTCTCCTTTCCTTTTGATTTAAAATATATAATTATCAGATCATTGATTTCATATCCACAAGTCTGGGGATCGAAACCCTCTTCAAACTAATCATCAGGAGTTTTTACACAACTATAGGATCTACTAATCTAACATATGGCAGACATATACAAAATTTATTCCATATCCCACTTTCTTGGGTTTCAGTTTTGAGCATCAAGAGATATCCAAATTGAATATGACAGTTGGCCATGAATTGTGAATCTTTCTAAGCCTTATCTTCCATATCAATTTTGAAATCGATCTTGCTATGTTGGAACCTTATCGAATCAAAACTTTCAAAATTTAGGTCCTTCTATAGTCTAGTAATATTTTGACTATTGTCTGTTTTGTTAGGCTATACGAGAGTTCTTGTTAATTTTTCAAAATCCCACCCAGTTTCAGTCTCGCTGATTTTTCAGTCAAATTTAAATGCTAAATTTAGTTTCAGCATTGTTTCAACATATGCTACAGCCGTGGTGTTTCAGCATCTGCTCCGCGGTGTTTCAGCATC
>ML796323.1:96900-117675 GCA_009831015.1 Picea engelmannii | reverse complement strand
CATGCTATTCGGCAACCTTGGAATGCATGCCAATGCTCCCAGAAATTTCTGCTGCTGTCTCTTTTCTTCAGCTCGACCTCTCTCTTGCTCTCTCTTGTTTTCTCAACAAGAATTCTTCAGCTCCTCTCTTGTTCTCTCAACAATACTGCTGCTGCATCTTCTTCTTCTTGGCATCTCACCAAAAAGCCTCTTGGCCTCTCACCAAGATTTCTTCAACTCCCTTGTTCTTGAACTTCTTAGAATGGGTGCACCCATTTGCCTTAATCAACCTCATGAGGGAAGGTGAGGAGTTTTCTAATCTAATGGCTGAGTTTAGATTAGATGGGTGGCTGAGATTTTGTGTCTCTTCACTCACCCTCTCTTTAATCACAAAGTTATCTTTTAATTTGCATCTCACAAATTAATTTGACTAAGAGCCATATTCGGCAATTTCTCCCCCTTAGGGCCTAGGGAAGAGAAACACTTGCCTTGGTACATAATTTAACAGTTCTTTAGTAGTCTGTATTCAAATTTACATAATAAACATGCTACCTGTCAACCATGTTCTCGAAATTATGTATTCTCCAATTTCTTCTTTACATACTGACTTGATTCCTAAATATCTCTAAAACCTATTTCATTAGCACTTGATACTGTTGGTATCCTCAAACAAAATCATTCATGTTTCTTTACACCTCTATAAAATCCATAACACTCAGACACATTTTCTAGGTCAATATCCACAGGTATAAGAAAATATTGCACTCATTTCAAAATTTCAACCCTTGGATGACAAAGCCTTCCCATGTCATAGAATTTATAATCATTGACTTCAATACTGCACCAATGCCAAAAATCTAAATTTAGTTGAAACTGTAATTCCTACAACTGCTTGGAGACTTGAAGAGTATTGTTTATTGACAATCCTGATAGGTACAGTCTATGGAAACCCAACATAAAATAATTCATCCTTCAAAATAGAAACAAGCAAGCCATTGAACTTGAAACCTACATTCTTCAGGTTCTTAAATCACCAACACCTACAATAGAATGTCCTGACATAAAACTCATATTGAATCTTTGAACTTGATAAGACAAGAGAAGAACCTCTTCACTACTATAAAAATCCATGTTGGTGTGTAACTCTATTTACACAATGGATCCTCCTTTAATTGGTGTTGTATGTATATTGTACTTGGATTCTTGTGCATAGTGTTATCCCTTATGTCATTCGAAAAGTTCGTCTAACACTTGGTTTGCATTGTTGATCATTGGACTCTCTCATCATGACTCTCATGATTTATCTTAAAGCATTTGGACACCTACCATGCCAATTGGGATACTCAATTTAACACCTATTGATGATGTAGGTGGCGTTTAATATTTTCACAGAGCAGGATATATCCCACATTGTTAAGGAAAATACATTTTATTATTGTTTAAATGTGATGATAGTTTCACTGCTTATTGACGCATAGTGCAATTAATTGTGGCCCTTTTGGGCTCCTCCTCAAGGTACCTTGTGTTGAGTGTTTGGATATGTTGTTTTCGATTGTTAGGAGAAAACACAATTTTTTAGAAATAAAAACATTTAGAGTTTAACTATCTCTTTAATGTTCAGGCTTTGGTGTGTGTTGGTTGTTTGACTTGTAAGGTGTATGAATTGGAAATTGGGATATGATCCCAATAAATTTTTACAAGAAATAATAATGATCCCTACATATGATCCTGATAGCTTAAAATGGCCCTATCAAAACATAATTTGTTTCCAAAGAACATTTAAAAAATACATGTGCTAACATAGGCTCCATGGGGGATGGCATGCTCCCTGCGACCTTCTAAGAACTCGTAGCTCCAGTGCCTTTTTCCATTCCATATATGCAATCTGTGTCCATTGTCATCCAAAATTCAAACCAAACTACTAGGCAAAGTGAAGAACAATTGCTTCTCTAGTTTCCTCCATTGGGCTACGGAGTATTTCATCTCATTCCAAACCTTTGCAACTTATTCCTGAAAACAAACTGAAAGAACTGTTGAAAACTAACCTCAAACTGTAATGTCCCTTTCCAAATAGGAGCTCCAAAGATGAGGCTTAATGGTCTAAACCTACCCGTTAGACTATAGACAGGGCCAAAAAAGGGGTAAACAGGGTTACTAGAGCTTACTCCAGTCACAGGTGTTATATTCAGAAAGTGACATTGAGCTAAAAAGGGTTAAAAGTGATTTTAAGTCATTATGAGCTAAAAATAGAAGTCAACAGTGAATTAGGGTTTCAACAATGATTTAGGGTTTCAGAAGTCAACAATGAATTAGGGTTTCAACAGTGATTTAGGTTTTTGGGAAGCTATAAAGGAAGGTTCAACGACCTAATTCATCATTATGAATATTATTACTTGTCATTGAGGAGAAGAGGCTCATCTCAGGAGAGATAGTTCAGTGGATTCGAGGAGGAAGACACCAGTTGGTTGATTTCGGTGTTGAGAGACACACCCTAGTCACCGGGGAGATCATTTAGGTCTTCCATCATTCTTCAACAACAGTTACATAGTGTTCAGCAGCAAGGGCGCATTCATCCAGAGTGAGGGTGCAGCTTCTGAGAGGGTTTTAGTCGACTTATCCCATCCAGGGAGAATTCTGAGATTTCCCTCCGACCCATTTGAGAGGAAGGAAAGGTGCATCTTTTTCCTTGTTCCTCATCAGATTCTGACAAAGGAATCAACTGGGGTGCATTTTCTAGACTTGGACATGCGACACTTTTGGTGGATACATTTGGGGTTCCAGAGCGAGCATTAGGCCATATTCAGGGAAACCCTTCTGACCCATTTCCCAGTAGACCAAGGAGATCATTTTGATACACATCTCATCTGATTCTGACGGTGGAATCACTAGGACACATTTTTCCAGAGAAAAAGGGGCACATTCCCCCAGGGGGATCCATTCGGGGTCCAAACTCACAAACAGAAGGGTCTGACAGCTACCAGTATTGAGGACTAGAGCAGGGAGCAACATTTGGGACAATTTCTAGGTCATTCTGAGAAGTACATCTGCTAGGGAGAACTTTCCAAACTTCCAGCAGTTACCGTCAGAGATGCCATAGTCTCAGCGCATCCATTGATTCCGCAGTGCTCCCATATTATGGGTATTATATTTTAGTTGCTTAATTGTATTCTGGATAAGATCCTTTGTCTATTGATCTAGTCAAGTATTGTTAGTTTATTTAGACACATTTGACCATTTTGTAATCCACAGAGATATCATAATATAAACTTTGCAGTCCTTTGTCACATTTGTTATTTGTATGATCATTTATATGTTGTAAATGATTAATCCTACACACACATTAGTAGTGTTTCCTAGACTATCCAAGTCAGGAACATTACAGTGGTATCAGAGCTTTAGTCCTGCCAACCTGTGACTAAAGACAATGAGTGTAGGAGAATACCAAGAGGGTTGTGAACATGAAGGTGACTAATATGTCACTTACAACAGGCATAAGGAAAGAAGGCATATGCATGAATTTCCTCCTTTTCCTCTTAGCTCAGAGGAAGAGGAAGAGGCACACATAGAAGCAGAGAGAAGGGCAGAGTTTGAGGCTATGCACGAGGCAGAGAGGATGCTAGGAGACAAATATGAGAAACCAAAGGGCAGTGGCAAGGCCCCCGTAGATCCAGAGATAGATTTCATGTAGGTTATCAACGATATGTTAGCTAGTCAACGGACCATGTCTCGATACTTGGCACAGGTGGTTGATAGATTAGTTAGAGTGGGCACGCCAGACACACAAGTCCCGCATGCAGCATAGGGGAACTCAGGATCAGGCAGTAGACCCCAGTCACCCTATCGCACATACACCTCTCCGAGTAGGATTCCAAGAACCTTGTTTCCTAGTTTCCAAAGGGCACCCTCAATAGCAGCACCGCCACCGATACCACAGAGGCCACCCACTCACGCAAAGGAAATTGTAGAGTATAGGAGGGAGTACACAGCATTGGGTCATGACTTCCATCAGGACATGACCCTAGTAGAGTACTGTGGACTCAGACTCATGAACCATCCCAGAGAGGTACATAGAGGAGGCCCACAACAACATCAGGGGAATAACATGGATTTCATCCGAAAAGTTGGTAAACTCACCATACCTTATCTCGATGTATCGTCCAAATGCACTACCAGAGCTTGGGTACAGAAGATTGAAACATACTACAAGCTCAACCAGATGACCAAGACAGAGGCCATCAGTTTTAGAACCTTACACTTGGAGGGTGAGGCACACGAGTGGTGGTATCATGGATTGGTGACAATGGGTCACAGTCACATCAATTCCTATAGGGAGTTCACAGAGAGGCTCATGGACAAGTTTGACAGGAGGGATCCCAAGATCCACTTCAGGGATCTATCCCAGTTGAGACAAACTGGCACAGTAGAGGTGTTCATCACGAAGTTTCAACAGGTAGCCGTGGAAGTGAAAGATATATCAAATCCCAGGCCGATCATGTTATTCACAGAGGGACTCACTGATCCTTTGAGAGAATGGGTGAAGGCATATAGGCCTCCCACCTTACAGGATTCCATCCTTCACACTCGCGATTTGGAAAACTCAGTGCCAAAGACTAAAACCTTTTCCAAACCCTTCGTACCCCAAAAGGATTGAGAGATGAATCCATTTCAGAGAGAATGGAAGGGCAATGAGAAGTTGCATGATGAGACTAGGTGAGATCTTATGAGGAAGAAGCTTTTCTTCAACTGCAGAGACCCTTGGGTCCCAGGCCATCGATGCATGGGAAAGGGAGAGATTCATTATTTTGAGGTGGTAGTAGATAGTGTGGACAGCGAGGAGAAGTAGCAGGACAATGAATCCACTAGCTCGGAGGAGGAGTCAGCACATGCAGAGGAGTAGCCTCCCCGTAGACCTACGACACCGACAAGAGCTCATCCTTGAGTAGTCCCATAGCTTTCTTAGCAAGCTAACAGGAGGAAACCAACAAAGGGAGGAGTTATAGCAACCCTTTCTGGTGTTCCCAGGTATGATACCCTCTGGATCAGAGGGACAATTTAGGGGCAAAGGGAAATCTCCCTGATAGATGGTGGGGACACCCACAACCTCATCGACGCTTCACTAGTATCGAGATGAGCAGTTCATATAGAGGAGTTTGAGGGGTTTGGCATTGCAGTAACAGATGGCCACACAGTGGAGTGTGTAGACAGAGTTCCAGACTTGGAGGTAAATTTAGGTAACTATACAGTGAGAGATACATTTTATGTGGTTGACCTATCTAACACAGATGCAATGTTGGGATTCTAGTGGATGATTACCTTGGGAAAAATCAGCACCAAATACCAAACATTGGAGATGGTATTCAAAGACCATGATAGGAAGAAGGTTGTTCTAAGAGGTATGTCGACAGGAGCACAAGGACAGTTTCATCCAAGAGGATGGAGAGGATACTAATACATGGGGAAGTATCATATGCCACCGAGTGTTTGATCACTACGTAGAAGGATTCAGAGGGTCGATAACAGTATCATACAGAGATCAAGAATTTGTTGGCACGACATCAACATGTTCTTGAGTTGATTCCACCAAGGAGACCACCTGAAAAAGGGTTTGAGCACACCATTGAGTTGGGAGAGGGGGCCAAATAGATGATTACCCCCCCCCTATTTTCATCCTAGGAGGTTCAAGGATGAGATAGAGAAGGAAATCAAGGAATTGCTAGTAATGGGACACATCAGACAAAGTAGCAGCCCATTCGCTTCTTCAATTGTCCTAGTTCTGAAGAATGATGACACCATGAGGATGTGCATTGATTACCGAGCCTTGAACAAGAAAACCATCAAGAACCGGTATCCTATCCCATGCATTGACGATTTTTTGGATGAACTGCATGGGGCAATTTTATTCTCAAAGATTGATCTATGCTCTGGGTATCACCAGATCAGTATTCGAGAGTAGGACATAGAGAAGACAATATTTCGATGTCACTTTCAACATTTTGAGTTCCTCGTTATGCCATTTGGGATAACCAATGCACCCACCACGTTCCAGTCTTGCATGAACCACATATTCAGGGATCAATTGAGGAAATTAGTCTTGGTTTTCTTTGACGACATCTTGGTCTACAACAAGACATGTCAGGAGCATATGAGGCACTTGGATGAGGTATTGAGCATCATGAAGGCATAGTCATTATATGCTAAAGAGTCCAAGTGTGAGTTTGGTATGACAGAGCTGCTTTAATTAGGCCATATCATCAGTGCACAGGGGGTATAGGTGCACCAAGAAAAGATCAGGGCCATTCTAGATTGGCCAACGCCCAAGAACGTAATAGAGTTGAGGAGTTTCTTCGGGATGTGCAACTATTATAGGCAGTTTTTCCAAGGATTTTCTCATCTTGGAGAACCACTGACAGATCTTACCAAGCATGGGGATTTCATCTGGATCGAGGAATCACAAAAATCCTTTGATCACATGAAGGAAGTAATGAGAACTTGTCCAATATTGGCATGACCAGACTTCACCTTGCCATTTGTACTAGAGTGTGACGCATCTGACAAGGGTATCAAGGCAGTTTTTATGCAGGGAGGACACCCCATTGTATTTGAGAGCGGGAATCTCAGTCATCCTGAGAGATTGTACTCCATTTATGAGAAGGATATGTTGGCAATCATGCATGCCTTGACAAAATTCAGACAATATTTGGTGGGCAGCAAATTCATGGTCAAGACGGATCACAAGAGCTTGAAGTATTTCCTTGAACGAAAGGACCTTAGTGAGTGCCAACATAAATGGGTGATTAAGGTACATGCATTCAACTTCGACATAGAGTATGTCAAGGGGAAGAAAAACATTGTGGCTGATGGACTATCGAGGAGACCTGTTGCCTGTTCTTTGAAGGAGATTTCAGCATATTGGAAATCCCACTTATTAGTGGAATATTCCAAGAATAGGTTCACTTGTGAGGTGATGGATGGAAAAATATAGGATGAAAAGTATAGGGTCATTGATGATGTCATATTATACAATCATAGAGTCTACTTGGTGCCAGATTCGGTGCTCAAGAAGAAGATCCTCACAACACTTCATGATTCACCACTAGCAGGCCATCAGGGGTTCTTCAAAACCTACAGACAGATCAAGGAGAGGTTCTCATGGAAGGGCCTCAAACAGGACATTATGAGACATGTCAGTGAGTGTGTGACTTGCCAGTATAGCAAGTTATAGATTTATCTTCCAGCAGGGCTACTTCAGCCACTCCCCATTCCAGATTAGAAATGGGAGAGTATATCAATGGACTTCATCACAGGCCTACCCAAGGTCTAGGGTAAGGACTGTATCTATGTAGTGGTCAACAGATTGACCAAGTTTTCTCACTTCTATGCCATACTAATAGATTACAATGTATTTCAGGTAGCAAATCTATTCTTCAGGGAGGTCTTTAGACTTCATGGGTTGTCGAGGAACATCATTAGTGACAGGAGTAGTCGGTTCATGGGGACATTCTAGAGAGAGTTATTTCAGTTGGTGGGGACAGAGATGACACCTAGCACCAGATCTCACCCTCATATAGATGGGCAGACTAAGATTGTCAACAAGTGGGTTGAAGGATATTTGAGGAACTATGTAGGTGGACAACAGAGAACATGGGTTAAGTGGCTACATCTAGGAGAGAATTTATGCAACACCACTTTCCACATGTCCATTGGTATGACACCCTTCCAAGAATTATACGGATATGATGCTCCCACTTTGGTAGACTTGATTTTCAAGGAGAGCAAAGCTCCCAAGGCCAAGTATTGGATCATAGAGAGTCAGGAGATTCTCAAGTTGTTGAAAGAGAACCTGCATGCGACATAGAACCGACAGAAGATGAGTGTGGACAGACAAAGGATAGAGCACATCTTTGAGGTTGGGGATTTGGTTTTCTTGAGACTCCAACCTTACAAACAATCATCTCTGAAGAAGAGTGGGGCCGAGAAGCTCAAGCCCATATTTTATGGCCCTTACAAGATCATGTGCTGAGTAGGCGAGGTTGCTTATGAGTTAGAGCTTCCAAAGGGGAGCAAGATTCATAACGTGTTCCATGTATCTTGCCTCAAAAAGGAAGTGGGACAAATCATTAGCACATCACAGGAGCTTCCCCCATTGGATGAGGAGGGACAGTTGGAGCTGGTTTCGAAGGAGGTGTTGGAGTTCCGGTAGCAAAAACTGAGAATCAGGGTCATCAAAGAGTGTTTGATTAGATAGAGAGGGCTTCTAGTAGAGGAAACTACTTGGGAGATCGAGCAGGTGTTGCAACACCCTAGACTAGTATTGCTTGAGGACAAGCAATTTTGGTAAGGGAGGATTGTAATGTCCCTTTCCAAATAGGATCTCCAGAGAGGAGGCTTAATGGTCTAAACTGCCCCATCAGACTATAGCCAGGGACATAAAAGGGGTAAACAGGGTTACTAGAGGTCACTCCAGTCACAGTTGTTATATTCAGAAAGTGACATTGAGCTAAAAAGGGTTAAAAGTGATTTTAAGTCATTATGAGCTAAAAATAGAAGTCAACAATGAATTAGGGTTTCAGCAGTGATTTAGGGTTTTGGAAGTCAATAGTGAATTAGGGTTTTGGGAAGATATAAAGGAAGGGTCAGTGACCTAATTCATCATTATTCAAATTATGACTTGTCATTGAGGAGAAGAGGCGCATCTCAAGAGATATAGTTCAGTGGATTCCAGGAAGAAGACACCAGTTGGCTAATTTTGGTGTTGAGAGACACACCCTAGTCACTGGGGAGATCATTCAGGTCTTCCATAATTCTTCAGCAGCAGTTACACAGTGTTCAAAAGCAAGGGCACATTCATCCAGAGTGAGGGTGCAACGTCTAAGAGAGTTTTTAGTTGACTTATCCCATCCAGGGAGAATTATGATATTTACCTTTGACCCATTTGAGAGGAAGGAAAGGCACATCTTTTTCCTATTTCCTCATCAGATTCCGACAGAGGAATCAACTGGGGTGCATTTTCCAGACTTGGACGTGTGACACTTTTGGCGGATACATTTGGGGTTCCAGAGCGAGCATGAAGCCATATTCAGGGAAACCCTTCTGACCCATTTCCCAGTAGACCAAGGTGGTCATTTTGAGACACATCTCATCCGATTTCGATGGTGGAATCACTAGGATGCATTTTTCCAGAGAAAGAGGGGTGCATTCCCCCAGGGGGATCCATCCGAGGTCCAAAATCACCAGCAGAAGGGTCGAAAATTACCAATAATGAGGACTACAGTAGGGTGCATCATTTGGGATAGTTTCCAGGCCATTCTGAGAAGTACATCTCCCAGGGTGAACTTTCCAGACTTCCAACAGTTACCGTCAGAGATGCCATAGTCCCAACGCATCCATTGATTCCACAGTGCTCCCATATTCTGCGTATTATATTTTAGTTTCTTATTTGTATTCCATATAATATCCTTTGTATGTTGATATAGTCGAGTATTGTCAATTTATTCAGCTGCATTCAACCATTTTGTAATCCACAGAGATATCATAATATAAACTTTGTAGTCCTTTGTCACATTTTTTTTGTATGATCATTTATATGTTGTAAACAATTAATCCTACACACACATTAGTAGTGTTTTCTAGACTATCCAAGTCATGAACATTACACCATTGTCATCCAAAATGCAAACCAATATACCAGGCAAGCTAAAGAACAATTGCTTCTCTAGTTGCCTCCATTGGGCTATGGAGTATTTCATCTCATTCCAAACCTTTGCAGCTTATTCAAAACGAGAAAAAACTGAAAGAACTGTTGAAAACTAATCTCAAACTGTAATCTAACCACATTGTGAAAACTGAAAGAAATGCTTGAAACATCAGGCTTATTTATTTACAATTCCTAAACTAACCAGTTGCACCAATTAGATCAAGTAAAAGCATATTTCCACAATAACCATGTAAATAACTCGTCAATTGAATGAAAAAAACATCCATCTTTTAGCTTTCATATGACTAAGAAAACTGAAAGGTCTAAAAAGAAATAATTTAACAACTGATAGCTACAACTGCAACTTGCTGGCATGATGAAAGCTCCAACTCTGGAAACTTCTAAACAAATAGATTCTATGTATATGGCTATGGGATGATGAATACCATAACATAATACCTCTTTTTGTTGTACCAGCTGGAGATTGGATTGTTTCTTCATAATCTCTGCTTCAAAATCAAGAGAAAAAACCTGTTGATTCACAAGAGATGACTTCTATTGCATAAATTATATTTTTTTGAGAAAAATATGGCCTCCTTGTTCTTTAAAAGATAGATCTTGGGAATAATTCATTTCATAATAATCAGGAGAAACAAAAATTCTTTGACCATGCAATAAAAATCCCTGACCAAAGTGTCCCAAATCTGATTTAAGATTACATCCCTATTCCTATTTTTGTGCATGAAAATCTTCAACATGAACCTGATCTCGAAGTCTATTACAAGACCAAAAGTTCTCCTCAATTTCTTCAGCATCCACAAACAACTTTTCTAATTATGAAAATATCCTTTCTCTTAGAAAAAGGACAAGATCAAGGTGTTGAGCTTCTAAATAGTACATCATGGCAATAGTTTCAGAAGGTCGAATCTCCAAAGGCATACTGCAAATAAAATTGTAAAACCTCTTGTTGAATGTAGCTAGAACTTCATCCTTCTCTCTTCTTAAATCATAAAAATCAGTTAAGTATTGATCGAAGGATTTTTTCTCTCCCCAATATCTTGAAAATTCACCATATAACTCATCCCACAAGCCTATGGAACCAACCTCTATATTTTAAAACCACAAAACAAAATCCCCAACCAAATATTTGAAAAATAACCTCATGACAATATCCTCATGCATGATTTCCAAATTGTCAATGAAATTTTGAAAATATCTTAAATGCTTCTTAGCTGTGATATGATCTTCCCCAACAAAAAGAAGTAAATATTCTAAAAGCTTAGGAGGATAAAGATGAAGAGTAGATGGCATCTTTAAGGGTTTAAAATTTTTCTCTCTAATTCTAGATTGAACATTAGTGGGTTGAAAGTGAGGTTTAATAGACTGGTTTCAAGTTTCAACAGACATGATATAAGGTTGTACTATGATCAGAGAAGGTGATGAATCAACATTATCATACACATGGTTACATGGATGATCATGTTCAAGAAGGATTTGAATACAAACATCGTTCTCATGTGTTTCAGATAAAGGAATATGGTCAACTTAAATGATGCAATAAGAGGATAATTCTTCTTCTTTCAAGTAGGGGTATACAATAGTGGGCTTATGGTCATTCGAATAGACAAAACAAGAAATTATTTTTCTGATATGTGAAGGAAGATACAAGAAAGAGTTGATGAAAAATAAAATAAGTTCCTGGAAGAAACTTATGACTTGATACCTAGACTTCAGGTGTCTTCCTTTCATCTTTTTTTGTCTACGCTCATTCTTCAGTGGAGTCTTGTGACTGATTTGAATCACCAGCAAGTTCTTCAAGTGTGTGGAGTCGCCACGGTGAAAAATTGTAGTTTATTTTTTCACCAATGCTTGTTCACCATCAAGTGTTGGTCATAGTATTTGTCGTACATCCGAGGAAATATATCTTCGTGTATCCATTCCCCGACAGTGGCGCCATAAATGTTAGCACTAGAAGTTACCCTCAGAATACTATGAAGATAATCCTAGAAACATTTGAATCTTTTAAATATATATGATTACTTGTAGCTTCAACTAGATTGAAAGTGAGGTGCTCAGGATTTAATGTCGATAAAATAGGCTTTCAGAAACTATACTCCAACATAAAAGGCATGAATAACCTCTGATCAACATATGAATTTAATGGATGAATATAAGAAAGTATAGGAAAAATGTACATATAATATTAACATTATTCTAATCTGACACATACAGAAATGAAACTTCATTAACCAATATCCTCCCAATCAAAAACAAATGTATGCTTTGATGAAATATGATTCACAAAAGGGAATGCAGTAAATCATTTACTATACCATTTTGCTAACAAATACTATAGAGAAATCCTTCGTCAACAATACCTCATCCAAACAAGAATATAGAAGCCATGAGATGAGAAAAAGAAAAGAAAATTGATCATTGACTATTCATGAATATTTTATTTGGATATACATAGTCTGAAACTTCAAAATGAAAACAAAAGTATAAGCCTCAATTTCTCATCACTTGAACCCCTTCATGGTAACAAAAAATCACTTATACAGTTTACATCCACATGCTTTCTCTATAAACTTTGATGGGAGTTTGTTGCATAGGATTCATTTTCCTAAGGAATTCATTGCACAAACTGTAACAACTCATCTAAGTAACCCCTAACTTCAAGGATCTTGTTTAATATAATAAATTAAAAGACAACACCTCATAAAATGGTATACGATGATGAAAAAATGTATTCTTCAATCCCTAATTCTATGGAGACTGTTTATACTATCTGGCATTCAAATCTATGCTAACTTCTAATGACTATCCAGTTTCGCAACAACCTAACAACTTTTGCTACAGAATGTATCCCCTTCAACACTTTCTCAATGAATTACTAAATCACTGCAAAAGGTATGTTTTAAAATTGTTTTTTTCTTTCGACTTTGTTTTGATTGTGTGCAAGTTGTTCAATGGGTCTATATTTATCATACCTTTGAGAAGATACTCTCCTTTCCTTTTGATTTACAATATATAATTATCTTATCATTGATTTCCGATACATAAGTCCACGAATCAAAACCCAATTCAAACCGATCATCAAGAGTTGTTACACAACTGTAGGATCTAGTAATCTAACATATGGTAGATGGATACAAAATTTATTCCATATCCCACTTTCTTGGGTTTCATTTTTGACCATCAAGATATATCCAAATTGAAGATGTCATTTGGCCATGAAGTGTAAATCTTGCTAAGCCTTATCTTCCATATCAATTTTGAAATCGATCCTTCTATGCTGGCACCTTATTGAATAAAAAATTGAAAAATGTTAGGTCCTTCTGTAGTCTATTAATATTTTGACTATTTTATGTTTTGTTAGGCGCTATGGGAGTTCTGTAGCAGATTCTCTTCAAATTTACATAATAAACTTGCTACCTATCAACCATGTTCTCAAAATTTGTATTCTCCAACTACTCATTTACACACTGACTTGATTCCTAAACAACTCTAACACCTATTCCATTAGCACTTGATATTGTTGGTTTCCTAAAACCAAATCATTCATGTTGCTTTACACCTCTGTAAACTCCATAACGCTCAACCACATTTTCTAGGTTGATATCCATAGGTATAATACAATCTTTCACTCGTTTGAAAATTTCAACCCTTGGATGATAGATCCTTCCCATGTCATATAATTTATAGTCATTGACTTCAATACTACACCAATTCCCAAAATCTAAATTTAGTTGAAACTATAATGCATACAACTGCTTGGAGACTTGAAGAGAATCGTTTATTAACAATCCTCACAGGTACAGTCTATGGAAACCCAACATAAAAAGAATTCATCGTTCAAAACAGGAACAAGCAACAAATTGAACTCGAAGACTTCATACTTCAGGTTCTTAAATCACCAACACCTGCAATAGAATGTCATGACAGAAAACTCGTATTGAATGTTTGAACTTATAAGATGATAGAAGAACCTCTATTTACCTGGTGTGTACCTCTATTTACTTGGTGCTTTATGCGATGGTTTCTCCTTTAATTGGTGCTCTATGTATATTGTACTTAGATGCTTGTGCTTCATGCTATCCCTTATGGCATTCAATAAGTGAATCTAACACTTGGTTTGGATTGTTGATCGCTAGGCTCTCTCATCATGACTATCTTAATTTCTCTTAAAGAATTTGGACACCTTCCATGCCAATTGGGATACTCGACTTAACACATGTTGATGTTGTGGGTGGCATTTAATATTTTCACACAACGGGATATATCCCACATTGTTAAGGAAAAACCATTTTAATATTGTTTATATGCATTGATAGTTTCACTTCTTATTGACACGTAGTGCAATGACTTGTGGTCCTTGTGGGATCCACCTTGAGGTTCCTTGTGTTGAGTGTTTGGATATGTTGTTGTCGATTTGTAGGAGAAAACACTTTTTTGTTAGAAATAAAAACATTTAGACTTTAACTATCATGATTTAATGCTTGAGATTTGATGTGTGTTGGTTTTTTGACTTGTAATGTGTATGGGCTAGAAATTGGAATATGATCCCAATAATGTTTTACAAGAAATAATAATGACCCTACATATGAGACCGAGAGCATAAAATGGCCCTGTCAATTTTTTTCCAAATAATTTTGAAAAAAATATATGTGATAACAATTTCAATACCTTGTGCACCAAGTTGGGTATCAAATACTCTGAGCGAATATGGTTCTAAAATACCATGGGGCTCTGCATAGGTACAACCAAACCAAAATGGATTTTTTTCCAAAGAATTTTGAAAAAAATACATGTGATAACACTTTCGATACCTTGCGCACCAAGTTGGGTATCAAATACTCTGAACTAATATGGTTCTAAAATACCATGGGGCTCTGCATAGGTACATCCAAACCGAAATGGATTTCCTGGACATCTCATCACTAGGAGTTCCCTATTGATATGTTGTCAAAATTGGGCAAATATTTAGGCACCTGAACAAACATGAGTTCGGGTCTTCAAATCCGCAAGAACCAAAGTATGATAAAGATGTCCCTAACAAACAGCCTCCTAAAAACCAGTCCAATCCACAAGAAAATAAGGGTAATGGAAAGACAAAGAAGGACACTGGAAAGTGGTGCAATTTCCACAAAATCACTTGGCACAACACTGATGAATGTTACTCAAAATAATCATTGGTGGTCGATATCAAGAAAAAGGAGCCTAATCTTGATTCCAAATCTGATTCAAAAAATAATTGGAAAAGACATATCATCAACGTAGACCCCACTGCTACTGTTGCGACCACAACAATTCAACCAGAAGAACAAGCATATCTTGAAGAGGGGGAGTGCCTTTTTAATTCACATATGTGGGTGAAGGGGACCCTATTGAATTTTATTGTTGATAGAAGAAGACAAAATAACCTCATCTCAGTAGAGGTTGTTAAACAGTTGGGGTTGATGACAACACCACACCCGCAACTATACAACATCATATGGATTCTCCAAGGACGAGATCTCTATGTTAGCCAACAATTTTGATTGTCATACGACATCCATCCCTTCAAGGATGAGGTATTATATGATGTTTCCCCACAGGATGTCTGTGATGTTCTTTTGGGCTAACCATATATATGGAAGCGCCATGTTATTTATGAATCTTGCCCTCATAGTGTCATTGTTAATCTGGGGGGTCATCTCTACAGGATATCGGAGGTAGTTCTGAATATTGTCCCACCTTAAAAGTGTCGCAAGGTAATATCTCATACTACAAAATTTAGCCTCTTCCCAATCTTTCAAAAGGTGAACAGAAGGACACTCCAACCATTGCAGCCTTAGTCCAAAGACCTTATATCCAACAGAAGCAAGTCGATAAGATTGAAGAAAAGTGCATAGATTCCTTTTGCACACAATAATCTCATATATCCAGGATGGTTAAAAATTCCCAACCCTTCCAACATTAGGTTCTTGACAACCTTCCACAAACCAAGCAGTGTGACTTCTCCAGCAAGGAAAGCATCTCACCAAGGTTCAGATTCAACAAACGCTTCCCTCTCTCCCCCGGGAACTCAAAAAAATGGATAAAATTTCTTCCTAAGGAGGGAGGATTGATCCAAGTGGATATTGGTGGCCACCCACCTATATCAACTGGCTCAAAATAGTTTGCTGGAAATTTACTATTTTTAGCAGTTTTTCGGGTCCTAAACTTCTAGGGCCATTTTGAGGACCTGCAAAACATTTTTGATTGATCGGTTACCTCAATTAATAACAAAGGAATTATTCATCCTATTAAATGAATCTCTTCATTGATACCTTTCCAACGATCTATCTTGTGCCCCAAACAGATATCCTATGCCAAAGTTACGCCCCCGAGAAGTTGATACACCAAACTACCCAAAACGGGGTCCACAAACCTGTTGGCTTTTCGTATTCCGGGGTTAGGGTTTTGGATTTTATTTATGTTAAAAAGGCCTTTGGAGCCTCCTTTTAATAATAATATTATTGCAAATGAGTGTATCCGTCACATCTCTTCTCATAGATAAGTTGCCACCATTCTAGTGAGTCTTTCACTTTGTATTTCTATAGTTTTCTACATTTCACTCATTAAGAGAAATTGTGTATTACTATATCTCTATGTTTATCGTTATATCTATGATATAAATCTGTTATATTATTGGGTATATGATATATATCTATAAATTTCTTTATTATATCTTCGCTCTCATTTCGTCCAAAAAATAATCTGGATCATTAATCATTCTATCTTTTTCTCATAAGGTAATATGTAATCAATATCATAAGCATTTTACTTATGATGTTATACTCAGATCATCATTAACCATATGATCCATGAAATCACCATATTTAACGTCCAATAAAAAACTATAATAATCCTATATGCATGTTATATACATGCTCAATCTCTTTCATATGCATTCTGGCATATCCTCGTGTCCCAAGTATTTTACCAATGCCTACACTATGGATGTATTCCAACTTTCTGTCATTTGTATTCACATGAAAAAACATTTCCTTATATTAATAGGTATATACCTTATCTTATTACAGTCATGAGCATCATAAACTTGATCATGTGCTCATACCTCTTTATCTCTTTCAGGTGGTTAGCAATAGTCCAAAAGACTCCTTTTCAATTGCTCAACTGGGTGATTCTCCAACAACAATTTTCATTCACTATAGGTTAAATAAAATGACCTTACACATTCTCCATCAATCCTCTGATCATGAGTATTTATACATATATATAGGGTTTAATATTTTATTAAAGAAATAATTATTATTGCCACAGATTCTATCAATCCATACCAAAATCCTTTAAGAAAAAGGAATTTTCCGTAAGGTTCTTAACCCTTATATAATCGACCATCTTAATTAAAAAATACTCTTCCTTCCCTAGAAGATAGAAAATAATATACTTAACAAAGAAACCCATCTCATGTCCCCTGTCTAGACTCGGGAAGCTTCATAGAAAAATTTATACCACCTCTGCCATTTTCATTCAGGTTTTACCAATAATACATGTCAGCATATTCCTAATCACATAATAGTAGTCATCACTTTGATAAAGGGACAATATAATTTCCCTTTGCTGTAATTTAGCGAGGTTTTTCAAGTTACAATTTCAGTCTGCATTCCTTCCCCTCAACAAGTTAATGCATATAATAAAAAATATTTTAAAGGTAGAAAAAACTTTCAACAAGCTCACCTAAATCTCGATATACTAGTCCTATGATTGATCTCCAACCCATCCAGTCCTAGTGTTGTAACTTTCTCTGACAGATAGGGCAGGGTAGAATTCCCTTCCCCTTAAAAGTTTTATAAGATGAATTTTATTTGATTCTTTCATAAGCCCAAGAATGCTAAGTGTTGTTTCCTACTTTGATACCACTTTGTAACAGAACCGACCCCCTAGGTGCCTTTTTAAGGGATGGGGTATTAAATTTTCACTTCTTCTATAAACCTTAAATATTCTCTATCACATTTCAATCCTCTTTTACTTGTCAAGAGCTTTCCAATGATGGTATGTAAATAAAGGTATGTCCTTCCGAAGTTCTTGGGTTTACATAGGTAACCTCTCTCTTATTTCCACATGGCATCCACGTGACATGTCATTTTTCATGCCAATTGACATGGAGACACCCTGGTTTTGGCGTGGCACTAGACTAATCTCCCATGGTGGAACTTCAGTCCATGTAGGCATACAACCATCATTGCTCAAAACTTCTTCTGACATACTCTTGTGGGTGGCTGACACATAGACTCATAATTATGTAGCTTCCTTTCATAAGTCTGCTTGAGAAGTCTCATTACTTAACCATTTTTCCATATTATGTGGACTCACAGACTCGTGGACTCATAGATGTATAATTATATAAGCATCATTTCATCCATCCATCTGATAAGTCTCAACAGTTAACCATTTTTCCATGTACGCGGACTCGTGGATCCATAATTCTATAACCATACTTTCATGGGTTCGTCCGAGAAGTCTCAACACTTAACCATTTTTCCATTTATGTGGACTTGTGGACTCATGGATGCATAATTCTATAATCATCCTTTCATAGGTCCATCCAATAAGTCTTGACACTTAGATTATTTAGTGATTTTGTCGAGTTTGCGGGTTGGTCGACTCATGGACTCACAGAATCGTATGAGTCCCTTCCTCTCTTCTAACACTTAGATTAGTTTATGAGTTTGTCGGGTTCGTGGGTTCACGAACTCACGGACCCATTCATCTCACCTTTCCAATATCTATGAACTGTCATTCTTATAAGTCAGTTGCCTACACTTTACACCCGCCATTCCTTTTCCATGGCCTACAAACTTACTCCCCATATTAAATCTCTTATCGAGGTTTGGAATCCACAAGGGCACATACCCTCTACTTTCTCAACCAATTACAGGCTAGCACATATTCCCATCATACACATAAGATTTCTCCCTGATCCGTTTTAGTGTAGGATGTTGAACTAAGAATAGTACATACTTGTACATGATATTTCTATCCCAAACTGAATCGCATCAGACCATAATTTTGTTCCTAATATACGTGAACTATATTGGAAAAGCTTCACATATTTGTGAGGATACACATAACGCCAACAATATGTATATATATGTATATATAGACAAGTAAAGGTCAAATATACACCATATTTACACAAAATTTGTGCATTCCCCTAACTATACAATTCTGTATAGTTCTCACAATGTTATATGTACAAGTATAATTCCAGTGGTCATTACCATGACATAAACACATGATTACTAAATCCTCCGATATAAATATGTCATTGACTGCATATATATAATGTACATATCTAGGTAACTCTAAAAGGGTATGCTCACAAGAATATTTACAATTGCAATTACTGCTATTTGTAACGTATAATCATCATATATGCACAATCCTGGAAAGAAAATTTCAAGGGTAATTACAATGATAAAAATGCATTACAACAGTCACATATCTGTTGATTAAGGTTGGTTGTCATTGATGTCAACCCTTGAAGAAAGCCTCGTAGCACAAAGGTTTGGATAATGGACCCAATATTGTTTGATGTAAATATGACTCATTATTGTTTTTTCATGGTTGATAAGAAGTAAATATGGATGAACTCCAAAGTGGTCCCCTTATGGTGAAAGCCCTCACGGGAAGACGCTTTGTGGAGTAAGAGAACCCATGCTTAATTGTGGAATAATGAGATGAAGGAGAGTGAATTTGTTAAGGGAAATATCCTACATGGATGGTTCTTATCATGTCATTTCAAGTGGTATGTGGAACGTCACATAATTCCTCACGGTTAGAGAGTTATGGCCACGAGAAGTTGGAGACCCCAGGTTTGGGTAATGGACCCAAGTTTGTTTGATGCTTAACGGTATGAGTTATAATATATTTTCAGATAATACTATTCTATATGGATATTATATTTCATGCCATTTCTGGTGGTATGTAGAACGTCACATAACTCCTCACGGTTTGAGAGTTATGGCCTTACGAAGTTGGAGGACCCTCATATGTCATTTAGAAGCCCCAAAAGGTCAAAGTAATCAAAGTGGTTTAAGAGATTTTAAAAGGTAAATAATAAAGTGAAGTGATCATTGTATTATAATTCAAAGTGAAGACAAAATAAATAATTTCAATAATAAATTTAATGGATAAATTAGAAGTGGACCCAACCCTAAAATAAGGAAAGTGGGTCAAGTGACCTAGAAGATGTTTTTAAGGAAACTACTTGGAGAGTATAAATAAGAGGCAAGGCTCTCTCATTTGAAACAAAATTGAGAATATTGAATATCTATAGGTGTATGAGGTAACCAAATGATATATAAGCCAAAATTATGAGGAAAGTGAAGAAAAGAAGGTCGAAATGCAAGGAAGGATAAATTCTTTTGATGGTTCTTTCTAAGGTATGTTATTTACAGGCCATCTCACCATTTTAGCTATAACGTTTTTTCTATAATGATTCAGATCCTAAAATTTCTATGCAAGTGAGAAAACATATCCAAGTATATTTTCTTAAAAAATCAGCTTGTGGGTCTCTATATTTTGGGAATTACACTCCATGGAAAATAGGGATTGTGGCCAGTCCTAAAACTAGTCAAAATCAGGTGTTTCGGGTAAAAACATCATAACTTCTTCATAACAGATTCAAATTCAATGAGACCAAATTTTTTGGTTAGGGTACCGTCTGTAGTATGTTTTGTAATAGTTTCAGATCAATTCATCAAACAATTTTTGCGCGGAAATCTCTACAAGGTCGCTCTCTAGAATAAGCCAGAATTCAGTAAGGTATGTCATTTTTGCTATAACTCCTTTTCTGAGAGGTTCCAAGTAGTGACACTTGGAGGAATTGCATAAAACACATTGATGTGTATCATTTTCATATCTTTATACATTACAGGTTCAAAGTTATGATTACTTCAAGTTAGGGTTGTTGACTAATCCAAAACTAGGCATGTGAGACTAAAGAAAAGTTTGATGAAAATGCTAGTCTCTTGTTTTTAAAGTTAAGGAACGTTTGCAGGAATGTGATCATATACACTAGGTCTATTACAGATATAAAAATCATATTTGGA
>ML796323.1:79163-95851 GCA_009831015.1 Picea engelmannii | reverse complement strand
TGAAGAAGAATAACAAAATAGCAATGGATTTCATCTGGGAAGGATTACCTAAACCGGTAAGAGAAAAGGTTGGTAAATGTTCATCAGCCAAAGAACTTTGGGATAAGTTACATGACATATATTCTTCACCCATCGCAGATTATGAAAATGCCAAAGAAGATGCAGATACAGAACAAGAAGAAATATGCTTATCATGTCAGACAGATTCAGAAGAGGAAGAGTATGATGAAGTAGAACTTGATTACAGAGAAAAATCGATCAGTGCAATTAAATATCTAAGGAAAGAAAGAGAAGAAAACAACTCATCCAAGAAAGAATTGATGAAGAAAAAGAAAAGTGTTCAAGGTTCTGAAAAGGATCAGCAGGTCATCAAGAATTTAAGAGCTCAACTAGAAGAGGCTAGAAGAATTGAAGAAACTCTAGAATATCAAAAGAACTATTTAGAAGCCAACATAGCAGCATAAAAGGAAGACGCAGAAAAGAGAGAAAAGATATTGATGGATCATCTCAAGGAAAGAACCAATGATTTAAACAAACTTGAGGAAGAGTTTGGTTAAGAAGAGAGAAGAATGGAAGAAGAAATAATTGCATTGAAAACTCAAAGTGAAGAAGCAAAGAGAAAAGAAGAATTCATGAAGTCTCAGATAATGAAGAAAGAAGAAGAGGTTGAGAATCTTGAAGAAGAAGTTGTCACACTAAGAGTCAAAATTGACAATCTCAACAAGAATGTTGAAGAGATAGAAACATCCACATCAGTTGTAGAGAATGAAGAGAAGCACCCTACGTTGCTAGAAAAGAAGAATGAAGAAAATAGAAAGAGTTATGCAGAAGTACTCAAAGGAAGGAATCATGGTCAACCAGAATCTAAGAAAACTATTGAAGATACATCTTCAAGAATACCATCCATGTTCAAGCCACAAAAAAGATTCAATCATGATCATGATCAGTCAAAGAAAAAATTCAGAAGGACTGCGCCACAAAGAATATCATTCACTCCCATGTATGAAAATTTATTTTATGGTCATTTTTTTTATTGTACTAACTTTGGACATAAGGTTGCATATTGCAGGGATTATAAAAGAAATGTTCAAGCAGACCATGCCTATGTGGTCGCACGTAACATTAAGTTTTACAAATGTCATAACTATAGACACATAGTCGGTGATTGTACAAGCATGATCGATACTTCCATGAAAAAGAATACTGATATCAGATATAAGAAAGTATGGATAAGAAAACAAGAAGAACAGGTGAACAAAGACCAGGTACCAGAGATTGTAAGATTGACAATAAAACGAGATGAAGAAAATTCTACAGAGAAAAGGAAAGATGTTAGATACAGAAAGGTTTGGAAAATAATTGAAAGAAAGGAAGGACAGGTAAATAAGGAATAGGTTCAAGAGATTGTACTTTCAGATGTTGTAGTGAAAGATGAATCCACATATAGAGAGAAAGAAGTCATGGCTTAGAGAGATAATAAATCTACCAATGAAGATGATGATGAATCTACCAATGAAGATGATGATGAATACACATCAGAGCGGGAATTGTTTTGAGCCATTCGGCTTAGAAACTCCCAAGTAAAATGAATATTAGACAGGGTGAGTCTATGCGATAGCTGTGACAGACCAAAGAACCATCCTTCGAGCAGCTTGCAGAGTTTGAGAAGACATATTCAGAGCAATCAGTTAGCATAAGTACAGTTTGATAGTATAATAATAAATGGGTTAGCATTATGGACAGTTGCGCAAGTAGAGTCTTGGACAGTATGGACAGAGATGGATTTGTAAGAAGACTTAGTAGGTTTTAATAGATATATGATAGTGGATGAGAGCATGGATTCATAGATTTGTTCAAAGAGTGGTTCAAAGACAAAGGAACATTATCGTAATGGATGATAATTGCACAGGAAATGGCTCAAACAATACTAATGGATTACAAATTGATAGATATTTTTTGGACACAGGTAGTGCATACATCAGTTCACATTCAAAATGGAGTAATGGTCAGAAACGACACTGATAAAACTCCCTACGAGCTATGGAAAGGAAGACTAGCAAATGTGAAGCACTTCATAGTTTTTGGAAGCAAATGCTACATAAAAAGAGAATATGGCAAAATGGGAAAGTTTGACTCTC
The DNA here is from genome assembly GCA_009831015.1 of Picea engelmannii. Classification (NCBI taxonomy): domain Eukaryota; kingdom Viridiplantae; phylum Streptophyta; class Pinopsida; order Pinales; family Pinaceae; genus Picea; species Picea engelmannii. Next base: position 93,713 of record ML796323.1, on the reverse strand, counting down.
GTGTGGACAAAGGAATACTTGTTGGTTACTCAAGTACAGGGAAAGCATACAAGTGTTGCAATCTAATATTAAACAAATTTGTGGAAATCATCAACATAACAATTGATGAAACAGGCAAACCAGAATCAAAGGAAGAAGAAAACAAATCAATGAAACAACTTTTTGAAGAAGAAGATGAAAAAGATGAAGAAGAGGAAGATGAATATGAAGAGAATCTGACAAAATTAGAAGAGCAAGTTCATCAATTATCTCCAAAGGAACCTAGCAATGGAGTACAAAAGACTCATCCTTCAAATCATATTATTGGAAACAAAGATGCAGGAGTTGAGACTAGAAGAAAAAATCGTTCACCAGAACAAACACACCTAGCACTCTTATCTACAATTGAACCAAACTTTTTTGAAGAAGATAGCAAGGATGAATTTTGGAATAAGGCCATGGATGAATAATTGGATCAAATAAAAAAAAAATGACACTTGGGAATTGGTTCCAAGAGCGAAGAATAAGAATGTGATCAACACAAGATGGGTTTTCATGAATAAATTGAATGAAGATGGACAGGTTACAAGGAACAAAGATAGATTGGTATGTAAATGATATGCACAGATTGAAGGAATCGACTTTGAAGAGACATTTTCCTGAGTTGCCAGAATGGAAGCAATCTATTTGCTTTTAGCTTATGCATGCTCCAAAATGTTAAAGTATATCATATGGACGTAAAATCATCTTTTCTGAATGGGTAACTTGAAGAAGAAGTCTACATTGAACAACCAGAAGGATTTGAGTTGTCAGAGAACACAGACTATGTGTGTAAATTAAAGAAGGCCTTGTATGGTCTAAAACAGGCTGCTAGAGCATGGTACTCCATATTGGATAAGTATCTACAGCAGGCAGGGTTCAGAAAAGGAAGTGCAGACAACAACCTCTACATCAAGGTAAGTCAAGGTAATATTTTATTAATTGAAGTTTATGTTGATGATATTATTTTGGTAGTGATGATGGCAGGTTAAGCCAGAAATTTGCAAAAGACATGAAGAATGAATTTGAAATGTCGTTACTTGGAGAACTATCCTTCTTTCTACAAATTCAGATACGTCAAATAAACCAAGGAATTTTTCATTCTCAAACCAAGTATATAAGAGAAATGCTAAAGAGGTTCGGAATGGAAGATTGCAAACCAGTTATCACTCCCATGCAAACAAGTTGTAAGTTGAGCAAAGATGATGATTCAAAGTCTACAGACTAGAGGCAATATAGGTCAATGATTGGTATCCTACTATATGTGGAAGCATCCAGACCAGATGTAATGCAAGCAGTTGGACAGGTGGCATGATTTCAAGAAACACCAAAGAAATCACATGTATTAGTAGTAAAGACGATCTTCAGATATCTCAAAGGAACAAAAGAGTTTGGATTATGGTATCTAAAAGGAAAATATATATCACTTATTGCCTACACAGATGTATATTGGACAAGTTGTATTGATGAAGGACGAAGCACCAGTGGAGCAGCATTCTACTTAGGTGAGTGTTTGGTATCATGGCTAAGCAAGAAACAATCATCGGTATCTCTATCTACAACTGAGGTAGAGTATATTGCAGCAACAACATGTTGTACACAAATTCTTTGGATGAAACAAACTTTGATAGATATATAGGTTGATTATGATGAGCCCATTCCAATATATTGTGATAATACAAGTGCCATCAATATGTAAAAAAACATGGTGATGCACTCCAAGATGAAGCACATTCCAATCATGTATCACTTTCTATGGAAACAAGTTGCAGAAAAGAACATCAGAGTTGAGTATGTGGGCACAAAAGAACAAGTGGCAAACATCTTTACAAAACCACTTCCATGGGAAGCCTTTGAATATCTTCGCCAAAGACTTGGAGTTATTTCTACTCTAGAAATGAATGTTTTTTGAATGATTTTTGAATGCTTATCTTATATGTCTTAGATGTACACAAGGAAGAACCATAAGAGGACAGTCTATCAGGGGGAGCAACCCCTGATGGAAAGATACCTTTGCCATTGATGACAAAGGGGGGGAGATTTATCAGATGCAGAGGACAGAGGCATGGTTCCAGGGGGAGCAGATTTATCAGATGCTGAGGATAGAGGCAGGGTTCCAGGGGGAGAAGATTTATCATATGCAGAGGACAAAGGAATGGTTCCAGGGGGAGGATGAGTGATATTATTTCAATATTTCATCAGAGTGTTTCCATCAATGCCAAAGGGGGAGATTGTTGATTAAGGTTGGTTGTCATTGATGTCAACCCTTGAAGAAATCCTCATAGCACAAAGGTTTGGGTAATGGACCTAATATTGTTTGATGTAAATATGAATCATTATTTTGTTTTCATGGTTGATAAGAATTAAATATGAATGAACTCCAAAGTGGTCCCCTTATGGTGAAATCTCTCATGGGAAGACGGTTTGTGGAGTAAGAGAACCCATGCTTAATTGTGGAATAATGAGATGAAGGAGAGTGAATTTGTTAGGGAAAATATCCTACATGGATATTTCTTGTCATGTCATTTCCGGTGGTATGTGGAACGTCACATAATTCCTCACAGTTAGAGAGTTATGTCCATGAGAAGTTGGAGACCCCAGGTTTGGGTAATGGACCCAAGTTTGTTTGATGGTTAACCATACGAGTTATGATATATTTTTAGATAATACTATTCTATATGGATAGTAAATTTCATGTCATTTTTGGTGGTATGTAAAATGTCACATAACTCCTCACAGTTTCAGAGTTATGGCCTTACGAAGTTGGAGGACCCTCATATGTCATCTAGAAGCCCCAAAAGGTCAAAGTAATCAAAGTGGTTTAAGAGATTTTAAAAGGTAAATAATAAAGTGAAGTGATGAGTGTATTATAATTCAAAGTGAATACAAAACAAATAATTTCAATAATAAATTTAATGGAGAAATTAGAAGTGGACCCAACCCTAAAATAAGGAAAGTGGGTCAAGTGACCTAGAACATGTTTTTAAGTAAGGTACTTGGAGAGTATAAAAAGAGGCAGGGCTCTCTCATTTGAAACACACTTGAGAATATTGAATATATATAGGTGTCTGAGGTAACCAAATGATATCTAATTCAAAATTCTGAGGAAAGTGAAGAAAAGAAGGCCGAAATGCAAGGAAGGATAAATTCTTTTGATGGTGCTTTCTAAAGTATGTTATTTACAGGACATCTCACCATTTTCGCTATAACGTTTTTTCTATAATGATTCAGATTCTGAAATTTCTATACAAGTGAGAAAACATATCGAAGTATCGTTGTTTAAAACATCATCTTGTGGGTCATTGTATTTTGGGAGTTACACTGCGTGTAAAATAGGGTTTGTGGCCAGTCCTGAAACTAGTCAAAATCAGGTGTTTTGGGTAAACACGTCATAACTTCTTCATAAAAGATCCAAATTTAGTGAGACCTAATGTGTTGGTTAGGGTACATTCTTTAGTATGGTTTGTAACATTTTTCAAGCAATTCATCAAATATTTTGTGCGGGGCACACTCTACAAGGTCGCTCTCTAGAATAAGTCAGAATTTAGCAAGGTAAACCATTTTTGCTATAAATCCTTTTCTGAGAGGTTCTAAGTAGTGAAACTTGGAGGAATTGAATTAAACACACTGATTACCATTGTATATCAGTTTTATATCTTTATACATTACAGGTTCAAAGTTATGATTACTTCAAGTTAGGGTTGTTGACTAATCCAAAACTAGGCATGAGAGACTAAAGAAAAGTTTGATGAAAATGCTAGTCTCTTGTTTTTAAAGTTAAGGAAGGTTTGCAGGAATTTGATCATATACACCAGGTCTATTACAGAGATAAAAATCAGATTTGGATGATGAATTTGATGAGGGCTTTTCATTGTGGTACATGTTGAGTACATGGTTGAGACAAATAGTTGATGAGTTGGCGCACATACATGAGGTGTATAGTTGATGATGTTGGTACATATTGATGAGTCATAGTTGATGAGTAGTTGACACATGATTGGTACATACTTTTTACATGGTTGGATGCACTTGTTTTTGGTACAGTTTGATTACAGGTTGGTGCATGGTTGATGCACTTGTTTATGGTACAGGTTGATTACAGGTTGGTGCATGGTTGATGCACTTGTTTAAGGTACAGGTTGATTATAGGTTGAGGTACAGTTTTATGCATGGTTGATTCACTTGCTTATGGTATAAGTGGATTAAAATTTGGTGCATGGTTGATGCACTTGTTTATGGTACAGGTTGATTACAGGTTGAGGTACAGGTTGATGCATGGTTGATGCATGGTTCAAATTTATTGGTATAGGTTTACAGCGGTATATCTCATAGTGATAGTGTGACAGTGGTTCCATCATTCTACTTCTACTTCAGGGTGGCAGGACGAGGCAAGGACAGGTGGTTGTAGCCACCTTCCAGTTGTAGACGGAGAACATAGGGGGTTGTAGCCTCCTTCTGGTTGTAGCCAGAGAATTGGGGAGTTGGAGCTTCCCTCAGGTTGTAGCCTGAGAAACTAGGGGGTTGGAGCCTCATTCCAGTTGCAGCTGGAAAACAAGGGAAGTTGGTGCTTCCAATGAATGTAATTCTTCAAGACATATAATAAAAATCATTCTGTGGTTTTCTCCCAATTTGGGTTTCCATGTAAAACACTGATGTACTGTGTATGTGTATGATTTTTCATTTGTTCATTGCTTATTTACTCTACAGTTATCGGATGATAATGCTTCATTGATATAACACTTGGATTATATGGTTAAAAGGGAATAAATTGCTCTATTACTGATTCACCCTCCCTCTTAGTAATCCAACAATTGGCATCAGAGCAATGTTCCTTCAGGAAACAGTTTAACCACTGGAAGGAGATCATGGATTATTCTGAGAATGGAGTACCAATGTTTAATGGTCAGAATGGTTTTAAGTATGAGATGTGGAGCAGAAGGATGGAAGTATTTTTACATTCACAAGGAAATTATATTTGGCTATCAGTTGTTACAGGATATGATAGTTCAAAAAGGGCAAAGACTACAACCAAGAAGGAATTGAAGAAGAATAACAAAATAGAAATGGATTTCATCTGGGAAGGATTAGCTAAACCGGTAAGAGAAAAGGTTGGTAAATGTTCATCAACCAAAGAACCTTGGGATAAGTTACATGACATATATTCTTCACCCATCATAGATTCTGAAAATTCCAAAGAAGATGCAGATACAGAACAAGAAGAAATATGCTTATCATGTCAGACAGATTCAGAAGAGGAAGAGTATGATGAAGCAGAAGTTGATTACAAAGAAAAATTGATCAGTGCAATTAAATATCTAACGAAAGAAAGAGAAGAAAACAACTCATCCAAGAACGAATTGATGAAGCAACAACAAAGTGTTCAAGGTTCTGAAAAGGATCAGTAGGTCATCAAGAATTTAAGAGCTCAACTAGAAGAGGCCAAAAGAATTGAAGAAACTATACAATATCAAAAGAAATGTTTAGAAGCCAACATAGCATCACAAAAGGAAGACATAGAAAAGAGAGAAAAGATATTGATGGATCTTCTCAAGGAAAGAACCAATGATTTAAACCAAATTGAGGAAGAGTTTGGTCAAGAAGAGAGAAGAATGGAAGAAGAAATAATTGCAACCCAACTTGAATAAGAAAAGAGAACAGAAGAAGTCACGAAGTCTCAGATAATGAAGAAAGAAGAAGAGGTTGAGAATCTTGAAGAAGAAGTTGTCACACTAAGAGTCAAAACTGACAAGCTCAACAAGAAAGTTGAAGAGACAGAAACATCCACATCAGTTGTAGAGAATGAAGAGAAGCACTCTACATTGCTAGAAAATAAGAATGATGAAAATAGAAAGAGTTATGAAAAAGTACTCAAAGGAAGGAATCATGGTCAACCATAATCTAAGAAAACTATTGAAGATACATCTTCAAGAATACCATCCATGTTCAAGACACAAAAAATATTCAATCATGATCATGATTAGTTAAAGAAAAAATTCAGAAGGACTACGCCACAAAAAAGATCATTCACTCCCAGGTATGAAAATTTATTTTATTGTAATTGTTTTTATTGTACTAACTTTGGACATAAGGTTGCAAATTGCAGGGATTATAAAAGAAATGTTCAAGAAGACTGTGCCTATGTGGTCACATGTAACATTGAGTGTTACAAATGTCATAACTATGGACACATAGCTAGTGATTGTAGAAGCATGATCTATACTTCCATGAAAGATAATATTGATATCATATATAAGAAAGTATAGATAATAAAACAGGAAGAACAACTGAACAAAGACCAGGTACCAGAGATAGAAAGATTGACAATAAAACGAGATGAAGAAAATTCTACAAAGAAAAGGAAATATGTTAGATATAGAAAGGTTTGGAAAATAACTGAAAGAAAGGAAGGATAGGTAAATAAGGAACAGGTTCAAGAGATTGTACTTTCAGATGTTATAGTGAAAGATGAATCCACATATAGAGAGAAAGAAGTCAGAGCTCAGAGAAATAATAAATCTTCCAATGAAGACGATGATGAATATACCAATGAAGATGATGATGAATACACATTAGAGTAGGAATTGTTTTGAGCCATCTGGCTTAGAAACTCCCATGTAAACTGAATATTAGACAGGGGGATTCTATACGATAGTTGTGACAGACCAAAGAACCATCCTTCGAGCAGCTTGCAGAGTTTGAGAAGACATATTCAGAGCAATCAGTTAGCATAAGTACAGTTTGATAGTATAATGATAAATGGGTTAGCATTATGGACAGTTGCGCAAGTAGAGTCTTGGACAGTATGGACATAGATGGATTTCTAAGAAGACTTAGTAGGTTTTAATAGATATATGATAGTGGACGAGAGCATGGATTCATAGATTGGTTCAGAGAGTGGTTCAAAGACAAAGGAACATTATCGTAATGGGTGATAATTGCACAGGAAATGGCTCAAACAATACTAATGGATTACAAATTGACAGATATTTTTTGGACACAGGTAGTGCATACATCATTTCACATTCAAAACAGAGTAATGGTCATAAACAACACTGATAAAACTCCCTACGAGCTATGGAAAGGAATACCAACAAATGTGAATCACTTCAAAGTTTTTGGAAGCAAATGTTACATCAAAAGAGAATATGGCATAATGGGAAAGTTTGACTCTTGTGTGGACAAATGAATACTTGTTGGTTACTCAAGTACAAGGAAAGAATACAGGTGTTACAATCTAAGATTAAACAAAGTTGTTGAAGGCATCAATGTAACAATTGATGAAACAGGCAGACCAGAATCAAAGGAAGAAGAAAACAAATCAATGAAACAACTTTTTGAAGAAGAAGATGAAAAAGAAGAAGAAGAGGAAGATGAATATGAAGAGAAACTGATAGAATTAGAAGAGCAAGTTCATCAAGTATATCCAAAGACACCTAGCAAACGAGTACAGAAGAATCATCCTTCAAATCATATTATTGGAAAAAAAGATGCAGAAGTTGAGACTAGAAGAAAAATCCGTTCACCAGAACAAACACACCTAGCACTCTTATCTACAATTGAACCAAATTGTTTTGAAGAAGCCAGCAAGGATGAATTTTGGAATAAGGCCATGGATGAAGAATTGGATCAAATAAAAAAAAATGACACTTAGGAATTGGTTCCAAGACCAAAGAATAAGAATGTGATCGGCACAAAATGGGTTTTCATGAATAAATTGAATGAAGATGGACAAGTTACAAGGAACAAAGTTAGATTGGTATGTAAAGGATATGCACAGATTGAAGGAATCGACTTTGAAGAGACATTTTCCATAGTTGCCAGAATGGAAGCAATATGTTTTCTTTTAGCTTATGCATGCTCCAAAATGTTAAAGTATATCAGATGGATGTAAAATCATCTTTTCTAAATGGGGAACTTGAAGAGAAGTCTACATTGAACAACCAAAAGGATTTGAGTTGTCAGAAAACACAGACTATGTGTGTAAATTAAAGAAGGCCTTGTATGGTCTAAAACAGGCTCCTAGAGCATGGTACTCCAGATTGGATGAGTATCTGCAGCAGGTAGGGTTCAGAAAAGGAAGTGCAGATAGCAACCTCTACATCAAGATAATTCAAGGTAATATTTTATTAATTGAAGTTTATGTTGATGATATTATTTTGGTAGTGATGATGATAGGTTAAGCTAGAAATTTGCAAAAGACATGCATAGTGAATTTGAAATGTCGTTACTTGGAGAACTATCCTTCTTTCTAGGACTTCAGATACGTCAAAGCAACCAAGAAATTTTTATTTCTCAAGCCATGTATATCAGACAAATGCTAAAGAGGTTCGGAATGGAAGATTTCAAACCAATTATCACTCCCATGCAAATCAGTTGTAAGTTGAGAAAAGATGATGATTCAAGGTCTATAGATCAGAGGCAATATAGTTCAATGATTGGAATCCTACTATATGTGACAACATCCAGACCAGATGTAATGCAGGCAGTTGGAAATGTGGCACGATTTCAAGAAGCACCAAAGGAATCACATGTATTAGTAGTAAAGAGAATCTTCAGATATCTCAAAGGAACAGAAGAGTTTGTATTATGGTATCCAAAAGGAAAATATCCATCACTTATTGATTACACAGATGGAGATTGGGCAGGTTGTATTAATGACTGACAAAGCACCAATGGAGCAGTTTTCTACATAGGTGAGTGTTTGTTATCATGGCTAAGCAAGAAACAATCATCGATATCTCTATCTACAGCCGAGGCAGAGTATATTGCAGCAGCAACATGTTGTACACAGATTCTTTGGATGAAACAAACTTTGACAGATATACAGGTTGAGTATGATGAGCCCATTCCAATATATTGTGATAATACAAGTGCCATCAATATCTCAAAAAACCCAGTGATGCACTCCAAGACAAATCACATTCCAATCAAGTATCACTTTCTACGGGAACAGGTTGCAGAAAAGAACATCAGAGTTGAGTATGTGGGCAAAAAATAACAAGTGGTAGACATATTTACAAAACCACTTCCACGGGAAGCATTTGAATATCTTCGCCAAAGACTTGGAGTTATTTCTACTCCAAAAATGAATACTTTTTGAATGATTTTTGAATTCTTATCTTATATGTCTTAGATGTACACGAGGAAGCACCATAAGAGGACAGTATGTCAGGGGGAGCAACCCCTGATGGAAAGATACCTTTGCCATTGATGAAAAAGGGGGAGAGATTTATCAGATGCAGAGGACAGAGGCATGGTTCTAGGGGGAGAAGATTTATCAGATGCATAGGATAGAGGCATGGTTCCAGGGGGATCAGATTTATCAGATGCAGAGGACAAAGAAATGGTTCCAGGGGGAGCATGAGTGATATGATTTCAGTATTGCATCAGAGTGTTGCCATCAATGCCAAAGGGAGAGATTGTTGATTAAGGTTGGTTTTAATTGATGTCAACCCTTAAAGAAAGCCCCATAGCACAAAGGTTTGGGTAATGGAACCAATATTGTTTGAATTTAATATGACTCATTATGGTTTTTTCATGGTTGATAAGAAGTAAATATGGATGAAATCCAAAGTGGTCCCCTTATGGTGAAAGCCCTCACGGGAAGACACTTTGTGGAGTAAGAGAACCCATGCTTAATTGTGGAATAATGAGATGAAGGAGAGTTAATTTTCCAAGGAAAATATCCTAGATGGATAGTGTTTGTCATGTCATTTCCGGTGGTATGTGCAACGGCACATAATTCCTCACGGTTAGAGAGTTATGGCCATGAGAAGTTGGAGACCCCAGGTTTGGGTAATGGACCCAAGTTTTTTTTATGGTTAACAGTATGAGTTATGATATATTTTCAGATAATGCTATTCTATATGGATATTACATGTCATGTCATTTCTGGTGGTATGTAGAACGTCACATAACTCCTCACAGTTTGAGATTTACGGCCTTATGAAGTTGGACGACCCTCATATGTCATCTAGAAGCCCCAAAAGGTCAAAGTAATAAAAGTGGTTTAAGAGATTTTAAAAGGTAAATAATAAAGTGAATTCATGATTATATTATAATTCAAAGTGAATACAAAATAAATAATTTCAATAATAAATTTAATGGATAAATTAGAAGTGGACCCAACCCTAAAATAAGGAAAGTGGGTCAAGTGACCTAGAAGATGTTTTTAAGGAAGCTACTTGGAGAGTATAAATAAGAGGAAAGGCTCTCTCATTTGAAACACACTTGTGCATATTGAATATCTATAGGTGTATGAGGTAACCAAATGATATCTAAGCCGAAATTCTAAGGAAAGTGAAGAAAAAACAGCCGAAATGCAAGGAAGGATAAATTCTTTTGATGATGCTTTCTAAGGTATGTTATTTACAGGTCATCTCACCATTTTCACTATAACTTTGTTTCTATAATGGTTCAGATATTGAAATTTCTATGAAAGTGAGAAAACATATGTAAGTATTGGTGGTTAAAAAATCATCTTATGGGTCATTGTATTTTGGGATTTACACTCGAGGGAAAATAGGGTTTGTGGCCAGTCCTAAAACTAGTCAAAATCAGGTATTTCGGGTAAACACGTCATAACTTGTTCATAACAGATCCAAATTTAGTGAGAACAAATGTGTTGGTTAGGGTGCATTCCATAGTATGTTTTGTAATAGTTTCATATCAATTCATCAAATATTTTGTGCGGGGAACGCTCTACAAGGTCGCTCTCTAGAATAAGCCAAAATTCAACAAGGTATGCCATTTTTGCTATAACTCCTTTTCTAAGAGGTTCCAAGTAGTGAAACCTGGAGGAATTGCATAAAACACAATGAGTAACAATGTGTATCAGTTTCAGATCTTTATACATTACAGGTTCAAAGTTATGATTACTTCAAGTTAGGGTTGTTGACTAATCCAAAACTAGGCATGTGAGACTAAAGAAAAGTTTGATGAAAATGCTAGTCTCTTGTTTTTAAAGTTAAGGAAGGTTTGTAGAAATGTGATCATATACACCAAGTCTATTATAGAGCTACAAATCAGATTTGGATGATGAATTTGATGAGGGATTTTGGTTGTGGTACATGTTGAGTACATTGTTGAGACAAGTAGTTGATGAGTTGGCGCACATACATGAGGTGTATAGTTGATGATATTGGTAAATATTGATGAGTCATAGCTGATGAGAAGTTGACACATGATTAGTACATACTTGAAACATGGTTGAATGCATTTGTTTTTGGTACAAGTTGATTACAAGTTGGTGCATGGTTGATTCACTTGTTTATGGTACAAGCTGATTGTAGGTTGGTGCATGGTTGATGCACTTGTTTAAGGTACAGGTTGATTACAGGTTGAGGTACAGGTTGATGCATGGTTGATGAACTTGTTTATGGTACAGGTTGATTACAGGTTGGTCCATGGTTGATGCACTTGTTTATGGTACAAGTTGATTAAATGTTGAGGTACAGGTTGATGCATGGTTCAGATTTATTGGTATAGGTTTACAGCGGTATATCTCACAGTGATAGTGTGACAGTGGTTCCATCATTCTACTTCTACTTCAAGGTGGCAGGACGGGTCAAGGACAAGTGGTTGTAGCCACCTTCTGGTTTAGACAGAGAACATAGGGGGTTGTAGCCTCCTTCTAGTTGTAGCTAGAGAATTGGGGAGTTGAAGCTTCCCTCAGGTTGTAGCCTGAGAAACTAGGGGGTTCGAGCCTCCTTCCAGTTGCAGCTGGAAAACAAAGGAAATTGGTGCTTCCAATGAATGTAATTCTTCAAGACATATAAGAAAAAGCGTTCTGTGGTTTTCTCCCAATTTGGGTTTCCACGTGAAACATTGGTGTACTGTGTATGTGTATGATTGTTCATTTGTTCATTTCTTATTTACTCTACAGTTATTGGATGATAATGCTTCATTGATACAACACTTGGATTATATGGTTAAAAGAGATTAAATTTCTCTATTACTGATTCACCCCCCATCTTAGTAATCCAACAATATCACAACTTCTGTACAAGTTTAATAGTAGGTATTTTGATTGTTAATTAACACATCAATTACCCATATTTTAAAATAAACCATGTAATCATTGTAATGAACCTCATTATTACACAACAACAGCAAAAAATTGTTTTATTCGCTATTTCCTTTTAATAACAGAATGTATACACTTATTATAGGATGGGTTCACAATTTTGTTTGTAAAAAGGATTCTTAAGCGGGAAAGTTCCTAAGTTCTACCTACCATTTGAGTTCCCTCTCGTTCCAAATTCTTTTACCCCTTGATATAATGGATTACATAAAAAAAAACAAGGTCTCACAAATCCTACTACGATTCCTCAAATAAAAACATAAGACTCCTACCATTTGCGTGCATGTATCTCTAATTAGAATTGAAACTAGGCGACTTTATTTGGTTTTACCCACCGTACGATTCATCAAGATGGGTTTTTATTACTATGTCGCGATCAAATTTAATGCCCTTAGGAACAGAGTTGGTTTGTGAATTAGTTACTTACCTCCATATGTCAAATGGATATTTTTTCACTAGGATCCGACTATTGATTCGTGCTAAACCTGAGGAAAGACAAGGGCTTTTACTCTTATTCATAATACGTATTAAGTGGGTGGGATGATTCTCTATCTAGCAGTTATAACTCTGTAATTTCATTAAAGGTGGCCTGCGAGTTCCAGTGGAACTACTGGGCTCTTTAATCCATATGGCATACTGTCACTGACACTATCACATGGCCACCTACCCTCCGTTCCCTCCTCATTTACTCTGAGGTTGACAATATATCGATTAGGGTTGAAATGGTTTCAAAAATGTCATTGTTGAGTTATGTGAGGTGGTCTTGTGAATCTACCTGGGAGGCACAGAGTATTGCCATGGTAGCCGCTCCCAGTTGTAACAGTTGGCGCAGCCCTTGCCCCTGGTAAGTATTTGTCTCCAAACACACTACTTGCAAGTTGTTTTAAAGAGATAATGCACTCGACTTCTTTTGTATTGTTTTCCTAAGTTACCCTAAACTATGAAGGAGAAGTTTCCTTTGAAATGATCTTCATTTTATTTTCTTCGTTTGCTGGCTTTGAAGGTGGTATACTCAGTTGTTTTCTATTCAGCTTCGGAAGAAAGGGTTTATACCCTCTTAGTTTATTTTCTATAATATGCATCTTTGTTTCTGTGTTTTAGGAAGGGTGTATCCATTCATTTTCTTGTTTAGTTTTTGGGTGAAGGGTTTCGTAACCTCCCCGATTATGTCCAATGTCGGGTTCTTTGATGGTTGTCGAGGCTTAAGGCCTCTGTAGGGATTTATATAGCTTCAGTCATGTTATACTTTCGCAATGCTTGAAATATTATTTACAGTAGGTAGTACACTCATTGTGCTATGTCCGATTTGGTTAAATAGTTGGAATAAATCATTGTAATGTTTGAAATGCATAAGATTACTGTTACTGTCTATTTCTGTCCTTTCCTTATTATAGAATCGTTACTTGTTTTGTATGCACCTCCTCCTTGTAAGATTTCTTTGTTTTAGGGCTTATATAATACACTAATGATGGGCCCTGTTTTGATACGAGGGTACCCATCAGCGAATTAACACACTATCCACCCTCAGCCAGGCATCTATCCAATTGGGAAAAGTGACAAGTAAAACAGAGAGTTATGCCAGCCTATTGATCAGAAGTTAAGTAAGTTTACATATTATTTCCTTACTGATTGTTAGCAATTTATATTAGTATTTCATTATTTTTATTTGTGTTTACTGATAATTTAAACGTTACTTCTCCAGGCTTCTCGTCCACTTATGGACCTCAGACGTTTGGTACCCACTTCCAGCGCAAAAGGTATTTGAGTTCCTTGTAGGCCTTCCAGAATTCCCACAATGTCTGGGCACGGTCTCTTCCTGGATTTCTTTGAGATGTTTGATATAGTTTTAATCTATGCCTTCAATGGTTGGGATGAGGAGGTGCTCCAGTTGCTTCTTGAACCGACTTCTGTGTGTAACTGTCATTAAAGAAGACTTTGTTATCAATCGAATAAAGTACTGTGTTGGGTATTTTTATCCCATTCGTTTCCTATCTAGTCTCACTCCAACTTGACAATCGATTTATCATTACTATTGATTTGAATGTATTCGGCTACATATGTTTTCACAGTCCATATTTTCATTCGGTATGGTGAAAAAGGAACCTGAAGGATTCTTTTTTGGGGGGGGGTTTAACTTGTAAATGGATTCTATTACATCGATATTTCATACCATAATTAAATTTAGATCATAAGTCTCCTCATATGATTTTTCTTGTTTTTCCTTTGGATTACTACTGCACAACATGACTCTGTGTTTTTTGTTAAGCCCTAATATTGGATCATTACCCCTTAATTGGGGCATATTATATTAGTAATGTTATTTTATTTATGTCGGCTTTAGGCCATTAGTTGTAATTTAGATTAGTAATGTTATTTTATTTATGTCGGCTTTAGGCCATTATTTGTAATTATACCTCCTAGTCTCCTATATATACCAAGGAGACATTTTC
>ML796323.1:47510-60872 GCA_009831015.1 Picea engelmannii | reverse complement strand
CACCGGTTGACTGAGTAGTTGTCCTTAGCTAGGAGGGTGGTTACAGTGTGTGTGTGTGTGTGTGTGTGTGTGTGTGTGTGTGTGTCTTATTCTTTGAATTTTGTTCACTCCCCTATGCTTCATCGTTCTAGACTATATAAATGAATTATGTTTTCCTTTTTGAACTAAATTACAGAATGGAATATATGCATATATCGGTTCTGTTCGTTCATTGATACATATTCGATTCTATTTAAATTTTGAAACATACATATGTATATAATAGCTCTGTTCGTTTATTGATACATATTCAATTCTGTTTAAAGTTTGAAACATACATATGCATATAATAGCTCTGTTTGTTTCATTGATACATATTCAATTCTGTTTAAAAATTGATTTTCGGAAATAAATCTACAATTAAATCCTACAGTCTATTCATTGAATTTTGTACAGACTTTATCTAGGTTATTGCATGCATACCAGCATTAAGGATCCCACTATAACAATAACCAATTCGTCCAACAGAGGTAGAATACTAAATATTTAGGTATAGGAAAAGACTTACAACAGTTAAACGATCACTAAAAACAAATACTAGAACTCTTTTCTGTATAGCTATAACATGTATAGTATATCCAATATAAAATCTTTCAGACAAATAGAGTTTAGAGCAACATATCTGAACTAAACTTGCGGAGAAAACAAAGGGAAAAACAACGTTCCTCCCAACCGTAGAACCGAGCAGCCACAATTACTTGCCCGATTCACCCCCTAGCCTGGCCATGAGTCCATAAGGGCGAACTTGGAAATCCCTCTACAGTATTGTCCTTCAATTCAGTCACTTTTCCCCTTTCCTCACACCCTTCCAGTGTTCATAACAACAAGTTAAAAAGAAAAAACAAAATAGACTCTTTCCCAGCATACTTAGCAGCATCCTGCCTCCTCACATATGCTTATTTGTAACTTGCCTAGGTCTTTTCCCTTCCTTGTAATTTTCGCAGCTTCCTAAATCCCTGGTTTTCAGGGGCTGCCAATGGCCAAATCATTAATTTTCCACTTGTAAAAATCAGCCCAGGGGTAGTTCCAACATGTTCCCCACTCATGGAGTCATGGTCAACTACCTTTAACATGGTTGTTCCATTTGTCTTCCTGCAATCAATATAAAATATTATGTTTTTAAACAAGTATCACTGTCAAATAGTTAGTTGGGTCAAATCAGAGTTCTGCCCAATAGTCATAATAATTTATTACAATTAACAAATTCAAAATTCGGAATTGCCATAAATTGCAAAAAAAATTCAAATTCAAATTTACCAAAAACAGAATAATTTCCCAGAAAATTAAATTTCCAAAATATTTTATTTTGGGGAATGTCACAATCATCAAACAAACATGCACATCCCTGAATCATTCATAGGAAAATTCAACCTTAAGTTATTGTTTAGTTATATAGGTTACACAAATACTTATCTATTATAGTTGTTAGTCGACCAACTGAATGTGGTTGTTCTCCTTTCCACCCAACCATACGATCAGATGCATTCACTCTTGGCGTTCTAACCACCCTCATTCCAATGCATGATACCACTAGGGAATTTCTCTCAGGTTCTCAACCATATTTTAACATCACTCTCCTTCACTCTACTCTTGGTATAGATTTTCATTAAACCCACCTAGCCTAGGCCTTTTTAAGGTTTATCGTATGCCTTCCCAACATCAAGCTCACGACCCTCTTAACTCAGGTAGGGTTTTATAGGATTTCCATGCTCCAGCTCAGAACTCTTCTATGGGTTCTCTAATCCTTCTATTGCACGCACTCATGCATTCATTTTAGTAGCTCTCAGGGGGCCCCACTCTCCTCCAGTCCTATCTCTGTGCATATCTAGGTTTACCACATACTCTTTTATGTTGTTTCTTTTTGTTTCACCCCTGAAGGATCTTGAACTGTCCTTTCTTTTTCTTCTATCCACAGGAACACGTGGGTCAATCTAGCTGCAAAAAATGGTACTATATTGTACCTCTTACTGGTAGTTTGTTTCGTCCAGCTAGATTTCACATACCAAGGTTCATGGGGGTACTTGGTTGTTCAACTACCAACCCCTCGTCATTAACTGACTCTTCTTGATATATAGGCTAAGGGAAAATAATCTAAATGTTTCCAATCAGTATTTCTACAAGGTGGATTGGGGTGCTTTAACTTAATAAAACCTCCCCGCGTTTCTCTAGTGATATCATGGCCACTACTTTAAGGATTCACCCATTAGTCAACTATTGATGTTTACAATTAAACAATAATATATTTACAATATTCGCAATCCATTTCACGACAATCATAAATTATGATTAATTACAGGCTGGGGGAAACAAGGGTGTTACAAAATAATTCTCATTAACCAATGAAAGCATAATTATTATCCAATGATGAATGAATAATCATTACAGTACAATGCAGTTGAATGAAATATATAAGAATTGGTCATGCAACATTGCTATGCTTAACTACATGAAAATAAAGAGAGAACATGAATTAATTATCCAATGTGTTTTCATGAGGGAGTTAAGTTGGAATTTCTAACCAAGTGGTGTAAAATAGCACATGAATATAAATTGGACTAAACTAGCCCATGCATGCAAAATAGGGTCAACTCATTAAGGTGTGAACGTATTCCTATAGCATTATCTATACAATGGAGGAAATAAGCACTACATCTCCTAGAAAATAGGATTTGACCATAGAATTAAGGGATCAAGCTCTCCTATCCCTAGAAATGTGGAACTTATTGAAGATAAAAGTGGAATTTTCTAATGGTGGCTTATGAGCCCATGGTTTTGACAACCCATGGTATTTTCCCATGGTATTACATATGATGGAGCTCAAGTGCGCTCTAGGAGAAATATAAGTATGCACGTGAGGGAAAATGGGTATGCATGTGAGGGAAAATGATGAATGTACATGCACACCCCCATTAAGCTTAACTTAAGTGAGTATGATTCATGAAAAAATTCGGTCACAATATGAATCCATGCTAGGTACCCAAGTACAAAAAATAATCCCCTAAAAGTGAGCAAAGAGGAAAAACCACTGGGAAGAAAACCCCCTAGCCAAAAGTGAATAATGATGAGTAGATTAAGAATCCTAATCTGAAGTAGATGTCTCCTTTACTACCAAGTGAACTCTTATCTCTATGATCCTTTTCTTGGTGAAGGATTGGTCAATATGTCTACAATTTGTTCTACAAATGGACAGTATTGGAGATCAATGATCTAATCATGAATCCAACCCTGGATGTAGTGCATGTGAATATCAATGTACTTGGTTCTCTTTCATTGAAACAAATCTCTGGAGATGTGGTTGGTACTCTAATTATCACAAAATGTGACTATAGGATAGTGATACTAAATACCAAACTTAGTGAGAATCTGGTGCAACCAAATGTCTTGTATTTCTTCATTCACTACACTCTATACTTTGCCTATGTAGTTGATAAATAAATTGTTGAATGCTTATTACTCGAACAACAAATATAACTTGAGCCAAAATTGGACACATAACCAAAATCATACTTTCAATCCATGTTATCTCCAACCCAATTAGAATATGTGTACCCAAGTAGATCAAGAGTGCAATTTGTTCCATAATGTATCCCACAACTGTGAGTACTCTTAACATAACAGATAATTATCTTTGTATTTTTCCAGTGTAGTTCATCAAGCTCCTACATGTATCTAGAAAATTCTCCAACAACATAAGATATGTTAGTTCGAGTGTGGGTAAGATAAGGAAAATTGCATACCAAGTGTTTGTACCATGTATTGTCTACCAAAGGTGTGGTATTACCATCCTCAAGCTTGAGTCCTAAAAGGAAGGTGTTGTAACATATTTTCAATTAGTCATCTGAAATATAATGATAAGTTCTAGTTAATATTTTGACTATACCATCTTCATTCATGAATTAGATTGGGTATTTTAAAGACCAGGAAATTAATGAAAAATTCCTAGATCACTCATGGAAAACCTATCATACAAAGTATATTTAATTGCTTAAACTTTGTGTGGTTAGTAAGTCATCTACATAAAGAAATATCAATAAGAAAGATTCATCATGTCGAAGCATGTAAACATTAGGATCTGAATTGCAGTGAGAGAAACCTTGTCACAACAAGAAGGAATCCATCTTTGCATACCAATATCATGATTCCTATTTGAGGCCATACAAATATTTCCACAATTTGTGGACAATAGATGAATCATGGTCATAACCGTCTGGTTGTTCCATGTAGATCTCCTCCTCAACTTCTTTGTGAAGAAATTCACTCTTCGAATCCATATGATGAACCTACCAACACTGAGTTGTTCTAATGGGATCACAATTCGAATAGAATCCATTTTTGCAACAAGTGCAAAGGTCTCATAGTAGTCTATGCCATGTACCTATGAGAATCCTTTTTTCTACAAGTAATTCTTTGTACTTAATCAAAATTCCATCTATTGCTATGTTTGTTCAATAAATCCATTCACACCAAACAAGATTCCTATCAGGAGGTAGGGTAACCAACTTCCAAGTTTGGTTGTTCATCAAAGACTAATACTCCTCATCCCTGGAAGCCTCTGAATATTGATTATCAATAGATACTACATACAAATGTGGGTCTGTAGAAATGACCATGTAATAGTGGATGGGCATCAAAGGCTTTGTATTATTAAGTGCTTGTGGAGCACCTTGAAATTTTGAGTGACTCCTACATGTATGTGTTGGATCCCCAACTAGATCACCTGCACCTTGAAGATCTTTTTGTACACAAAGTGGTATTTCTATCATCTCTGCAACAACCTATTCATCAATTTCATTAGCTTCCTCTTCCTCATTATAGGAAACTGAAGAGGCATCTATGATATCTTCATCAACAAGAACTAGTGTAATTGTAGCAGCTTCTTTTTTGTTTCCATGCAATGGGCCTTCTTCAAGTTTGACACTTGTTTCAATGAAAAGTTTTCCAATCAAAGCATTTGGTAGCCTATACCCCTTAACACTATTAGAATATCCCACAAAAATGCACTCTTGACTTTTTGATTCCAAATCCCTCCTTTTCTCTAAAGGAATGTGTGCCAATGCATGAGATCCAAACACACTAATGTTCTTGACTTTCGGTTTTTTGCCACTCCAAGCTTCTAATGGAGTGACTCCCTTTAATTCTTTGTGAGGAAATTGGTTTTGTATGTAGGTTTCATAGTTTATAGCTTGAACTTAAATATTTTAAGAGAGGTACTTGGACTATAGAATGCAATTTTCCATCTTCTTTAAGCATATGCTCTTCCATTCTACAACTCCATTATGTTGTGAAGTATAAGGAACTAAATGATTCAACTTAGTACCTCCCTCTACACATAGATTTTGGACATATTTATTCACATAATACCACCCATTGTCCATATGAAGGATCTTCATTCCATTTCCTAACTACTCCTTTGCAAGAGATTTGAAGTCTCTGAAAACTCAAAAACCTATGATTTATTCTTGAGGAAGTATACCCAGGTCTACCTTGATTAGTAATCAATGAAAGTAAAAAAATACTTGGTGTTCCTCATGGATGGGTGAGGAAATGGACCTATTATATCAATGTGAATAAAATCAATAGCTAATGAGGATGTCCACACCTTTCCATTTTCTAACTTTTCTTCTAGATGCTTTCCAAGAAAGCAACCTTGACATTCACCATCAAAATACTTAATGTCTAGAAATATTATCAACATTCCCTACATGTTAACATGATACAAATAGAATTAGTTAAGGTGATCTAATATTGCATGCCACAACCTGCTTACTTCATAACATTGTGTTAAAAGAACAATATAAGAAGATTTTGGAATAAAATTAAAAAAGACATACAACCTAGATTGGTGATCTTCTTCCCAAACCAAAGAATTTGTTCCATCGTAAATGTTAAGCCCTAGAAAAATCCCCATAAAAATCCCAATGTTATGTATAAAACCTCTTAGTAAGCCATAATATTGAATTATTACATTTCTAGTGCTATATTTTTGTAAGCTAGAACCCTTCATTGCACCCTTTCTTACAATTGTACCCTTTGTCTCCTATATATAAAACAAGGAGACTTAGTCTTAGTATTATATAATATCATCCCATATTACATTTTTAATTGTATATATTGGAAAAGGAGGCCCCCCCCTTGAAATGGAATGTAATCATTGACTTTTTACCATTTTTTAAGGTGTTTGATTCTAACATTTGGTATCAGAGCATCAATCCTAGGGTTTTTCTTCTTCAAGCAAGTCATCTTAGATTTTTAACTATAATTTTTTCTGGGATGATTAAGAAACTAAACTTGGAGGATATTTATAATACATATCAAGGTATCTTTGGTGAAAAATTTAGTATCTGGTTCAATATACTTTCAGAGATGTACCATGTGGAAGATAGGGTTTGTTTACTAGTCCTATAACTAGTCTCAAACAAGTGTTATTGGAAAAATAATGATATCGTCTTTAGAGAGGATACAATTTTTTTGAAACCTATTGTAGTGAAAAGAGCACAGTTGGTATTATTTTTGGTAGAAATTTAAGAATTGGCTATTAAATATTGGACACATGGAATCCTCTATAAGTTCACTCTCCCATAAAGGCCAAAAATCAGCAAGGTTTTGGAAAGCTTCCCTAACTTTCAGTTGGCAGATCCAATTTTGGTCAGACTTGTGGCATTGCAAGGAAGACATTTCATATTACTACAAGCCAAAATTTTAGACTCATTGTTGATACTGAGAGGGGGGTGAATCAGTATCAAGTAAAATTTAAAACCTTTTTCAACTTATACTTAAACCATTCAACTATATCCAATGAGCAATGAACAATAGTATAAGAGTTATACCAATACACCACAATACACCATGCACAATATATGAGAAATAATCAATAGTTATTGTTCAAGGGAAGTAATGACTTCCAAAGGTAGCTACAGGTTCCAAATGTAAAGGGAGGGATAAACCTCCAAGAGGAAGATACAATCCTCCAATATCAATAGAGATTTGAACTCTCCATCCTTTCCCCTTCCTTCCACCCAAAAATATATGAAAGACAATAAAACTTTAAATTAAATCATCACCATCAACTAATCATCACATAGAACCTGATAATGCTTCCTGAGACTTCTTCAATTTCTGCAGTTCTTTAATTCTTGGAGTACTTGGATCCTATAGATAATATTATTCAATGTATTCTCTGAAACTCCTCCGTTTTTCACTCCTTGAATCCTCCCCAAAAAGAGGTTATGGAAAGAATGGTAGACTTTATTCAATTTTTGTCTATTCAAAAGACCCAACTTGTACATAATGTCCCACGTTCAATATTTAACATCTGATTTTGAAACTTGCACACAAGAAACTAAAGTTCTTACTCTTTCCAATGGAAGTTGTCCCACTTCAGTTGGATTCTTTATAAAGAAGTTATGATTGTTTTACCCAGAACACTTGTTTAATGACTAGCTTCAGGACTGGTCACAAACCCTATATTCCACAGAGTGTATCTCCATAATTGTAGCGAATCAAGAGATGAACATGTTACCAAAGGTACCTTGATATGTCTTCTCAATACCATAGCGATTTTGCCATCTGAATCTTTCGATAAAAAAAGTTATAGCAAAAATGGTAAGATGACCTGAAAATAACATACCTTAGAACACATCACCAAAACACTTCATCCTCCCTTGAAATCCGGCCTTCCTTTACTTCTTATTCCCTCTGAAATTCGACTTGTATCAAATGAATGTATAATTATGTTTATTTATACCATTTATTTCACTTCCTTTTAACATTAGGGAACATATGGAACATAATATATATGAAAATATGAAAATACATATGGATGAAATGGAAAACAATATGGATAAGAATATGAATGAGAATAAGAATGATGTGAAAAGAAATATGGGTGAAATGTAAAATAAGATAGATAAGAAGATGTATGACTTAAAAAGGTAAGATGGATGACATGACAAATAAGATGCATACAAATATATAAAAATATATAAAAATACATGAAGGAATTGAAAAATTCCTTGTCTTACATGATGTTTTATACTCTAGATGATAGACTCTCTAAAGGATAAATCAAAATGCAAGGAACTCAGGAAAATAAAGGTAGTATTCTAGTTGAACAACATGTCGATAATAAAAAAAATTCTAATGGATTTAATTCTAATAGTGGAGTTAGTTATGGTGGGGGTGATAAATTCAAATTTCTCAATATTGAATTAAATAAGTTTGATGGAACAAAGCTATTTACCTGGGTGAACCAAATAGAGCAATATTTTTAACTTCATAATATTATGGATGATTAAAAAAGGATTCACATAGAAACCTTGAACTTTGAGATAAAAGCATATCAATCGTATCAATGGGTAGTTAAAAGAAATCCCCTTTTTTTATCATTATACTTGGGGTCTATTTACAAGAGACTTAGAAGAATAATATGGGAATGTTTGGGAACATGGCTACTTCGGTCAATTGAAAAGAATCAAGCACTTAGGTGATATTGAAGATTACAATTCAGAATATCAGGTATTGGCCACAAGGGTGGATAACATAAGTGATGATAATTTGTTGGAATCTTACATGGGTTGATTAAAAGAAGATATTAAACATGATATTTTCTTAAGACATACCACAAATATTATGGAAGTTATGCTATCTACTCATCATATTGAAGCCAAGAATAAGGCTACGCACAAGTCTACTATTGGAGCACACACATGAAGAAGAGATCATTGTGGGGTTCATAAGACAAGCATACCTCAACCAACGAGGTTAAACCTCAACAAATGGATGAAATAAGAGAAAATGAAATATGTTTTAATTGTGAGAACAAGTATAGTAAGGTGCATAAATGTAGTGAGAGGAAAGTATTCTACATAGACAATGAAGAGGAAGAAGATCAAGAATTGGAAATATCTCAATATATATAGCTATAAGAGACTACTCGAATGATATATTTTCATGCATTGGCCAACATCAGTACTCCACAAACCCTTAAGATAAAAGGATATATCAAAAAGAAAAAAGTAATAGTGTTGATTGATTCGGGTAGTACCCATAACTTCATCAAATACAAATTAGCAAAATATATCAATTTCTTTTTATATCCATCACAAGAGTTTCAAGTAATGATTGTAGATGGAGGTACCATAAATTTTTCTTAGAAGTTCCATAGTATTAAGCTCAATATGGGGCAGTATTTATTGGATAGTCCCATTATTGACATCAAAATGGGTGGCTTAGATGTTGTCTTAAGAGTCCAATGGTTGCAATCATTGGTAACAATGGCCCTTAATTTTAAAGATATTTTCATGATATATTCCTCAAAAGGAAAGGAAAATGATCTTAGAGGTATCGAAGGGAAATCCTATAAAGTGATCAGCTCTGAAAACATGACAAAATTACTCAAAAAGGAACATGATGGTGTAATTGCACAAGTGTTCTCACTTGATGTTCAAACATCTACTCCAATGGATCTACAAAAATTTATCAGCAATAATTCCAAGGTATTTGGAGATATTCTTAAGGGTATTCTACCTACTCAAGATCATGACCATGCTATTCATCTGTGACCATAAAATGTAAATCTAATCTTCCATATTTCTTGCTTAAAGAACATAATCAATGAGACGATCCCAATGCAAAATGTTTTATCAGAAATTAATGGAGAAGGGAAAATCACACTAGAATTAGAAACAATCATTGAAATATGGATTAAGGAGTTGCAAAATAAAGAAATTATCGAGTACCTCGTCAAATGGAAGAACCTACCAGTAGAAGAGGCAACATGGGAAGATCATTTATTCATGCAGACATCGTCATGGTTGTCAAGTGTTGAGGATAACACTTGTTTGAAGTGGAGGGGCATGTTAAGACCTAGAAAAATCCCCATACAAATCCCTATATTATGTATAAAACCCCTTAGTAAGCCATATATATTGAATTATTACATTTATAGTGTTATATTTGTATGTAGAGATAATTCTTCCGGATAGTCCACAGTATCAGTCATGTTGTGATCGGTGTTTTGAAACCAAACCGGGATTTATTGCACCCTTTCATTACAATTCTATCCTTTGTGTCATATATATATATATATATATATATAACAAGTAGAATTACTATTAGGATGATATTATCTCATCTGATATTGTATTCTGAATTGGATATATTGTAAAAAGAGGTTCCCCCTCGAAGTGGACTATAATCATTGACTTTTTATCATTATTTAAGGCATTGGATCCTAAAAATATTTTTTTCTAATGACTATTAAATTAGGTGTGAGATCCAATAACTTGAGAGTACCTAATTGGTTGATCTTATAGATTGAAATAATGTTGATGGAAAAGGAAGGTACATCCAACACATTCTGAAAATTTCCATGATAGAAATCAATGGTTTATTTCCCACATACTTGACCTGTGTATTATCTCCCATTAAGTTGGTAGGCCTAGTGCATGGCTCCAAATAAGTAAATGTTTCCTTTGATGAGTCCATATGGTTTGAGTCTCTTAAATCAAGAACCCATCTAGATAATGAGGAAGATATAGAAACAAATGCATGACCTATTTCCTTTTCTTTTCCTTTATCATCTTATGGCTTTCATTATTTTTTAACTTTTTTCTTGATATTATTAGGTACATTGATATTATCCCTCTCAAGAAGATGGGTCATCTGATCAATATACTTCATTATGAATAGATATTTTTCATGATTAGTTTTCTTGCAATAAGAAAATATCACCTTCTCTTTCTTTTCTTAACAATTTCAGAGTTGGAGGACTCTTGTGTAGATTTTCAATTGTGATCATTTCTTTTATCTTTGTATTTATTTCCTTTGAATTTCCATTTATGTCAGTTGCTAGTCTTGCTTCCCTCATTTGCAGAAAGTACATTCACCTTTGTTGTCTTGAGGGAACCCTTTGAAACGAGTTGGTCTTTCTCTTGGGTGAGGGAGGCAACACAATTATCCAATGAAGGAATCTTTGTTGGATTTAAAGAGAAGCCATGAACAAATATTCATACACATCAACTTGGAAAAAGAGCAACAAATATAATCAAAGGTTTCATTTCATTAATGTACAAATATAATGCATCACTCTCTTACTCTTCAATACATACATGAGGGCTCTTAATATAGCATTGAGGTGCTCATAGCAATATGTCCAATATAGCATAACAATCGCCACAATATCTCCATGAATATACCCATAAATCTCTATGTGATCTCCATCCCTAACTTTTCTCATTGTCCTCATCCTTGATCATATGTAGAATTTTAGATTAAGTCTACTTCCAATAATATAATTTCATCATATCATAAGTATGAATTATTCCTTCATACTCCCCCTTAATGAATACTTATGATTCAATATGGATGTCTTGAGTTGTCTTAAACTTTAGTATTATTCATTTGCATCATGTTGTGTCTTCTTCATCCGCATTTGTTTCTTTAGTTGTCATTACCTTCCTGAGATATATTTGAGTCAATCATTTGAACTACATCATCTTCATATCAGGTATTTATTTAGCTTACCCTTGATCTTCCCATGGGTTTTCTATGGGTTACCCTTCAACCATTACATCATTATTAGGTTTTTCCTTAGCTCTCCCTTAACTATTACAAACCGGAAATGGTTTTGTCTTATCACGAACTATTCATTGCATTAGGTGGTTTCGGATGACCACAAACCTGCATCTGTCATTACAAAGTGGTTTTTGGTTTACAAAAAATCAGTACAAAAATAATTGAATCAAATAAATGACTCAATAAATTGACAACTCTTTCTTAAACATTTTTTACTTAATTTAATAACAACTAACCTTTAGAAGACCAACTAACTTATGAACTTGTTGGCACACTTACATATACTGAGAGGGGGTGTGAATCAATATAAGACTACATTTACTTTTCTTTACAATAATAAATTTATCATTTCATTACTTTACCAACCAAAATAAATTAATAATAACTATATATACAAACATGCATTGAAAAGTACAAAACGATTTAACATGGAAACCCAAATGGGATAAAACCACATAAAACTTTTATTGAAATATATTTACAGGAAAAAATCTACTACAGGCACCAATCCCTTTACTTGATCACCCACTCAACAACACCTATAGGTACCAACCTATTGTTACAATATTTGTAGGCACCAACCTATTGGAGACACCAATCCCCTTAGATGCGCACCAAATAAGCGAAGTGTAGGAACCAACCTACCAGAGACACCAATCTTCTAAACTTTTATGTCTAGATTAAATTCTTCCTTAACTCTCATCAACACTAAAACATCACTTATCTTCAAGATTCCACTTGCACAAATTTGTTGTTTCAAAAAATTATTTGTTGTTGTTGTAATTAACAATGATCTCTTCATATTTTCATGATCAACAAGATTTTAGATATTCCTTATTTGACCTCACACCTTCCAGCCACCTTCAGACATTTACATCTCCCTCTCTTTCATCTTCTTGCACATGAGAACCTCATAGATTATCTTCTATATCCACACTCTACATCTCACGCTCAATAAAATCGATTAGGGAATCATTATGTATACACTAAGCCATCAAGAAAATATTTTTCCACATACACAAAATTTGTGCTCATCAGGTTAGCTCCAAATCCCTTGATTCTTTCTTAAATAGGGTTGTAGAAGGATATTTTAAAAATCGTCTCAACAATTATGTTCTCGTGAATTATGTTCACATGTCACAACATGAATATTAATGCTCAGGAACTGTCTGATGAGTCGAGGAGTAGATAGTTATCGTTGATTTGAAATGTCAATCAGTTCACCAAATATTGGGACCACCAGGGTATCATGTATCATACTCCCCACACACATTTAACCTTTCAACTAAGTCCAGTATTAAATATACTCATACAAAATATACTATATGCACCAACAGAACTTGAAACACACAAAAAACCCCTTAAATATCAATAACCATCATATGAGTCCTTAGTTAAATATTGAGTGTTGATCTGAAATATCATCCACACAAAGGTTAATCAAGCCATCGAGCACCGGGTGATAGCCCCTGACACTATGCAAGTTTAACCTTTTAACCCAATCTAGTTAACTATCACCAAACCATCACGACAACTGGTCACCAGACTCACCGGATCATCAGTCCCTCTCCACTTGTTTACACTATGTCCTGACCACCAGGACTTCATACTGTTAACTCCCAAAGTAAAACCGTCTTTTCGGTTGAACTTTGTAGAGGATATCCTAAGCTATTGGTTGCATGCTCAACTAATTTTCTGTTTTCATAGTTCAATAAAATTCTTGATACATGGTTTATTCAAAAGGTGCAA
>ML796323.1:19028-34533 GCA_009831015.1 Picea engelmannii | reverse complement strand
GTCAAAGTGCAATTTTCTTGGCGAAGAACCCTGCTTATCATTCAAAGACAAAGCACATTGATGTTCAATATCATTTTGTAAGAGACATGATTGAAGAAAAGAAAGTATCACTGATGAAGGTGGACACTTTGAAGAATGTTGCATATTCATTAACAAAATCTGTGAGCATTGAGAAGTTCTCTTGGTGTAGAGGATCCATGGGCATTGCTGCCCTGGATTGCTGACTATGTAACCCTGTAACCCCCTGTGTGAAAAGAAAACAACAAGTGGGAGAATGTTGGGCATGTATATTTTTGGGATGACATATGTCCAAGACCACATGATATTAGGTGGTTTTTCGGCACATAGTTTTTTGCTGATGGTTTTCTATTTCCGGTTAAGGAATTAGGTTTTTGGACTAATCCAGGTTATTGGGTTAGGGTTTTGGATGTCGTTGGCTCCTATATGTATATTGTATTGTAAACAATGTAAAATAATGTATGAATATAATATATGCTGGTTTTTTCCGGTTTGGGTTTCCAGGTGAAAAATCTCTATGTAATGTTTGTATTTGCCATTGTATCTTTTCTGTTCTTTTATGAATATCAGTTTGTAGTAGATATTGTACAAGGTTAGAATTTACACCCACCAAGACTTTAATATTGCGCTTTCAAAATTTCACTATGGTACTTTGGTTCTCTGATATCCAATATATTAGGCCCCACGACTAAAAATTAACTCTTTTCACATAGTTCCATAACTCTCTTGCTCGTATTCAAACTATGTAATGACCGTAACACCCATGTTTCCCCCGACTTGTAAATATAATTATATTACTACTAGAAGACCATGGAAAAAAATGTTATTAATGTAAAAAGGAAAATGTTGGATAATTGTTGAAGGGTGTTTCCTACATAGGTTATGATGCCACAAGAGGGAAACAATGAGGAAATTTCCCTTGCCAATTTAATATTCAAGAAAAACCTAGATTTCCCATTTTTCTAGAATTTTTGTTTATGAAGGAAGTTTGTAGTTGAACTATCATCTTCCCACAATTATGAATGAGAATGGATGTTGTACCAGAACTTCCTTGCCTAAGAATCATGGGTAGAAAAGTACCCATCTAGAGGATTTTGGGCTGACCCATGAATTGGGGAATTTGACCCATGAAATCTTGCTAAAGAATGAAAGAAACAAGGGAAAATCACGAGAAGAGAATAGGGGAGTTAGTTAGTTGATTATGTGAACCATTTTTATGAGTAGAGAGGAGTGTGAGAAAAAATCTCTGGTTTTTATAAAATAGAGAGAAGAGATAATGAACATGAATGGGTTCGGTGACCATTTCTGAAGAGGGAAAACATGAGAGGCTCTCTAGTTCTGAAGACAATTGAGAAAACAAACTTCTAATCAAGCTGAGAAGAAGAGATGTAGAGAGTTTGAGTTATCGAGAGAGAAATCACAAGAGGCTCCCTTGCTTGGTGGATAGAAAATTAGACTGTCAGGTTCCTGTGGGAGAAGGAGAGTAACCTTCGTCCCTTGTTTTTACGGAACAAAACAAGAACCTCTCTCTCTCATGGAATCATAATCTAGCTAGGGGGTGGGAAGTTGAGGAATAGAACAAGAGGAATTGTGTGTATGGTTGGGTGGAAAATGGAAAGGCAAGGTATGTCATGGCAAGGCAAGGCATGTCATGGCATGACTTGGAAAAGCATGTCATGGCATGGCACGGAATGGCATGGAAATGAAAGGACATACAAGGAATGGAATGGCATGGAAAGACATGGCAAAGAAAGTGATGGAAATACATGGAATGACAAGGAAAGGAATGGCATGGCATGGAATGGAAAGGCATGGCATGGCATGGAAAGGCATGGCATGGAAAGGCATGGAATGGCATGGAAATGGAATGCAATGGTATGGCTTGAAAAGACATGTCATGGCAAGGAAAGGCATGTCATGGCAAGGCAAGGCATGCCATGGCATGTCTTGGAAAGGCTTCTCATGGAAAGGCAATGAATGCCATGGCATGGCTCATAAAGGAATGGAATGGCTTGGCAAGGAATGTCATGGCAAGGCAAGGAAAGACATGAAATGGAATGCCATGGAAAGGCAAGGAATACCATGGCATAGCATGGCAAGTCATGGCATGGAAAGGCAAGGAATGCAATGGCATGCCATGGCATGGCTTGGAAACACATGGAGTGACATGGCATGGCATGGAAAGGAATGACACAACATAGAAAGGCATGGAAGGAAAGACATGCAAGGGGAAGGAAAGGCAAGGCATGGCAAGGAATGATATGGCATGACATGGAAAGGTAAGGCATGGCATGGAAAGGCAAGGCATGGAATGGCATGGCATGGAAAGGCATGACATGGGAAGGCATGTCATGGCTTGGAAAAGAAAGACATGGCATGGCATGGAAACTTCAGGCAAGGCAAGGCATGGCATAGCTTGGAAAGGAAAGGCATGGCATGGCAAGGCAAGGCATGCAATGACAAGGAATGGCATGGCAGGGTGTTAGAGATGCATTTTGAATAAATTTTGGGATCTATGCCAAAATGAGATAAAAGGGTAAAATATAGTTAGAACATGGACCAGAGTGTGTGACAAAGAATATTCAAGGAGCATGACAAAAGGATGCACGTCGAAGCAACATGCAGAAGGTGAAATTTTTTTATAAACCATAGGGTTTTGGGAGATTTTTTCCACTGTTGTAATGCGTTTTGGGTACACTTTGTCCACTTTTGTAATGTTCTTAGCCCTATTGATATGTATAAATATGTAATAAATAAAAGATAGATAACAAGGATGAGTGAGTGAGAGTGTGATGGTGCATGTAAGTATGAATACTTTTTGGTAAGGGAGTCAAGAAAAGGAAGAAGTATGTAGTGAACTCCCACTACAGAAGAATGACTAGGCAAGTTTGGGATGATATTACTGTTGCATAATTTGTAGAGCAGTGCGCAATTGTAAGAAAATCTATTAATGAATAATATAATAAGACATTCTTTGTGGACATAACCCAAGTTGGGTGAACCACATAAATATGTGTCTTATGGTGTATTTATGTTGTTTTCTAGTTTATGTTGAATGAATGGATCATATATGATATTTTAATGTTGTGCTTATATTATATTTTATAACAAACTAACTGCTAGGTATGAGAAATTTGCATGTAAGTAAAAGAGTTGAGTGATGCCTCACTTCCCCTCAGCACTACAAAACCTTGGTTCTTGCAACCCCTCTAGATGCCTTAGGTGAGACTTCACTTGTTCTGCAGGTGATGCCGAAAGGGCCAATGTCTAAGGTTTTTGTTGGTATTTGAATGATTAACCCCGGGTCTGCCCCCTAAGTGACAACAAATGGTTCTGTTGTCGGGACCGGGAAATGTAACTAAGGGGAATGTTTTGGAAGACGAATAGAGAGGAAATTGAAGAATTGATGGAAGGAAAGAAGTGAAGCTTTTCCAGAGAACATAATAGAAATCCTAGGCTAAGCGATGAACAATGGTTACAAAGGTATGTTTTCACATATCTGCATGAAGCTTTCTTTGGTGAATTTCCAATTATTTTTATTTAATGGTTAGGAAGGATAGTAGAGAATGTTGGGAGATATAGACTTGAATCCCCGAGTAATTGGACTCTTGAATAGATCATACAAATCAATACGATGAATAATAAAGTTTCTCATGCAATATTTTTTTGGTTGAATAGTATACAAGGGGGTTATATTATAGAATTTGCAGTAGATTGTACCCAGTATTATAGTGTCACGAAGAGGGACTTTTTCAAAGGTCCATGTGGAAGATATTTTAACGCATTATCTACTTGGATAAATATGTTACTGTGTGAAAAGAATGTCATGATGATCAATTCTGATAACTCAGAACCTTTACACACATAGGGGAACAGGGGGATGATTGGAGGATGGTATGAGAGTGGGAAGGATGAGTAAGAAGTGGATGGGTTGAGGATGTCGAGAGAATATGTTGACTCGGAAAGATAAATTGGAGTACTGCACTGTGGGAAAAGGCTTAGATACAACAAGAAGGAGACTGTGGCTAGAAAAGGAGTGCATCACAACTAATTCTAGGGAGTACCCATGCACATAACTTCAGATCACATCGTATAGAGAAAGGAAAAGGAAATAAAGAGATACTTATTACTACCCAACAAAATAAGGAAGTCCATCTCAGATCAGAATATGTGTCAAAACCACAACCATGTGTGTGTCATTAAGAATTAAATCAGGAACCAAGGCTTGTTCAAGAGAAATTGTAATAAGTGGAGGGAGTCAGAGAAATAGTCAGAATAACGGGAAAAACAAAGAAAACCAGAGCCAGTGAGCATCACCAAAGATAATTTCAACACCTAATAAAATGGAAGGGGTAGATCATATGTTGAGAATTCCTGATTTTCATGGAATAGGGTCAGAGGACCTTGAGAAACACTTGTTTCTATGCGACATGATATGGACTGCGAAGAATGTCTAGGACGAGGCAATGAAGATTGTGTATTTAACCACGACATTCAGGGGAAGAGCACTAATATGGTATATGAAGTTTTAGAAAACTATATCGACTAGAAAGTAAATAACTTTGGAGTAAAATGGATAAGAATTTCTAAAGGAATTCAGGAAGATGAAATTTGAATCTCAATGTATTAAAGAGCTAAAGGAAATTAAGAAAGTACAGAATGAAAGATTGTTGTATTTTGACCAGAGATTTAAAGATGTGATGGGTAGGTTAACCTTTCATATTCCTAATGAACAACACTGAGAATGGTTTATAGAAGGCCTATTACCCCACATTTGTTGTCTGTTAACACAACAAAAGTTCACGTGGCAACCCAAAGTGTTGGAAATTGCAATGAAACTAGAAGCATCTCCCATAGGAGATGGCACAGGTATGATCAAAACTAGTTGCATTGAGAATTCAATTGTCAAAGATAAAAAAGGAAAAAGAGAAGAACAAACAAATTTGGTGTATAACATGTAATACAAAATTCTATAGGAAGGAAGAGTGTCTAGCCTTCGCACGATATATGGAGACATGAGAAACGAACCTGTTGGCAAGAGGAGTAGGGTGATGCGAGATATGTAAGACATGAGGGCATCATCCAACTACTTGTCCCCTAATGCATAAATATCAAATCACCCTCAGAAATTTATTCTATAATTCTTATAAATTGGTAGGACACGATGAGAAATATTTTCATGCATTTGACTTGATGAGAGAATGCACTTTCAATGCATATAGAATTCAGGAGGAAAACATCGTAGAATAAGGGGGAATTCCAAAGTATAACACTCCAAGGGACGTGGAGGTTTCGACAGGTTGAGGACATGGAGGATTTGTTCGAGGAGGCAGAGGACCGGTAATTTGTTACAACTGCAATCAACCTAGACACTTAGCAAGAGATTGCCCAAATCCTTACAAGACATGTACGTATTACATTGCCTTGTATCACGCGACAAAAGACTATCCTCAATATAGAAAAGTGGCAAGAAAGAGGGAATAAAAATCAACATCAGACACAACACCAAAAATAGAACCAGAACTTGTAGATGATAGTTGTTGAAGCAGACAACGATCAACCAAAAGTAGCATTTGTTACACATGGTGGGATGAGAATTGGACGACATGCGACAAAGAAATGAAAGGGAGTAGAGAAATGGATCAGAAAAGAAGTTGAGCCTATGCCAACATTCAACCCATAGGAAGAAAATGAGACTTATCAACAAGTGAGGAAATAAAAACTAGGACAAGAATGGATAGATTCAATGTAAAAACCACCACCCATATACGATATGCCTCCAGTGTATGATCACATTATTCCAGACAGAACAATCGAGAAGATAAATACATTGTAGGAATTTATAAAAATGTGTGTAACCAATGAATACAACACTGAATACACTACACATGATGATTAACCAATGTACACAAGACAGAGAAGTACCTATGACAAAGAAAGTGGTGAACCAAGTCCTGCACAAGAAGAGGATAATCAGAGAATTCATATTAAGTGTGCAGATAGGAGAATATGACATGGATAATGTCATATTGGACATAGGATAAGAATTCAATTTTCTCCCAATACAGATGTGGGAAATGATGGGGAAACTGAAGGAAGTATGGTCAATTGTCCAGTTGAGGTTGGCTAACCAGCATAAGATAATACCGGTCAAGAGACTAGTAGGAGTACCTGTGAACATAGATGGAGTGAGAAGTGTAGCTGAATTTGAAGTCATCGAGATTGTCGATAAAAGGAAGTCGTACCCCATTTTTCTTGGACTAGATTGGGAATTTGACAATCAAGCAATAATAAACCTAAAGAAAAGAGAGATGATTTTTGAAGGAGGAGGATTAAAATTCACTATGCCATTAGATCGTCTAGAGGAAATAAGATATGTAGAGTCTGCAATAATGGAAATTGATAAATTATATAATATGATAACACACATGGATGACTACGTCAATCCCACTGTATATGGTGCGCTTAGTTGGAGAAGGATAATCTCTTTCACATTAGAATTGGAGGAAGGCATTGAACACTGACAACATTGATTGCATGAAGTGTCGACCGAAAGGTGTGTGTATATTACTCACTCTTTGCATTGGATCAGAACAAAGGTATGTGATATGCCTAAGTTTGATGGATTGACTAAGGTAAGTTCTTTTGTTAACAAATTCGAGCTACAGATACTTGAACAACCAAGGTTGTTAGCATTAGATATTTGATTAAGAGCTCAAACCGAACGATATGGTGGGAAACCCACAAGGAAGGGATAAAAGATTGGGAAGAATGCAAAAGGATGATGCAAATAAGGTTTGGAACAGAGGATAATATGCCCAAGTATACATGATTTCACGATCCAAGAAACCATGTGTAACAATGTATGATAACTTTGAAGCTAGTTCCAAAGAAGGAATGGATGCAAAAGTTCATACATACGATGGAAACAGTTCCCAGGAATTGGTAGTTAGAACTAGAAGTGCACAGAGGAATGAAGAATTGGGAAGAGCTCATCTATAACTTTAAGGTAACATTTACTTTTGAAGTTGAGTTACCTTTAGTTGATGCAATCTTACAATTCATTAGAGGCAAAATGTTTATGGAAGAAGGATAAGTAGAATTAGTACCTACATATAGTGTGCACAAAGAGTTTGTGACAACTTAGGAATTGTTGGAATGTGATAACATTATCGAGGACGACAAATATGAAGAAGACCCGAGAAATGTACAGGTATCATAAATTGAAGGGGAGCATTCCATAGTAGGTGGACAACACTTAAATATAACACATACATGAAACCATTAAGAGTGCGTAGAGTGAACATTGGTACGGAGGAAAAGCTGAAGTTTTCAATCATTGGGGATTATTGGAATGGTGAGACCATGGAAAAGATCATAGACTTATTGTGCAATATTAAGGGGATAGATGGAGAATTAGGTGAGATGAATATTCCACTGAAACTAGATGTTAAATCAATGAGACATAGACCTTACAAGTTAAATCCAAAGTATAAGGAAAAAGTGAAAGAAGAACTTGACAAGATGATAGAAGTTGGTATAATTGAGCCCGTCATATAATCTGAATGGATAAGTTCGATGGTGGTTCAATATAAGGAGGTAGGGGCTATTATAAATTATGTAGACCTGAAAAAATTGAATGGTGCCTGCTTGCATGACCCATTCCCGACCCCACTTACAGATGAAATATTGGAAAATGTAGGAGGACAAGAGGCTTATTCACTCATCGATGGATTTTTAGGATACCACCAGATATATATTTCACCAGAAGATAGACATAAGACAACATTTGCGATGGAGTGGGGAAGTTTGCAGTACATAGTGTTGTCATTTTGGGTTAAAGAATGCACATGTTTTGTTTTCTAGAGTGGTTGTCATAGGATTTAAGGAGTTTATTCATCAGTTTCTTTAAGTATACCTAGATGACTGGATTGTCTTTATCCTGTTGAAGGATCACATAGAAACTCTAACGTTGATTCTTGATCGATGTAGACAATATTGTATTTCGTTAAATTTGAAGAAATGTATTTTCGGTGCATCATTTGGGATACTATTAGGCCATGTGGTATTGAAAAAAGGTTTGTTAGTTGATGCAACCAAGATAGCAGTAATTTTTAATTTGTCTCCACATGAATCAGTCTGACAATTGAGAACAACATTGGGTCATATAGGTTACTACCATAAATTTATTAAAGGCTATGCACAGATTACATCCCAAATGGATAAGTTACTGGAGAAAGAAGATAAGTTTTAGTGGAACGAAGAGTGCCAGAAGGGTCTAGATGTATTGAAACCGAAGTTCGTAACTCCACCTATTATGGTATTTCCTAATTGGAAGAAAGAGTTTCACATCAACAGGGATGCATCATCAATATCACTTGGAACAGTACTAGCCTATCCCCAGGAAGGTGAGTTATATCATCTGATTGTGTTTTCTAGTTTCAAGTTGTCGACTGCTGAGAAAAATTACACGGTGAGGGAAATTGATCAATTATATAATATGATAGCACACATGGATGACTATGTCAAGCTCACTGTAGATGGTGCACTTAGTTGGATAATCTCTTTCACATTATAATCAGAGGAAGGAATTGAACACTGACAACACTGATTGCATCAAGTGTCAACCAAAAGGTGTGTGTGTGTGTATTACTCTCTCTTTGCATTGGATCAGAATAGAGGTATGTGATATGCCTAAGTTCGATGAATTGACTAAGGTAAGTTATTTTGTTAACGAATTCGAGCTACAGATACTTGAACAACAAAGGTTGTTAGCATTAGATATTTCATTAATAGCTCGACCCCAACGATATGGTGGGAAACCCACAAGGAAGGGATAAAAGTTTGGGAAGAATGCAAAAGGCTGATGCAAATAAGGTTTGGAACAGAGGATAATATGCCCAAGTATACATGATTGAGCGATCCAAGAAACCATGTGTAACGATGTATGATAACTTTGGAGCTAGTGCCAAAGAGGGAATGGATGCAAAAGTTCATACATACAATGGAAACAGTTCCCAGGAATTGGTAGTTAGAACTAGAAGTGCACATAGGAACGAAGAATTGGGAAGAGCTCATACATAACTTTAAGGTAACATTTACTTTTGAAGTTGAGTTACCTTTAGTTGATGCAGTCTTACAAGTCATTAGAGGCAAAATGTTTATGGAAGAAGGATAAGTAGAATTAGTACCTACATATAGTGTGCACAAAAAGTTTGTGACATCTTAGGAATTGTTGGAATGTTATAACATTATCGAGGATGATAAAGATGAAGAAGACCCAAGAAATGTACAGGTATCATAATTGAAGGGGAGCACGCCGTAGTAGGTCCAACACTTGAATATAACACATACACGAAACCATTAAGAGTGCACAGAGTGAACATTGTTACGGAGGAAAATCCAAAGTTTTCAATCATTGGGCATTATTGGAATGATGAGACCGTGGAAAAGATCATAGAATTACTGTGTGAGTATAAGGGGATAGATGGAGAATTAGGTGAGATGAAGATTCCACTGAAACTATATGTTAAACCAATGAGATATAGACCTTACAGGTTAAATCCAAAGTATAAAGAAAAAGTGAAAGAAGAACTTGACAGGATGATAGAAGCTGGTATAATTGAGCCCATCATAGAATCTGAATGGATAAGTTCGATGGTGGTTCAAGATAACGAGGCAGGGGATATTATAATCTATGTAGACTTGAGAAAATTGAATTATGCCTACTTGCATGACCCATTCCCGACCCCAATTACACATGAAGTATTGGAAAATGTAGGAGGACAAGAGGCTTATTCATTCACCAATGGATTTTCAGGATACCACCAGATAAATATTTCACCAGAAGTTAGACATAAGACAACATTTGCAATGGAGTGGGGAAGTTTCCAGTACATAGTGTTTTCATTTTCGGTTAAAGAATGCATATGTTGTGTTTTCTAGAGTGGTTGTCGTAGCATTTAAGGAGTTTATTCATCAGTTTCTTGAAGTATACCTAGATGACTGGACTGTCTTTATCCTATTGAAGACTCACATAGAAACTCTAAGGTTGATTCTTGATCGATGTAGACAATATCAGATTTCGTTAAATTTGAAGAAATGTATTTTCGGTGCATCGTTTGGGATACTATTAGGCCATGTGGTATGGAAAAAATGTTTGTGAGTTGATCCAACCAAGATAGAAGTAATTTTTAATTTGTCTCCACATGAATTAGTCTGACAATTGAGAAGAACATTGGGTCATACAGGTTACTACCAGAAATTTATTAAAGGCTATGCACAAATTACATCCCCAATGGAGAAGTTACTGGAGAAAGAAGATAAGTTTTAGTGGAACGAAGAGTGCCAGAAGGGTCTAGATGTATTGAAACCGAAGTTAGTAACTCCACCTATTATGGTATTTTCTGATTGGAAGAAAGAGTTTCACGTCAGCAGGGATGCATCATCAATAACACTCGGAACAGTACTAGCCTAACCCCAGGAAGGCGAGTTATATCATCTGATTGTGTTTGCTAGTATGAAGTTGTCGAATGCTAAGAAAAATTACACGATGAGAGAAAGGGAAGGTTTAGCAATGGTGTATGCCTTGCAGAATTTCATACTTATCTATTGGGATCCCACTTCAAGATGTATACAAATCATTATGCAATAAGATATTTAGTTAAAAAACCTGTGTTGGGGGGGAGGAACTGCAGATGGTTTTTATTTTTCCAGGAGTATGATTTTTAAGTTATCATGAAGCTGGAAAAAAAAAATACAAGACTAGACCACCTATCATGGATTTTGATAGGAGAGGATGTAGGTAATATAGACGATATCTTACCAGATGCGCAATTGTTTTCATTCAATATGGTAGACGATCAATCTGCAGAAATTGTCCAGTACTTAAGAACAAGAGTGGCTCCACCTGATATGACAGTAGCCTAGAAAAAATAGCTAGTGGTAAAATCAGTTGATTACTAGTTGATTGTAGGAAACTTATATAAGTTAGGGATCATTGGGATACTGTGAAAATGTGTACTAGAACACAAAAGACCCATTATTTTAGCAAAAGCACATGATGGAATTGCAGGAGTACATTATGAAAGAAAGGAGACAACACAAAATATATTATGTGTAGGGCTATGGTGGCCTACTCTCCATAAGAACACGAAGGAATATTGCCACAGTTGCGACATTTGCTAGAGAGTAGGAAGACCATAACGAAGGGATGAAATTCCCTTGAATCCACAAGTTACCTTACTATAATTTGACAAATGGGAAGTGGATTTTTTTGGACCTATTTACCAGCCAACGAGGAGAACATGATCCATATACACAATTACCGCGACAGACTACTTGACAAAATGGGAAAAAGTGGAACTAGTCATGGATTGCACTATGGAGACATTTGTATGATTATTGTTCGAGAACATAGTTACAAGGTTTTGGTGTCCTAAGATACTCATGAGAGATTAGGGGACTCACTTTCTGAACAAAAAAATTACAGCACTAACATAAGAGTTCCATATACAACATCAAAAGAGAACCCCATATCTCCCACAAGCAAACAAAATAGTGGAGGCCTTCAACAAGATACTCGAAAATGCACTAACCAAGGTGTGCAACATAGATAGAGACGAATAGGATTTAAGAATCAATTCAATACTTTGGGCTTACATAACTAGAAGCAAGACGTTGATAGGAGAGACAGACTTTAATTTAGCATTCGGTCAAGAAGCAATCATGCACATGGAATTTCTTATACCGAGCCCACACATAACAGAAATGAAAAATCTTACGTATTCTGGCACAGTAGAAGAAAGGATATCACATTTATTAATACTAGAGGAAGATCAATTTATTGCAGGCCTCCATCAACAAGTTTAGAAGGCATGCGAAAAGGCATGGCATGATAGACACATCAAAGAGAATAAGTTCCAGAAAGGGGGTCTACTACTACTTGTTCGACAAAATTTTTTTACAGCAACCAAGAAAGTTCAAGAAACACTGGTTAGGACCATATGTGATCCGAAATGTGATTGAAGCAAGTGTTTTTCAGAGAGAGAAGTTGGATGGAAAAGTCATGGAAGGAATAGTGAATGGGAGACTGTGAAAAATATATAGGGAAGGTCTTCCTTCCATGCACTAGAGTAGCTGTGTAGTTTAAAATTGTTTCACAATGTACTATAGGAAGGAAAAGATAGAAAAAGATAGAAAAAGAAAGAAAAATAGAAAAAATTATGAAACAGAAGGAGTCGGATGCTGACAAGGTAAATAAGTTTTGGTTATTCATAAAGAGGGGAAGAAGGAAACTGTCGTGGATAAGAGAAAAATATGTTGAAGGAAACATAGAATAAAGAGATAGCGTAGAGAGACGTCACTTCACAGATGACACCTAAAAATTACACCACATGACAAGAAGTGCAATAAAGAGTTATCATGATGGTTAGTATTGGTGTTGTGTACCATTAAACACAAAATATCTTGACCAATATCCAAATTGAATGGAGAATCCACCAAAGATACAAAGTAATGGACCAATAAAGTAAACCCTTAGTCTATTAGATGGAGATTTTATGCGTGAAAGGAAACTATAGTTGGAACTGCAGTATAAGAGTATGTGAGGAAGCACATAGTATTAATTAAAAATGACAAGAAAATCGTTCAAAGTTGATTGCAATCGAAAGACGACAGGAATGAGTGTGACAAAGATTTTTACAGGATGGTCGATTTGTACTGGAAACCGCCAAAGGACATAGAATTACTGCAAATCCATGGGAAAAATCGATTACAAGTACACTCAGATGAGACTGCAAGTAGGATGCATATCGCCATCTCTTTATAAAACACGCAGAAATGGTATTCCATTGGTTCTTATCCATTTGATATAGGTAGAAGAGCCAAGTGTCAAAAATAATTTGACAATAGTGAAGAGAAAGAAAGGAGGGGGGAGGATCCTAGTAGGGTATAGTAGAGGAGGATGGCACCACCTAAAGACACAATATAGAGTTGTCAACAGATTGCAGTGTCGGTGTAGGAAGAAGTCTCGTAAATGATAGTAATTGACCCCAGTATAAAAAATTGTCCCATAACCGAACTAGACAGAACAAAAGGAAACATAAAAGCATGGAAAAAAGAAAATGAAACAACAACACATCAAGAAGGAGCACAAGAACATGAAGAACATCAAAAGATGACTTTCTGCAAAAAAATAATATGGGTATGGTGACAGTTATGATACTCTAGAAACAAGAAAACCATATACACAAATTAAAGAAGGAAGTTATGAAGGAGTTCCATGCTTATTCAAGTCCATTAGTGTCCAGAGAGAAAGTATTAAGTTACAAAGCAGTGCACAGACTGTAGGAGAAATTTCATAGTATGACACCCACAACAATGAAGGCGATCTTTGATGCACTAGAAGTAGGCCTGAGTTGCTCGGAACGAGCCACAGGTGAGTGTTGAGGGCTTGTTGGAGAGGTATTT
This sequence comes from Picea engelmannii, assembly GCA_009831015.1. Classification (NCBI taxonomy): domain Eukaryota; kingdom Viridiplantae; phylum Streptophyta; class Pinopsida; order Pinales; family Pinaceae; genus Picea; species Picea engelmannii. The sequence continues at coordinate 21,045 of ML796323.1, read as the reverse complement.
TGGATAAGTTTTTGGATCTAATCCAAAATGAGATAAAGGGTGAAATACAATTATAAGATGGACCAAAGTGTGTGACGGAGTGAATTCCAAGGAGTGTGACAAAATGATGTGCAACAGAGCAATGTGCAGAAGACATGAAACAATTATAAATCGTAGGGTTTGGGTACATTTTGTCCACTATTGTAATGGGTTTTGGGGACACTTTGTCCACTTTTGTAACGATTTTATCCCTATTGATATGTATAAATATGTCAGAAAGGAAATACTTGAGAGAATAAGGAGGAGTGAGTGAGAGTGTGATGGTGCATGTAAGTGTAAACACTTTTTGGTAAGGGACTCGAGCAACAAAAGAAGTTTTTAGTGTGACTAAGGAGTGAACTTGCACTGTGACATAATGGCTAGGAAGGTTTGGGATGATATTATTGTTTCATAATTTGTAGCGCAATGCACAGTTGTAAGAAAAACTATTAATGAATTATATAAGAAGCCAATCATTGTGGACGAATCCCAAGTTGGGTGAACCACGTAAATCTTTGTGTTATGGTGTGTTTATGTTGTTTTTGGTTTATGTTGAATGAATGGATCATATATGATATTTTGATGTTTTGCATAGATTATATTTTATAATGAATTAATTGTTAGCTATGAGAAATATGCATGTAAGTAAAAGGTCTAAATGATGCCTCACTTCTCCTCAGCACTACAGAACCTTGGTTCCTACAACCCCTCTAGATGCCTCGGGTGAGACTTCATTTTCTCTACAAATGATGTCGAAAGGGATGGTGTATAAGGGTTTTGTTGGTATTTGACTAATTAACCCTGGGTATGCACCCTGCACACCAACATATGGACTGGCATGGCAAGGCAAGGCAAGGCAAGGCATGGAATGAAATGGCATGCTAAGGAAAGGAATGGCATGGCATGACATGGCAAGGCGTGGCAATATAAGGCATGGCGTGGCAAGGAAATGCATGCAATGGCATGGCATGACAAGGCATGGCAAGGAAAGGTGTGGCATGGCTTGGCAGGGCAAGGCACAACATGGCATGGAATGGCATCAAAACTCAATGAAAGGCAAGGCATGGCATAGCTTGGAAAGACATTCAAACTTTATCACCTAGAATCAAAATGTCATAAACACTTCATTGGATGGAAATAAAATTTTTGATATAAAGTTAAGTCATATATCACTAGAAAAAATGTTTTTTATTTCTTTGAATGAGAACAGTTTCTTTTTTTGTTATTCTTCTTTCATTGCAATCCACATTTTGATTTGAATTTTTCCTTGCATAATGTTATGGAAAGTTATATTTATTTTTGTTTAGGTTAAAATGGGAAGCTACATGACAAGACATGCAAGGAGGTATTAGTCCATTTTAGATCATAGTGGTGTTTTAGGGATTTGTAAATGTAACAGCCTATATTTTGGCCTTAGAAGGTTAGAACATTGTTTTTTACTTATCTTAGTTATTTATTGCTTAGTATTTGTTGGGTTTAGATAGAATGATATAGACATTTTATATCTATACACTTGGACATATTTATGTGTTGCAGGATATTATTTTTATTTTTACATGTTTATGATGATCATAGTTATGTGATTTGTTTAAACATGCAAATTGAAATGTGGAACTTTTGATCTTCATGCACTACCCATATGTGCATTATTTTTTTCCTTTAGTATGATTGTAAACACCATTTATCTAAGTCGCATTTGTTTCCTCAAAAATTCTTTATTGTATATTACTAATTATACATTTTTTTAAATTTTACTAGTTTTGGGGTCTTTAAGTCAAGTAACAAGGACAATATATAGAAAATTAATATATTTGTGGCTCATGAACTTGAATTTATTTTTCATTTAAATAAAAACCATGTTTAAAAGATCAAGAATTTTTATTACCAACTGTAAAGTTTGAAAATTAATATATTTATGATTCATGGACTTGAGCTTATACGTTTGTTCGCTTACAAGTTTGCAATATATATTTTTAATAAGTTAATATATATATATATA
>ML796323.1:7814-18499 GCA_009831015.1 Picea engelmannii | reverse complement strand
ATATATATATATATATATATATATATATATATATATATATATATATATATATATATATATATATATATATATATTCAACATCGTCTAAATTGTACTTTTATACGAAATGGAACATCGTACCCAATATGCAAAATGATAGCAATTGTCCTAACATGGAAAATAACCATATCGTGTCCTATATACACAATAGAAGTAATTGGTCAATCATTCAACACTTCCACCCTCACCACCCTCAGGAGCATCCTAAAAAATATATATTTATTCTCTTGCTTTAGGAAGAACCTTGAGTGGTTCTAGAACTGGGCGTGCTTTGTCTCTTGAGATATTGCACAAAGAAAAAACATTGTTATAAGTTATTTTCCTCAATTAATTAAAAGACATACAAAATGATACTTTGTAATTTAACCTAAGACAACTCACCACATATGATACTGATAATCTTGAGGGTGTTTCCATCCTCTGTGACCCCAATCTCTCAGTGATGCCACCCTCTATCATTTACAAGGATCAAATATAGAAAATTAAAAAAATATGCGTAAAATCAAATTCATGATACATAAAAAAAAAATATCATCAACACATTATCTCACTTTGAATATCTTGGGCCTTGATGGAGAGTCACTAGTAGGTGCAATGCTTGGTTTTAAAAAATTCTCTGAGGAAACCTCTACTATGATAGCCTTAGTGGATGGGGCCAAGGAAAATGGTGTTGGGGGTGGGTGGAATATGGGTGCATCCACTGTGGATGGATGCAATGGAAGAGGTGGTGTATAAGGGTGGCCTATGGGTGAATCCACTAGTGATGCATGGGATAAGACAGATGTTGGGGGTGGGAAATTATGGACCCCCACAGGATATACAATTGATGATAACTCCCTTGACCTAGAGTAATATAACCCAGAAGTAGATCCCAGGTGCCCAGGGAGTGAAATAGTACTATAAGTAGCGAATATGTCTATAGCCTACATACATATTGATAATATTGAACTATTAGTACCAAATAGTAAAATTAAAAAACATAAACACAACAAATTTAAGATTTAAACGATATTTAACTCTACACATGATACATATGATGTAGGTGACGTGTCCATCCCAAATGCATATTCCCCAACATTTCTTGGTCCCACATCCTGTAGAAACACAAGAACATTCAAAATTTAAGGATGCCATAAAGTAAATAAATGACTATGGTGAATTTATCAAATGTTACACATACTTGTGTATGGAGTATGCCCAATGAGCAGGTTTCATCTACTACTTCATCAGTGGTGGAGATAGACAGTGATGCATCCATGAGCGTAGAGGGTATGATACATGGATGTAACAACTGCAAAACAACANTATATATATATATATATATATATATATATATATATATATATATATATATATATATAACAATTAAGAACACAGTGATGGTTAAGATACTAACCTCCTCCATGAAGCTATGTTGTCCACTGGCCTCCATAGGCCCATAGTAGGTCTACCCATAGCTCAAGCATCTATTAGGTTCACATGGATGAATGATATGTCCGTGTTCCCTCTCCGCACTAAATTCTATTGTGCGGGGTGAAGCTCTGACCCGTCTATAAATGTCATCAATAGTCACCTCATATCGAGACAGTGCAACAAATATGCCATGTTGCACTAGGATCTAGGTCAATGATGAAATAGCTCGCTCCACCTGTTGCAATATCTCTGAAATAGGATGATGTTGGGCATGGTGGTCATGCCTTTGCTTTGGGTACAAGGACCTAACATGGGATCGCGCCTGGACAACTCTTAGTCCTGGGTGGACCCTTGAACCACCCCTATAACTTACCCATGTCAAAGTAGTTGACATGGTGACCTAAAATAAATTCCTCCCATAATTTTCTCAAAACATATAAGGGAACCTCCCTGTTAGTGCAAGGAGGTTTATCAAAAACCATATACCACCTATCCATCTAGTTTTGACTAGCCTATGGATGGATACACTAGTCGATACAAATGTGTTTTTTTTTCAAAGGTTGTTCTTGTCTATTTATAGGATCCATCAAAATAGACAATAGTTGTTGTTTTGAAATACTTAAGTCTATAACTTGGCGTCTATCCAATCAAGTGTTTTAATACTCAAACATTATTTCCCTATACTCATAAATATAAATCAATTGCCCTTGGGAACTTGCAATGGACCTCACAATGACATCCAAAGAAGTATCCAAGGACACTATTCTTGGTTCTCTGGTGCCCCTTAACTAATATACAATTGTTCTTAATGTATACAACCCCTCATTAATTTCGTTGTTTAGATTGGGTGGTTGTGGTGGGTTGGGGTTTTTCTCTCCTTGGTCTGCTGATGGGTGATTAACATTGTCACCAGGTTCCATTTTGTAATATAAATTGCAATTTAATAAGGCAATTTAATAAGTGGACTGAATACTAAGGTATTACAAACAACAATGTTATTTTATTCCAACAAAATCATTAACATCATTTTGGGTAAAACAAAGAAAAATTATGTGTTATCTTTAGAATGAAGTTGAAAAAAACCTGTACGGTGAATTGTTGATAAATTTACATTCAAGTATTAATTATGTGTAGTGAACCTTGTTAATAATTTTTCAATTCCATTGGGATTTACATCCACAACCTCTGACTACTTTTTTTGTTTGCAAAAAAAATAATATAAATGAAAAAAAATCAACCATACATTTCTTGTGATGGACAAGGTGGCAAGTTCCTTCTTTACTTGCTTGCTCAATGGAGGAAATTCACAAAGCATGGTGTACAAATGAGCACAAAATGTGCACGGGATCTTCAGGTTCAAGAAATGGTGTCATAATAAAAATGGTGCAATGGTGGCATAATAAAAATGGGGAGTATTGACTATCAAGGAAGAAAGAAAATAAAGATAATATTAAAAATATTATTACATCTTAATTTTAGGAGAATTTTTGTTTTCATAAATAATTAGAGGATAAAACAAAATTAAAATACTATAACAGGTGATCAACCCTAATCTAGAAGAACTTGAAAGGATCCCTCTATTTTAATTAGCATAAAAGAAAAATCAACATTGTCAAAATAAGAACAAACTCTAGGTAGCTCTATACCAAAACAAGGTATTGCACAATTCCCAAAACATTGTGAGTTAAAAGAATTTGTCATATTTGTGACACTAAGATGGTTGAAGATGAAAAAACCTCTCTTAAAATGTCCAGAGTACACCCACATTAAATTAAAATTTCAAAGTATTTGTTACAATATTAACCTCTCTAACCTTTTAACTCATCAAAACCATGGTTATCATAGTAATGCTTCTCTTAATCTTTTTAAGATATTTGATAGAGCATCAAAATATACTGGGGGAGCTGCAAAAGAATCTAGTTGATCAACAGGTCAATGCAATCGATTACAAATGGAAAAAGTCATTTCGTCATTGATGTCTGGACTCTAACATGGAGTCCCCTCGGTCTCTGAAATATACCCGATGATAGTCACAACCAATCAAAAATATATTGAAAGAATTGTAAGCTCTCATTGTATTGTCATTGGTTAATGCTAGAGGATGTAGAAAACTAGAATTTGTTTTCCTTCCAACCAGTGCAGATGATCATGAATTTAAAATATCTCGATCCTTGCCAGTAGCTCTCTTTGTCTGAATGCTTATCAGACACTTGCAGTTGTTTTCCCCAAGATTGAAGAAGTATCATTCCTTCTCTCCCATTTTAGCTTTCATGGCTCACATATTATCATGGTAGTAGTACTGTCAATGTATCGTTATAACATAATACTTGAGAATATAAACTTTTCAAAATTGGAACAAACTAAGAAATTTTATACGTTCTCCAAACATCATATTGAGAATATGGTTAGCTTAAATGTATAGTAGACCAGTACAATACATGATGTAATGGTCATATACGAGGAGATCCCAACGCTCACACTTGTTGGAGACAGCCTCTGCAATTGCACGCTCAGAGATGGTATTGTCCAAAATTTTGTGATAACCTAGTAAGTAAGGATGAATCTTGAACCTTGGAAGCAGATGGTTAGGATACTCATCCTCGTGGGCATTCTTAATACAATTCAACATTGACTCAATTCCCAACTCAATATCTTCTCCTATAATTATCCACAAGGAAAACTACCTATCATATTCTGGTTGGTTTGATCCATGGAGAGGATTAATTAATATATGGCACATTAATAAACCACCAATCAATCCTCCAAATTATCCTAAAGATGATTTCATTACAATTGACCTTCTATATCAGGAAACAATGGTTTTAAGAAATTGAACGGTAGCACCAATCTATGGAGCTTCGAGTGCTATAAACGGCCTATGTGATTCTATCCCTATACAACTTTGATTTTTTCTTATCATATTCTTTTAAAACTATCTTTGTAATGCACTACTCCTCCAGTGCTCCCATATAAGAATGGAAAGAAATCTGGCCTCAATCATTATTGTTAGGCAGCGGGAGAAAAACATAAAAAATATAATAGAGCATAAACTAAGAAAGATCAAACACGCATAAAACCAAGCACATCAATCATACACTTGAAACAGTGATTTATGTGGAAACCCAAATCGGGTAAAAACCACGGGCAATGATTTTTGGTCTTATGTTATTCAAGGGAGAACTACAATAACCTTCATAGGAATACAATCATCCTCTCCTCACACACCCGCTGCTCCCTAGCTCACATTGTATTCTACCTCTATGGGTATGCTCATATATATAACATCTATCACTCATTTACACAGACTGATCATGAATCGATCACATAGTTACACGAACAGTTCATAAGTAGATTGTGTGCATGTGCATGTGCATCTGCATGTCATGAGAAAATACATTGGCATGTTTCCAACAATCTCCACCTTGACAACAATTTACCTGATATATCATGCCCTTAATTAATTCATCACCTTTTCTGCAAACCAAGAGAAGTCAGACACCACCGTATCTTCTCTAACAAAGTTGGTTTCATAAACATGTCTGCAGAATTCACTTTTGTATGGGCCTTTTCCAGAGCCACTCCACCTTCATCAACAACTTGTCTTACAAAATGGTACTTAACAAAAATATGCTTCGTCTTACTATGATAAGTTGTATTTCTAGCCAAATGAATAACACTTTGACTATCGCAAAATACTTTCACCTTGTCCTGCATCCTTCCAAACTCACCCAACATACCCTGTAACCAAATTGCCTCCTTGCATGCATGTGAAGCAACCATATACTATGCCTCAGTAGTGGATAAAGAGATTACGTTTTGAATCTTTGACATCCAACTAATAGGTCCTCCTACAAGAGTAAAGACATATCCTGAAGTGGATCTCCTTTTGTCCAAGTCACCTGCAAAATATGAATCTACATAACCGCAAACTGAATCTTTGGAACCATCATAGGGGAGAGAATAATTGCTTGTGCCTCTAATATATCGAAGCACCCATTTCACTGCTTCCCAATGTGCTTTTCCTGGATTTTCCATGTATCAACTGACAACACCAAATGCATGTGAAATATATGGTCTAGTACTCACCATCGCATACATCAAAATTCCCACTGCATTAGCATATGGTACATGAGACCTATAATCTTTTTCTTCGTCGTTACTAGGACATAAACCTGAAGAAATATTGAAATGGGAACCCAAAGGGATATGTACGAGTTTCACATTATTCATATTGAATCTCATAAGTATTTTCTCCACATACTTCTGTTTTGATAACCACATCTTACCATTTTTCATGTATCTATGTATCTCCATGCCTAAGATTTGTTTTCTTGATCCTATATCCTTCATATCAAATGCCCTATCCAACCGAGCCTTTAACCTATTGATATCAACCATGCTTTTGCTTGCCACAAGAATATCGTCAACATATAACACCAAAATAATGAACATCCCATTTTCCAACTTTTTAAAGGAAACAAAACGGTCATATTCACTTCTTGTAAAATTTAGGCTCACCATGAAGGAATCAAACTTCTTGTACCATTGCCTGGGAGACTGTCTAGGGCCATACAATGACTTCTTGAGTTTGAAAACAAACCTCTCATTGTGATCCTGAACAAACCCTTATGGTTGTTCCATATATATATCCTCATCTAAATCTCCATGTAGAAATGTTGTTTTAACATCTAGCTGCTTTAACTCAAGATCAAGTAAAGTAGCTAGTGCTAACACAATACGAACTGAAACAAGCTTCACAACTGGTGAAAATATCTCATGAAAATCAATACCTTCCTTTTAAGATTACCCTTTTACTACGAGTCTTGCTTTATACATTTCGACTTTATCATCAACACCCTTTTTTAGTTTGTAGACCCACTTACAACCGACAACCTTCCTTTCCTTTGGAAGTTCTACCAGGTCCCATGTTTTATTCCTCTCTAAGGAATCCATTTCTTCACTCATAGCTTTCTTCCATTGAGCACTTTCAGATACCTTAATTCCTTCCTGAAAACAACTAGGTTCTCCATCAATAGAAACCAAAGCCACAGATGAAACATAATCGTCATACCTTGCAGGAAGATTCCTAGCCCGTGAAGATATCCTCAGAGATGGTTGAGGCATATCCTTAGCTTCCTAGATATTTTCTACATCTTCATATTCTTCTTCTTCTTCCAGAAATTATTCATGCTCCTACCTTTCTGAAGATGGTTGAGTTTCCAACTAAATTTGTTGAATTTGTAGTACCTACTCTTGTTTCACTTCAACATCTACCAATTTTGATTTTAAGAGTGAGGATTCATCAAATAATACATCTCTAATTATGATGAGTTTGTGGGCAGTAGGATCCCACAATATGTACCCCTTAACTCCATCAACATAACCAACAAAGACATATTTATTTGATCTAGGATCTAACTTAGAACGTTGATCTTTAGAAATAAGAGCATAAGCATCACAACCAAATATTCTCAGAGTTGAAAAATCACATGAATGACCTGTCCATACCTCTTCTGGAATATTATAGTTTATTTAAGTTGATGGTGACTGATTTATCAGATAGCATGTTGTAAGAACTACTTTTTCCCACAATTCTTGTTGCATCTTGGCATTACTGAGCATGCCCCTTGTTATTTCTAGAAGAGTCTTATTCATGCGTTCAACAACACCTTTCTACTGAAGAGTATAAACCGTGGTCTTATGTCTTTCTATCCCAACTTCCTTGCAATAGTTCTCAAATTCCATAGATGTGAACTCACCTCCATTATCTATCCTTAAACACTTGATTGACCTATTAGTGCTCTTTTCAACCAAATATTTGAATTCCTTAAAAGTAATAAATACATCGGATTTTCATTTAAGTAAATAGACCCAAACATTTCTAGAGTAATCATCTATAAATGTCACATAATATGATAATCCTCCAAAAGAAATTGTAGGGGATGGTCCCCAAACATATGAATGAATGTAGTGAACGATACCTTTGATTATATGCCTTCCTGCTTCAGAATTTTGTCTACACTATTTTCCAAAAACACAATACTTGTAGAAATTTAAATTCAGAAACTTGAAACTTGGAAATGACTTACGATCAACCAATACCTTAAGCCCTTTCTCGCTCATATGACTCAAACGTTGATGCCATAAACAAACATAGTCACTTTCATCTTCAAATTCTACCACTGCTCGATTTACTTATGTCCTTCCTTCAAGTTGATAAAGGTTCCCGATACTCTTTTCCTTCATGACAACTAAGATGCCTTTGGACACCTTCAGTACTCCACCTTGAGCTATACACTTGTAACCAACAGAATCTAGAACTCCCAAAGATATCAAGTTCTTTCTTAGTTCGAGTACATGTCTTACATCTATTAATGTTCTTACAGAACCATCATGCATTCTAATTCGGATGCTACCAACGCCAACAATTTTACAAGAAAAATCATTTCCCATAAAAACAACACCATCATCAATAGATTGGTAAGTTGAGAACCAATTTCTATGAAGACACATGTGGCTAGACACACCGGAATCTAACAACCAATGCTAATGTTGATGTGAATCATCACAAGTAGACAATACCTCATCAACCATACCTGAACCTGAACCTGGACTTGTTCTAGAGACATTAGCTTCATTTGCTTCTTTTGTGGAGTCCTCCTTAGCTGCATTCTATCTTTTCCAACAATCCTTCTTGAGATGCCCAAATTTGACACAGAACCAACATTTCTTCTTACTCTTATTGCCCTTTGATTTAGACATTGATGTACCCCTCTGACTTTTCCCTCTTTATTTAGATCGTCCTCTAAACACCATTGCTTATGCTCTAGAGTTTTCCTTATTATATTTATTCCTCATTTCCTTAGACAAAAGAGTTCCCACAACTGTGTCATAATCAATGGCATCTTTTGTGTTAAAACACACAGTTGTGACCATATGATCCCAAGACTCAGGAAACGAACACATTAGTGTAATAACATTGTCCTCATCATCAAACTTTACTTCCATAGCAGTTAATTGAGAAATCAAACTATTGAAGACATTCAAGTGATCAACAATTTTCTTACCTTCTTTCATCCGCAAGTTGTACAACTGCCTCTTTAAAAAGATTTGGTTTGATAAGTTCTTTGTCATATACAAACTCTCCAGTTTGGTCCACAAACCTATTGTTGTCATCTCTTCAACGATGTTAAAAAATACCTCATCTTTTAGACACGTCCGAACAATACTGAGGGCTCTTGCATCCAGATCCTCCCAGTCCTCATTTGTCATGCTTGTCAGTTTCTTTGACCTTCCAACCAAGGCCTTTTGCAATCCTTGTTTCACAAGAAAATCTTGCATCTTGAGCTTCCGTAGCGCAAAACTATTCTTACCACTGAACTTTTCAATCTCAAACTTGAAACTTTGCACTTTCACCATTAACAAAAAAAACTCCAAAACACACTGCTTATAAACTAAACCCTTTTAAATATGAAGGAATAATGATATGAACCCCAAATAAATACTAAATAAAAAAAATTCAAAACACAATTATTTAATGTGTATAACTTAAAACCTTTTAAACATCCACCTTTATTCAAAGTTCACCTCCAACCATAATCGATTCTCCATAATAAGACAAAAAATAAAAGGGAGCTCACCTTTATTAAAGCTCACCTCCACCTTAATTAAATAATCGATTCTCCACCTTTTTAATACAAAAGTCAACCTTTCATACTTTGCAAGAAAAAAAAAAAAAAACTTTAGTTTATACCATGCAATTTTTCGGTTTTTAAGATCGTCGTATCTTCTATGAGTATCATTCACGATGATTTCTAAATCGTCGCACCTTGTCAATTTATAGCCTATGATGATTTGGACTCAAATTGTCGCACCTTGTACTACTATGCGCCTGCGATGATGTCACATTGTGTACAATGTACGACCTGCGACGATGTTGCATTGTGTGTTGTGTACGACCCGCGACGATTCTACATTGACTCACAAGGACGATCCACAACGATGTAATAAAACCCGTCCTCGGCTCTCCACTTCCACTTCACTCAGCTCGGCTTGACTCTTTGATCCAATGACCAGATTCTTTTCTCCTTCGCTCTTTGCTCCTTCAACTCTAAGCTTTGATACCACTTGTTAGGCAGCGAAAGCAAAACATAGAAAATATAACAGAGCATAGACTAAGCAATATCAAACACACATAAAACCAAGCACATCAATCATACACTTGAAACAATGATTTATGTGGAAACCCAAATCAAGTAAAAACCACGGGCAATGATTTTCGGTCTTTTGTTATTCAAGGGAGAACTACAATAGCCTTCATAGGCATACAAAAGTGAATTCTGCGGACATGTTGACGAAACCAATTTTGTTAGAGAAGCTACGGTGGTCTCTGGTTTCTCTTGGTTTGCAAAAAAGGTAATGAATTAATTAAGGGCATGATATATCAGGTAAATTGTTGTCCAGGTGGAAATTGTTGGAAACATACCAACTATTAAGACACAATAGAAAACCTGTAACGTAACAATCCAATAAACTTCCCAGTCAGATCATCATATACACAACATGGACGCAAACCTCACACACAATCGCCATATACACAACATGGATGCAAAACTCACACACAATGTTCAAACTTAAACACAAAACAACAACATTATCTAAACTTTCTACAAACTTTCTACGTTTTAGCATTTTTCGTCGAAATCAAAGCTATATAAATTTGGACAAAATTGTTGTTTAAATTGCATTTATGAAAATATAAATAGATTTGAGCTCTTAAAAAACACTTGAACAATCAAATTATATAAATTTATTCACTCAAATCTGTAAATCCAACAATTTCTTGCTAAACAAAATTATCTAACTAATATCATCCAAAAATAACAAAACTTAAAATATTTACACTACAACCCAAACAAAAAAAAAAAGTGATTTTAAACATTCTTAAACATCCTGTACTAATTAATAGGTTCTCTGCCCAAAACAAGCCTGTCCAAAATCTTAAAGAACATTAAAATAATATGTTCTCTCCCCCAAAACATTATTCCCAAAATATTATTGTGACAAGTTTTTGTCCATAATCTTAACCTTTGTACAGTGGAAAAAAACAAGTCCGAGAGGACTTCTGAAAAATACATAACATTTAACCACAAAACATATCAAATATATATATATATATATATATATATATATATATATATATATATATATATATATATATATATATATCTATA
>ML796322.1:256515-275574 GCA_009831015.1 Picea engelmannii | reverse complement strand
GATGTGGAAGAGGTAGGAGTTGAAGACTAACATCTAGTAGCAATCATGAACTTTTGTAGGAAGGCCATGGGGATATATGACTTCCAACTTACTACAGAACTACTTGAGGAGTTAGGATGCACACCGAAGGAAGTTCATTTGGTCATGTGATACTTGTGCACATAGTACAAGTCAGACACGATGTATGCCAATAGCCTTGGTGGCAACTATTGGGTACACTCTGCTTGTTAAACGAAGAAGACAGAGACATGATGCTGGGAGAAAGAAGCACAAACGACGATGTCGAGTGGAGGTTTCATCGAAATACTCAAGCAAAGAAGTTGTGAAATGAAAAGATGAGTTGTGGAGGAAGCCTGCCAAATTGTGATAAGGGGCAGGACCTTTTTCTAGAATTGGAGTCTATCTAAGTGAGATGGATAAGTTGAGTTGACTATAGTGGGAGACTCAACAATACCAAGAAGATTTGGATAGGATAACAAATGAGGCAGATAGAAAAGAGTTTATTGGATGCGTAGATGGTACATTCTCTAGCGATGAGCAGGATAGTTGTACTAATCACCCAACCAATTCTGAACTTGAGAGGATCCAATGTACATGAAAAATAAACGACAGAGTCAAAGTATCGAAGCTATCATGGGTAAAAAGCATCCAATGCTTGGGTGCACTTTACAGAAATTTATGAGGAGAGTTTTCTTGATGACAGTAGTTGAGGAGACAACAATCGTTGAGTGGTGACGAGATCTAGAGATGGGGTAGAGACACCATAGATATTGATAGATTTTGTCGAGGAAGGCCACAACTTGGAGTGGTGGAGGACAAAAGGTATCCCATAACACCCATCAAGTGTGTGCACTCCTTGGGTAGATTTGGTGACGAAATGAACAAAGATCACGAGGAAGTGATCGGTTGTGAAAGAAAAGACATTTGGGTGCTAGAAGGATCTCCTTGGGCACATGATGGTGAATGTAGAACCAAGGGGGAACACACCTTACTTTCCTTAGAACTATTGAAAGATAATTGGGTTTCTTTTAGACAAGGGCGGGGAAATTTGGGAGCATTCCCAAGGAGTAGACCTGTCTTCCCATGGCAACATGGGAGCACCAAAGAGTTTGGATGACCCCATCATCACACCCATAAGGATTCATGACGATTGGCATGAGAGAGTGCACAAGGAAAGGGGAACATGCCCAAGGATGGGGTGTGTTGTTCCAAGAGATGAACAATTTATGGGTGAACTAGGTCGACAAAGAAGTATGACGAGTTAGTTGAGTGTGGGTTCACGAAGGGGCGCAACACACCCAAGAGACATGAATTTTCGCACAAGTGACTCTTAGAGTCCATATAAAATAAACGACACACAACCACAGGAAGGCATAGATCATTTTTGACAAGAAATTTGGAGAACAAGTCTGAGGCAACAAACTGAGGCGAAGTTGCCTAGATGGAAGACAAGTAGCCAAGAGGGGAAGTTTGGAAACGCAAGTTTGTGGAGGCATGTGTGAGGTAGAATCGAAATCTATGTTAGCTTGGTGGAAGTCTGTGGAAACGAAGGGACAATAAGTTTATGGTTGTGAGAACGTATGAGGTGCACTACAAGTGGTTGCGAAGACGGTTGCGGCAAAGAGTATTGGTGTGATGAATCTATTCTTGAGTATCTTTGTGAGGTGAGGCGAGTCATGTGACTCTGTCATATTTGTGAACTAAGTCGGTAGTACTGATATTGTAATTGTTTCGTAATAGAAAAGACTTAGTTGGGTGTTAGGCATAGTTTGTGTCACCTCCACTATTTTTGTTTTTGTCTTCTATTGGTCGATAGTTGTTCTCTTTTATTCTCATTTTCATGGATGTATGCTTAAATAAGACTAAGTGTTAACTTTTGTTAACAAATGTCTAAGTAATTAAGAGTTGCACTAGAGTAGGATTGTGACTCACTAGTATCCTAGAACCACCCTAGAACGGAGTATGGGTATGCTCTAGGTGAAGAGGCATTGTGCAAATGAAGTATTATTGGTGTGCCAAGAAACCAAGTAAGAACCATTGCGTTATCACATGCCCTTAGGAGGTGAAGATCACAATATCTTATCAGGCATCCTGTGGAGTCATGACAACATCCATAATAAAAAAACAACTCCAATCAACACAGAAAAAATGATAGAACAATTTTTGGTAGGCTTGTATGGATAGGTATCTCTATCAGACCATATTGCACATCTTTTGGTAGCAGGGGATCTTCATTATTGAGAATCGGTTTGGAAGGTGTGCCTTCTAACCCTTTACTACACTTAGGAGTTTCCAAAGGATCATTGTCATTGCCCTGGGGGTTGGAAACTCTAACATCAATATGATGTAGGAGTATTTTCCTCCAAAATCAACCTTGTTGATTTGGCCTAGGTGGTCGTTTAGTTTACCAAGGGATTTGGTTCCCTAATTTGAATTTTTATAAATTCTATGTTTTATTTGAATTCTAGAAGGATTGTATAAGTTAGGATTTGATTTGATTGAGATTGATGATATGTAATCGAGTCTATTTTGTTAGTATAGATCTTGATTCTTTGTGAGATATCTTAGGCTACTTACAAATCTCTCGAGTATTTTATGGATCGAAGAGATCCTATGGATTTTCTAGTTGAGAAATTCATGGATCTGGACCAATTATGGTTTCAGAGTCCTTTGATTTTAAATATGTAAGCCTGAGGGAATTATTGGGATGGAATAGAAAAGAATAATTGGGAAAAGTGAAGGCGGTTTGTAAGAGGAAGAGGTAAAGAATGGACTAAACTAAAAACCAGAGGCCAAATGAACGTAAATTAGGCAAGATAAGTATAAGGCCTTATGTAAAATCATGTACGGTAATTGAAATTAATAGAAGACAGTGAAATTGTCCTTCTTTATGTGTTATTGATTTGACCTCATGTCTATGTATGACCTTGTGTGATTTATCAATCTAAAAATCATTAGCAGGTTCTAATGGATTCATGTTACCCAAAGGGAATCCATTAAAATTATGATTGTAGGTTTTGGAGATTTAAACTATGTTAAAAACTTCTATTTAGAGTAAGAAGGGTCGTAATTATGGTTGAAGAATGACCTGAATCTAAATTATTGTGATTTGGAATCCTTTGAATCGAGACTTTTTTAAATTGGTTATTACAGGTTATGTAGATCGATCAAGCCTCAAAATTCTCTATGTTGAAAAATCCTCTCTTCAATAAAGGAATTTTATTATTATGCAGGCGTTGATAGAGAATTGAATCATTAGATCCATAATAAGGAATTGTGGGTTTTATAAACCAAAATTGGGCTATAAATCCTTTGTTTCCATAGTGAAACCTTATCAAAATATACATATATTGAATGATGTTGGTCATGGGCCATTGTATTAAGGAATCATAGCACAGGGAGTATCGGATCAAGGGCTCAATTAAATATTTGATTGTTGGATCGTCATCGGGTTGGAGGATAACATTGATCATTGATCAACGTAGGATCAATGATCCTTGTTTAACCTCACCTAGTAAAGGTGTTTGGGGGTTAAAAAAAGGTAAGTGCCCGATGTGATAAGTGAAATACCACCCATCAACACGTGTTGAAGTAAGGAGGTACCTCAGGGCCCCTTTTCATGGGTTTTAAAAGATTCTTCAACCCCTCCGAGGTGTTATAAAGTAATACCACCTTTGGCAAAGTGGTAATCCGCTATTTTATTATCACCTTTTTGGCTTGGATCTTAAGCTTAGACCTAGGGAATATACAGAAAAAGATTAAGTTGTGAGGCATATGGAGTATAGTGCCTCAGAATAGATTTGGGAACTAATAAAATATAAGGGGCTATTTTTCAAAGTAATTTGAAAGGAGGTTAGCACCTAAGAATTGGTAAAGGGTTAAGAGTTAAGCGTCAGTTCAAGTATAAAAATGGATTAAACCTGGTTATGTGAGGGGTTTAGGAGAAGCTTGTCTGAAAGTGGATATTGTGCACAATTATAATGATTTTTTAGAACAAAATTAGGAACTAGAATTGTAATAGAGAATTAAGACTCTATTTAGGGAAATTTTGACTAACCAGGTCATCATTTTTTGTATCAGAGCACATTTGTTCTCTTTGGGAAAATAAAATGGATGAGGTTAATCCTGCAAGAAGAAAGAGCAAGGAAAGAGGAATTTTTGCGTGTACAGTGAAGGTACAAATTGTTGATAAGTTGGTAAGGTGGATTGGTGTTATTGTTGATGGTTATGCAGGTATATTCGTTGGAAAGGATTTCATAGCAGGTGTGGTCTTGAGAAGAAAGGAAATAAAAGGTGTTTTATAACTTTATTGAACAAATATTTTTTTACTTTGGGAGGAGAGTAGAAGCATGTTCTTTAAGAACAATGAAATATGCAGACAGAATGACAATTCCAGTAGCGAAGTTGGATAGGATTGCAATGGATCAGCATAACTCCAAGAGAGAAACCTTGGGATTCAAAAATTGAGGCCATTCTCGAAAGGAATGCTGGAAGACAAGATCATGGAACAGATCTTGTAGGTATTGTCTTAATGTTTTAAAATTAACTATGGTGAAAAAATATTTTTGTTTGCAGGTAGTAGCTAAAAGAGATAGGAAAATCGATAGCAACCATTACATCCATAGGAGTTGTGACAAGTAAGAAGAGAAAGTGAATATCTTGAAGGAGAAGAGAAACTTGTGGAAAAAGAACCCTCACAGCAGGAGAATCTGTGAAAATTGTTGAAGAGGAGAGCACCATTGCAATTCTCAAGAAGAAGTGAGTGGAGTGCAGAATCCAAAGGATTTTGAAGCTAAGGAGAAAGAGTGATCGAGAGGTTCTAGGAGACATATTCAGAATAATACCAGAGGTAAAGCTTATGAGGTATCTTGAGGAGGTATTAGGTATCAGGTGAGGAGACTTGTTACAAAGGAGAGTCTTTATGCAACTCACAGTGCACAAGGAGAATATATTCACAAGGAAAGAGATGGAGATGACTATTGATATTCATCTCAGGTGTTCAAGAAGAAGCCACAACCAGAGGAAAGAGAGTTCCAGAGCAGTTGGCATGAAACAAATGAGTCAAGAGGAATTTGGCAGGGAGCTTGTTGAGTTGAAGGAAAGACCCAGGATAATAACAATGTTGCTACAAGAATTTGAAGGAGACCAAAGATGAGGATGGAATGTGAAGACGAAGGTCATGTTTCCTATTGTGAATTTGTTTATGAATAAATTAATGCATAGGATGAATGTTTTCCTCAAGGCAGAGGAAAAATTGAGGAAGAAAAGGAAGCATAGGTTGAGTTCTTGGATGGAGGGAGAGAAAATCAGAGCGGTTGAGTTTAGACATAGGACAATGGAAAAAGAAGCAGTTCACATTTGTGAACCAAAGCAGGGACCATTCCTTGGAGAGGATGATCATGGGGATGTTGAAGAAACACCTATCAAGATTCTTATAGATGGTTTAAAGAGTGAATTTCAACATGAATATCTAATGACAGAGGCATCAAATGAGGCTAGAGAGCCTTATGTTTTTAAAACTGATATTTTGTGTATGGTTGTAGTTTAGAGGGGTGATGGATAGCCATCTACAGCTACCATAAAGATGAAGGAAGATGAAATAATTTATTTTCAAAGCATTGAAGAGGAACACAATCATAATTCTGTTATGAAAGGGGATGAGATAATGTTATCTCATAGAGATAATCATAGTGAAGATTGTACACAAATTGCAAATGAACTTGTTGGGGAGGTGGATGTTGATGGTAGAGGGAAATTGAGGTGTTTGTACCAACATAATGAGATGATGCTAGAAGGAAATGTTGAGACGCAAGAGTCTCATGAATTTAAAACTGATCATTGGAGTGTATATGCAGGTTGTGAAGGAATCCACAAGAAAAATGAAGGAGTTGACGAGAAACATTCAGATACAATGTTGACAGATTATGAGGAGGAACTAAGGTTGTTGGAAGAATGGCTAGAGAAGCCATAAGGAGAAAACTGCATGGAAGTTGCAGGTATATAACATTCAAGGATGTCTAGTTGCAACATTGAAGAGGAGAAAGTTGAATATCAATACATGGGATTGTCTTTTGAAGATAGAATTATGCTACAACAGAAAAGTGCATACCAGAGGATTGTCTTGAAAGACAATGAAGAGGTATAAAATTCGCAGGAAACTACCAAAGATGATTCAAAAATCCAAGAAAGAGATTATACACAAGAGGAAGTGGAAACTTATCTGACAAATGAAGATGAACATGGAGTGTAACTAGTCATTATTTTGACTGATGATGACTTTAAAGGATTCATTAAGCAATTTGTTAGTTGTAATTTATTTGTTTCTTGTGTAGATGAAAGTGAGAGTCTTGGGAGAATTCAGTCTTCCATAACTATGCAAGGAATTTGGAAGAGACAACTTAATATTGTTGAAGAATTATATGGAGAGAATGGTAGTGAGCAATCTGATACAAATCAAGGAATTTTTT
Source organism: Picea engelmannii (assembly GCA_009831015.1). Classification (NCBI taxonomy): domain Eukaryota; kingdom Viridiplantae; phylum Streptophyta; class Pinopsida; order Pinales; family Pinaceae; genus Picea; species Picea engelmannii. The sequence goes on along the minus strand of ML796322.1, from coordinate 269,107 downwards.
TTAAGAACAATGGTATAACCAGAAATGAGGATTCTAAGAATGGGAGCAGACAATGTTCCATAAGGCAACAAGGAGATTGGAAAAGGAAACTATGTTCCTTGGATATTTATGAAGGAAATTGGGAGAGAGTTCTTATAACTCTCATACAACACATTATGGAGATGTTAAGAACCACATGGAAGCTTAATCTGAATATCCAACAATGTGTTCTAACAGAGACCAAATATCTTCAAGAAATTCCAGCTAATAGAAGGACTAATGAAGAGAAAAGTAATCAGAAGGAGTATGAGAGGAATGAAAACTTGAAGAAGGCCATTTGGCTTGAAGATGATATGAATGATAGGACTTTGAGATGATTGATGTGAGACTACATTAATTCAAGTATGGATCTTTCTCGAGGGGTCGTGATAGTAAGGGTTAATGACAGATATGAGACACATGATCATTGGCACATAATCATAAAAGGTATAATATGTTTATTTACTTATCATTTTAAGGAAATCAATAAATAAGGATTGTTTGAGTAGTCATGTATAATGAGTATGCAGACTAGAGATATGCATTTGTGGTTACATATATTTGGTGGAAAGTGTTCTCAAGGAGTTAAGGACGGGAAGAGGTGTGAAGACCAAGAGATGGTGACAACCATACAAACGTTTTGTGAAAGTTTGCAACAGTGATATGTACCAATAGAGAATAGAGTTGGACATTGAAATTGATAAATTATGGGGACTAATGATGAAGGATCATATATGGAGATGTCATGGGTTGAACAAAACAATTATCCACAAAATAAAATTGGCTGAGAAATATTATGTCAGAAAGGTGAATGGTAACCAAGTAAGTAAAGTATGGGATCTAGGAAATTTATAGGAAGCAACAACAAAACAACAAAGCATCGAAGAAAATGGACAGCAATAGTATAAGATTTGGGATCCTGGAAGATGGAGGACAATAATGAAGAAATCATGCAACAAAGAATGTGACAACATTAGCATTAGGATAAAAGAGAATGAAGTAATTGAAAGACATGATCAGGAGATCATGAAAGATTTTAACCCTGGAGTCTGATGCAAAAGAATTTGCTTCCAATATCAACCTTGTTGATTTGGCCTAGGTGTTCATAGATTTTACCAAGGGAGTTGGTTCCCTAATTTGAATTTTTATAAATTATATGTTTTATTTGAATTCTAGAAGGATTGTATAAGTTAGGATTTGATTTAATTGAGATTGATTATATGTAATAAAGTACATTTTTTTAGTATATATCTCTATTTTTTTGTGAGATATCTTACGCTACTTACAGATCTCTTGAGGATTTTATGGATCTAAGAGATCCTAGGGATTTTCTAGTTGAGAAATTTGTGGATCTGAATCAATTATGGTTTCAGAGTCCTTTAATTTTAAATATGTAAACTTGAGGGCATTATTGGGTTGGAATAGAAAAAAATAAGTGGGCGAAGTGAAGGAGGTGTGTAAGACGAAGAGGCCAAGAATGGCCTAAAGGCCAAACCAGAGGACAAATGAATGTAAATTAGGCAAGATAGGAAGAAGACCTTATGTAAAATCATGTACGGTAATTGAAATTAATAGAAGACAATGAAATTGTCCTTCTTTTTATGTTATTGACTTGACCTCATGTCTCTGTGTGATTGAGTTAAGTGCCAGTTCAAGTATAAAAGGGGATTAAACCTGGTTCTGTGAGGGGTTTACGAGAAGCCTGCCCGAAATTGGATACTACGCACAATTATAATGAAGTTTTAGAATAATTTTAGGAACTATAACTGTAACAGATAATTAAGACTCTATTTAGGGAAATTTTGGCCAACTTGGTCATCAGAATACCAAGCACTACCTATTGGTGTAGCCTTTTTTCCTCCACAATTTTAGCTATGAATGCTTTGTTGAGGTCCTTTTTTCTCCACAATTTTATCTATGAATGTTTTGTTGAGTCAATAAATTTCAGTGAGCCTAAAGATTTGTGTGTCCTTTATTTAAGAGAAACTTGTATAGAGAATCCAAACCTCAAATTCAACTTCAATATGCTTTTTAGATATATATATATATATATATTTGTAAAAATGAGTTTTGCAATTGTGCCATCTCTTTTTTTACTTTAGTAGAGAACCTTTTATGGAAATATTTGGTTGCCTGCATGGCATCCTTCTAGGCTTTAGTGACATATTGTGAGAGCTTATGAGGGGAATGTTTTTTTGGTATCTTGTACAAACCTCTTATGTATCCCTCTCTTACTCAAATTAGGGCCTATTTTGTTGCTCAGTTTTTTCATAATCGGAAGCCTCACAGGGACAGGGGTTTTGTGTAGCAAGTGAAGCAAATAACAATGGTATCAATCAAGAAAGGTTGCAGTAGACTAAGTTAGAGGGGGGTTACAATAGGTGAGGTCAAGGGGTAGTCTTGGCACCTGAGATAGAGGAGTGAAACTCTATGGTGAATTCACACAACATTTAGAAAAGATTTGTCTTAGACCTCTGGAATAAAGTATTTGCAGAATAAATACAGAGTAATGAAACTAGTAAGGGATAAACCAAACAAAGAGTGTCAAACGAGAAAACTAATCAACAATTTCAGATATGAAACACGAGAATTGGGCTTGGGTAGGAGACCAACACCATCGTTTTCTCAAAGATGTAACTGCTACCACAAAACTTAAACCTCTAAAATCAACAAGGGCTTGAAATAACCTAATCCTTATCTATTCCATGATGGCACACTATGTAATCATCTTCACCAAATGATTCCCAGACCTACAAAACAAATGAGCTAGTTCTAAACTCATTTCCATTATCCTTCCTCTTTTCCTTCATCACCTTACACTCACATGCTTTGGTATGCAAAGTAAGCTCCTCAAGGCACATGGCTATTGTCTTAAACCTAGCACATGACAACCATCCAAATGTAAATATAAATATATTACTAATATTATAATAAAAATAGATATTATATATACATAAATAAAGTATAATTGTTTATTTTAAAAAATTATTTTATTTTATTTTGTATATTTCAACCTATAAAATATGTATTGTTTGAGGAAACTATTCTCATGCAAAAACTAAAACTTCAACTATCTCTACAATTTTATTTATTGATCGTTCCAAAACGTTTTATAAATTTTAAAGTAAAAGAATGTTTTGACCCACTAAATATAAAATAAAATCCATTTACTTGTAATTAATCTTGCTATTGAACTTCAACGATGTCTACAATTTTATTTATTGATTGTTCCAAAAATATTTATAAATTTTGAAGTAAAAGAAAGTTTGACCCATTAAAATATGAAATAAAGTCTATTTACTTTTAATTAATCTTGGTATTGTTAATTTTTTTTTTCCATATTGTTAAGTAAAATTTTTACTTGACTTTTTTTTTAGTGTATATATTTGACATAAAAATATAAATAGTGTAGTTTTGATAGTCGATATAATATTATATTATGAACGGTACCATGCAATATAATTTTTGATGAACATCATATTGTGACATAAGTATTAAGCAATGTAGTAATGTGACATAAACTAACCAAAATAAATAATGAAATGAGACATAATCATTAAAGAATGTTGTATTATAATATTGACCTTTACTTAGTTATGTGAAGTTGCTACACCCTTTAATACTTGTGTTTTTTTCGTGAATCTCTCAATACTTATGTTGTAATACAACATGAGTGGGCCTAATGGTTAAGAATGTGTGTTTCCTCCTAAGAGATGATAAGTTCACATCCAAAGGAGGGTAGGGTATGTATACCTCTATATACTTTAGTAGTTAAATCATTGTGTAGAGGGGATCCCTTGTCCCATAAACAAGGGGGTCTCATGCACCAATTTGGTGTCTTCCTTGACCATGACCTTAAAATTAGATGATTATTATTATTATTATTATTATTATTATTATTATTATTATTATTATTATCAAGATTTGTTTATCTCATTATTATAGTTCAAACATATATTAATATCATGTAACTATATTTATAAATATAAAATAAACTTATACAACAATATATTTTATTTTTCAATTGGGTTTAGTCCAAGTGGTTTTAATTCCCACAAGTAACATGTTTGACTCTTAATTGAGCATGTTATCGAAAAAGCCTCGACTTTCTACAAAATATGGTTTATTGTAGATACTATCCTCAAAATGAGGAGGAAGTACCCAATAAATTCCCCAGATGTTGTTCCCTTGAAAAATTAAAATAAGTTATCATATTTAACATAGTCAAATATGATTAACTATAATTATTTAAGAATATCTAGCATTCTCAAAATTATTTTATTATATTTAAGAAATATTATATAATAATACATAATATTGCTATTTACTTTTATAATATTCTATTATTACTATTTAGTAATATATTATTTCATATAAAAAATATATAGTATTAAATATATAATATTAAATAGTATTATGTTTATGTTTAATATATATTATTATAGAATATAACATTATAACTAATATAGATAAAAAAAAATTATTATATTATAATATAATATTAAAAATACTCTTAATATTTTCAAGATATCTCTATGTGTCGACTAGTTATTACCAATAATAGATTAATAATATTAATTTGTTTATATATATATATATATATATATATATATATATATATATATATATATATATATATATATATATATATATATATATATATATATATATATTAAAAATGTTTTTTGAGTTTGAGAGTTTCAATCAATCAACAATTAGTTTATGAATAAAATTAAGTAGAATTTGAACTTAAGTGGGAAAGATAATCACTACTTTTCCCTATCACTTAAACTAAATCCAATTAACAATATTATTCAATTTACAATCATAAAATAGATATATTATTTTATAGTAAAATTATAATTTGATTAATTAAGATATTTGTTATACAATTGACAATATTATTCAATTTAGAATTATAAAATAGATATGTTATTTTATAATAAAATTATAATTTGATTAATTAAGATATTTGTTATTGAATTTTTTTTCTCTCTAGTCCAAAAGCGACGGTAAAAGTATCAATATGTTTCCAACACCACATAAATATCCATAAACAATATTTTACTCACATATACATACATACCTAACCCCAATTAGAAATTGAACATGTAACATTTAGATAAAAAGTTATTTTCTTAACCATTAAATCTATTTAAACTATATAGTATTTAAGATATGTAAATAAAAAAACACAAATTTAATTTTAATACAAAAAAAAATCATTTTAAAAATAATTAATATATTAAAATATACATTTGGATTAAAAATATATATTATTATTTTATTTAAATCCATAGTATATAAACTTATATTATCATTACGTGTTTTCTCTATCAATAATCATGAAATGTAGGGACACAGATCTGAGAAGAAAAAATGATGGTTGAAGGAGTTGGTTAGGGCACTAGGTTTGGAACGCGAGGGAGGTTTGCAAAGTTTCTGATAGGAGTTAGGTTTTGGTTCAATGCTAAGGCGGGGGATACATAGATGGAAGATATCCCTGCAGACTCAGGAAGTGTGGGTGGTTAGGATTTGTCAGTGAAAAAGACTTTTAAAGATGTGGTTGTAGGAGGAGTTGGATTGCAGCTAGAGGATGTAAAAGGGGGGTCGAGGGGTAGGCAAGGGATCGATAGTGATCACTGGGATAGAAGATTCAAAGAATCACAAGGGTCACATGGAGAATAAAATGAAGAATGGGTGTTTGGCCAAAACAAACAAGAACCCCAGGTATAGGTAACCTCAACATGTATCGGCAATTATATTTAACACATGAAAGACCATGCTCTAATTGGGTAATTTATGGGAATGTGGTCATCAGAAAAGGATCTTTTGGTGTGGATGAAATCTTGCTGGAAGTTGAAAAGGAAAATGGATCTACAATTAGGATCAAAGGGTTTCTTCACTGTAATTTTCTCTTCAGATGAGGATCATGACTGGATCTTTAATGAGGGCCATTACTTCTTTAACTTGGTAGGCCTTCATATTCGATACTAGATGGAAAGATTCACTCCTGAGAAAGAGGATTTCATGGTAGCTCCAATATGGATTAGAATGTACTCACTACCCCGTGATTTTTGGGACTATGAAATCCTGGAAGGAATAGGGGATACGCAAGGATATTTCATCAAAATATATGAGGTAACTAAATCTACGAGGTATATTTACTATGTTAGGATTTGTGTTTATATGAATGTTGTAGTAACACTTCTAGATTCAATCATAGTCTCATATTAGGACAATGATTGGACCCAGACTTTAGACTATGAGCATATACCCTTTCGATGCAAAAAATGTCATGTTCATGGCCACTTATTTACGGATGTCCCTTTAAATGTGGAGAATCCAACAAGAAAATAAAAAGAGGATGTGTATGCGAAATTTTTTTAGAAGATTCCTAGCAAGAGGAAAGAAGGGCGAAGAGAAAACAAACCAGCTAGAGCAGCAGCATAAAATTACACAAATATATACCAATTGTTGAAGGGTAAGACAAGCGATAACCTGGGTAAGGTGGAGAAAAAAAAAAAACACTAGCATGGAACAACAACGATAAGGGAGAGGACATTCCAAAATTCAGAAAGAGAGATCCAAGAAAAGAGACAAGCCTCATGGAGGAGGGGGAAGTAGAAATGAATTAAAAATTAGAACAAGAGGGTGTTCAGGAGGAGGATACTGGAGATGAGGTGATACAGGATATGGATATAGAGGAAGTAGAGGTGGACATGTAGGATCTGAGGGTAGAGCATAGATAAAAAAAAATTAATAATATGGAGATAAGGTAGCTCCCCAAACTGCAATGGGAATTGCTCAAAAGAAAAGGAAAAATGGTGATCCAAGAGAATCCAGAAACCATTTCTAGGAATTCGTGGATTAAAACCAATCCCCTAAAACCTTTGAAGAAAACACCAAGGTAAATAATAAGAGGGGAAAGAAACCTCACAAGCAGAAGATTGAAGAAACAGTGGCCCTTTTGGTGGACTCTGGTCAGATAGTAGGGATCCCAGAAAATTATTTCCACACCCAACCCAAGTGTTGATAAGAACATCATGTCCTGGAATGTAAGAGGAATCAATGCCCCATACAAACACATGATGCTACGTAAAAATATTAGATAGGAAAAACCTGAGTTAATCAAGTTGCAAGAGAAAAATGTGACAAGGAAGCAATGAAGAAAAAATCCCAAAAGATCTAGAAAGACTACCAAGTGGAAATAATAGAGGCGGAGGGAGCTTCAGGAACGCTTTCCATCTTATGGGAACCAGGGATATTATCATTATAACTCCACTCCAAAATACCCAGAATCCTTACAACAAAGTATAAGCTTATTAGCTCCCAGAATTAGGGATATGTATCTAATGCATATGGCCCTTTATCTCCAGCTCAAAAGAAAGAGTTCTGAGAGGATCTAAACTATTTGGGAACAACCATGCAACATCAACATTGGCTCATAGGAGGAAACTTTAACATGATAACATCCTTGGAAAAATAGAAGGGAGGGATTCGAAGATTAGATGTAGAAAATGAGACCTTCATATCTCTTATTTAAAATCTCATATAAATAGACGTTGCTTCTAGCAGTGGCTTGTTCACTTGGAACAAAAAAAGAGGGATGGAAAAATAGATTTTGGTTCATCTAGATAGGATTTTGGTAATGAAAACCTTGTTCCACTCTTGGCAGAAAATCCCAACTGACATTATTCCATATTATGGGTTGGACCATTGGCCAATAAATTTGGCATGGAAGAGTAAACTAATCCCCAAACCTAATCCCTTTAGATTAAAAAAATTATATATGTACCATCTAGACTTTTATCAAATCATAGAACTATAGTGGAAGGTGTTGGAGCATGCATGTTTGGAGAATAGTGCAGCAAGTGAGGCAGAACAACATGCCACATTTTGAGGAAAAGCAGTGCTCGCGACAGGATTTTCAGAAACCCAACGCAAAATGTGGAAAAACTTAGCCTAGTTAGCGTTATGGTTTTGGGATGGATTGTAAGGGTTTCTAACCCATTTTTGTAATATAAATAAGTGGTATGAGGTAGATTAGAAGAGGAGAATTATCTAAGATTTGATTGTTAGAGAGTTAATGCGACAAGTCTATTTTGGAGAACCTATTTTGGATTTTTTGGGATTGGAAATTTGTTTTGAGAGTTGTAGAACTCAGATGAGGTCGAAGTAGCTGAGGGTTAGATCGCAAGCTATGTATATTGGTGTGATCTTGGTCTACCTCACTACTCTTTACTATAATGTAATGTGTGCAACACACTTTTTGATGAATAAGAATAAAGAAGAAGAAGATCTTTGTGGGCGTAGCCCTAGGGGGATGAACCACGGTAAAATCATGTGTGCAATGTGTTTTAATGTGTTACTATCTCTACAGTTATCATTAAATGGTTATATAGATGAATGGATGATTTATTTATGGTGCACATTAGATTAAATATGTAATTGAATGAAATAATGAATGGATCTGATGAATAGGATAATAGGATGCATGGGTAAGCATAAATAAGAAGTAAGAAAGAACATCCCCAAATCCATTCCATGACTGTAGACATCTACGTCCTGCAGTCCCCCATAAACCATCTCGGGTGAGACTGCACTATGCACTTTGTGCGTGGTGTAGCCTTCTGGTTTACCAGAAGGGCAGATGGTGATAAGGGTTTTGTTGGAGAACTAAGGTAGAACCTGAGTCAGCCCATAAGTCAAACAAATGGTTATGTTGTTGGATAGAACTCAGAAGGAGAGACAGGAAGGGGTTTGGTAAAGAATATGTAGTGGTAGAAAGGGATTTTCAGGCCATAATCGTACAAAGCAAGAGATCGAAATATGGTTAGACACAAAGCAGTTGGATTTCACGCATAAATACAATAAGGGTTTCGGGTATACGTTACGCCAGTACCTGCAGAGGTATGTGTTTACTAATTTGCATGAAGCATATTTTTGTTTCTTTCCACAATTATTACAGGAGTGGTTGTTAAGGTTGAAGGATACACATCTTACTAATCGGATTAGGCCGGTAGTGTGGACTGCTAAAAATATCACACGGTTGGAAAGAGCTAATAATAAATTCACGCGCACAGTAGATTTTTGGTTAGACAACATTACTACAGGATTTATCACTAAGCTTGCAGTAGATACATTGAAGTCATACACTGTTACAAAGAAGGATTTCTTAAAGGTACCCATAGGGAGGTACATCAGGTCATTCTACATGTCAATCAAGATATTACTACATGATAAAGGTGTGATGACCATGGAATCAGATAGCTAAAGCACCATGCTCGCATGGGGGATTTGGGGGAAGCACTAAGGAAGATATGAGAAATGGAGAAGGCTCTAGAGAGTATCCATGAAAAAGAGGTAATGGACCCCATCGTGATGGATGATGAACATACCAGGGAAATCATAAGGAGTGGAGGTGTGACACGCAATGGACGAGCCTACCATTATAGGATGGATAGTAAGAAGAGGGTTGTAGCAGAGTGAGAGGGCTTGGACAATGATGAGGAAGAGGTAGAGGATCTTTGCGCCATGGGGAATATTAAGGATATATTTTGTGCCACATATGAGAGGAAAACCAGAGGTCACGGGTCTAGTGTAGAAGAAGGCTCTCCATTCTAGATCCAAATTAGTTTGGAACCCACAACCCCATGTGCGACTAACACAAATGAAGAAGAAAAAGTAGTTAACCAACAAGTGATTAGTGGTAGAAGAATTTTTTCATGACGTGGGTCCAGTAGTAGAAGTACAAGTTTATCAAGTAGAAATCGAGTTTCTACACCGCACGGAGGTGGTAGTTCAATAAATTTCACAATGGCAGGGTGATCCAGGTGGATATTGGCGGCCACCCACGTGTTCCAAATACTGGCTTATCTTGATAGTTTTCAGTTCAGCATGTTTCTCTGTAATGGGGACACTTCTTTGTAATTATGCGTTCTTCACTTCAAAGTTTGTCTTGAAGCCCTACATAGAATCCAGGTGGATATTGGTGGCCTCCCATCTAGTCCAATTGGCTTATTTTGGCATTTGTCATCTCAATACATCTTTCTATATTTTCGGGGCCGTTTTGAGGCCCTAAACAACATTTTTTGGGCTTGCCACAATCAAATTGTTGACAAAGTTAAAATTTGATTGCATAATGTGTATTTATCAAAAATACCTTTCCAACGGGCTATCACACGCCTAAAACAGAGATTGTATGAAAAAGTTACGACCTCGTGAAGTTGATGTACTAACTTATAACTTACCCCAACGGGGCCCACATGACTTTTGGCTCTTCATCTCCTAGGGTTAGGTTTTTAGAAGTCTAGGGTTTTGGAATTTATGTTTATTGTAAAAATACCTTCAGAGTCTCATTGTACGTATCTTCTTGCGAATGAGTGTAGCTCTCACATCCCTTCTCAGAGATAAATCTTTCACCATTCTATTGAGTCTTGCACTCTGCATTTTTATAGTCTCTGTACATTTCTTTCATTAATAGAAATCATGTATTTTTTTATTTCTCTGTTACTAGAAATATTTATGTGTATTTCATTGTAATATCTCTTCTTTCATTTCGTTCCAAAAATAATCACGATTAGTGGTATTAGAGTAGGTTGCTCTTAATCATTTTTCAGGGCATGTCCCCGACGAGGTCTGAGTATAGCATGTTGGGTATCGATCTTGTCTCTCTTGAGGACAATCACTATTGCATGCCAAAGAAACCCTCCATTGTGGAAGAAAAGAAAAACGGTGGAGCAGAAGATTCTATTAACCTGTTGCTTGAGCAATATCTCCTACGACAGAGGGACGAAATGATGGAGAATTTTTCCCACATCCTTCAACGCCTTCCAATAGAAACAGGTGCATCTTCATCAAGAGGTCAATTTGGAGGAACTTTTCCCTTCAAGGTACAAGTTAAATTTGATATTCCCATATTTGAAGGGCAGATAGATGCATATGCCCTAGAAAAATGGTTAAATCTGCTAGAAGTTCATTTCTTTGTTCACAATTTTTCCTACAGGGAAAATATCACCTTTGCACTCCTCAAGGCTCCCCCCCATGTCAAACAATGGTGGGAAAATTACTGGGATAAAAGTTCCACAAAGAAATCTGGAATATATGGGGTCGAGCCCACTTGGGATTTTTTTGTGGATACGTTCAAGGAACAATATTACCCTGTTGATAACTATGAAGACTAGTACATGATATGGACCACACTGCAGAAAGAGAAAGGCCAAACAGTGTCTAAGTTCACAAATACTTTCCATACCTTGCGTACCAAGATGGGTATCAAATACTTTGAGCGGCATCTGGTTCTAAAATACCACGGGGCTCTGCATAGGTACATCCAAACCGAAATAGATTTCCTAAATATCTCATTACTGGGACTTTCCTATCGATATGTTGTCAAAATCGAGTAGAAATTTTGGCACCGGAACAAACGAGAGTTTGGGTCTACAAATATGCAACAACCAAAGAAAGATAAAGATAGCCCTAACCAAGATTCTTCCGATAACTAGTCCAAGACAAAAGAAAATAAAGGTAAGGGAAAGACGAAGAATGACATTGGGAAGTAGTGCGACTTCGACAAAATCCCCTGGTACAACATCGATGAATGTTGCTCAAAACAGTCATTGGTGGTCGAGAACAAAGACAAGGATCTGAACCCTGATTCATAATCTGATCCATAAAATAATGAAAAAATACAAATCATCAACGCAGACCCCACTGCTACTGTCGTGACCGCAACAATTCAACCAAAAGAACCAACAGATCCTGAAGAGGGGGAATGCCTCTTCCATTCACATATGTGGGTGAAGGGGACCCCATTGAATTTCATTGTTGATAGTGGAATCTAGAAGAACCTCATCTTAGCTAAAGTCGTCAAACAGTTGGGGTTTTCGACAACACCACACCCACATCCATAAAACATCGGGTGGCTTTTCCAGGGACAAGATCTTTGTGTTAGCCAACAATGTCGCCTATCTTATGGAATCCAACCCTTCAAGGATGAGGTAGTATGTGATGTTTCCCCTCTTGATGTCAGTGGCATTGTTTTGGGCCAACCATATATGTGGAAACTTCATGTTGTTTATGAGTCTCGACCCCGTAGTGTCATTATTAATATGGGGGTTCATCTCTATAGAATATCAGAGGTAGTTCTGACTATTGTTCCACCAAAATAGTGTCGCAAGGTAATCTCTCATATTGAAAAATTAAGCCTCTTCAAAATCTGTTCAAAGGATGAACATAAGGCCTTTATAACCACTACAGCCTCAACACCTTCTATCCAGCAGGAGCATATTGCATAAGAGAAATTGTTGGGTATGTGTTATATTCTTTGCACGAGCAGTAGTGTTTGAGAGCCTGTGCCGGGCGCGCAGGGGGGTAAGAGGGGGGGCCGCTAGGCCCCCCTCAGGGGGTGCAGGGGGGCGGAGCCCCCCGCGTAGGGGTTCGGGGGCGCTGCCCCCAAATTTTTTTTTTTGGGCCGACATATTTTCGCCGGGCCAACATATTTCCGAGACCACATGATATTAGGTGGTTTTTCGGCACATGGTTTTTGCCGATGGTTTTCTATTTCCGGTTA
>ML796322.1:238331-256178 GCA_009831015.1 Picea engelmannii | reverse complement strand
TCTGAATATCAGTTTGCAGTAGATATTGTACAAGGTTAGAATTTACAGAAATAAGATATTGTTTCTTCACCTACGATGGTTCCTAAACAATGCCCCATCAAGCCCAGAGACAACAGGTTGGTGGAATAGATTCAACCCCTCCAGTAATAGGTTCGTGACAACCTTTCACAGACCAAGCAATGCAACTTCTCCAGCAAGGAACACAACTCACCAAGATTCAAATCCAACAAATTATTTCCCCTCTTCCTCAGGCACTCAACGCAATGGAGACCATTTATTCCTAAGGGGGGAGGACTAATCTAGGTGGATATTTGTGGCCACCCACCTGTTCCAAATTCCAACTGGCTCATCTTGACAATTTTCAGTTCAACATGTTTCTCTATAATGGGAGAACTTATTTGTAATTATGGGTTCTGCACTTCTGAGGTTGTCTTGAATCCCTACACAACATCCAGGTGGATATTGGTGGTTTCCCATCTAGTCCATCTGGCCTATTTTTGTAGTTTTCATCTCAGTACATCTTTTTGTACTTTCGGGGCCGTTTTGAGGCCCTAAAAAACATTGTTTTGGATTTCCACAGTCAAACTATTGACCAATTCATAGTTTGATGGAACAATGTGTAGTTCGCATAAACACCTTTCCAACATGATATCACACGCCTAAAATGAAGATCGCATCAAAAGTTACGACCCTGGGAATTTGATGTACTAACTTACCCCAACGGGGCCCACACGACTTTTGGCGCTTCATCTCCTAGGGTTAGGTTTTTGATGTCTAGGGTTTTGGAATTCATGTTTATTGTAAAAATGCCTTCAGATCCTCATTGTACTCATCTTCTTGTGAATGAGCATAGTCGTCACATCCCTTCTTAGAGATAAAGTTGACATGATTCTAGTGAGTCTTGCACTTTGTATTTTTACAGTCTCTCTACATTTATTTCATTAATAGAAATCATGTATTGTTGTATTTATCTATTTCTGGCAACATTTATGTGTATTTCATTGTAATATCTTTGCTTTCATTTCATTCTGAAAGTAATCTGAAAATAATCTAGATCACACAATAAGATCCAACCATCATGTTACCAGAGTTTCGATGGGACGAGTCAAATGAACCAAAAAAAAAATTGTTCATCTGTGAGAAGATATGGGAAGCAAAGTAGATTACAGATGTGGATACAAAGGTTGCAAAATTGGCAATCACTTTTCGAGACCGTGCATTAGATTGGTACATGGGTCTCTCAACAAATAAACCAACAGGAACACCTATGACTATAGCAGATGTGAAGAGGCAGTTAATAAATGAATTTCAGAAGACCAGTTTATGAATGAAATGATAGAGATCAAGAAGAAACCAATAGAATCATTCTAGGAAGTGGATCATAAATTCAAAATGTTAAAAGGTAAGTTAAAGTACACTATTACTGATACACAACATAGTAATTTGTTTGTTAATTCTTTGTTGCCACACTTGAAGTATCCTTTGAGATAGCAGAAATTCCAAAGTCAGGGTGAGCCCCTACGGGCATCCTTATAGCTAGAGGAAAACCAATACAAGCATACAGATCCAACTATGGAAGACCTGAAGAAATATATGAAGAACGTAACATTCCAGTTAAATCAGAACAAAGCAAAGGAGAAAACATAAGATGTCTGGTGTACAATGTGCATGACAGAAGGTCATTACAAGAATGAGTTTCCATTATTTTCACAGTATATGGGAGTGGGTATGCCAAACCCTTTGGCCCAAGGAGGACCATGGTGTGAGATTTGAAAAACACATGGGCATGATCTCTATCATTTCCCCCTGATGGAGAAATATCAGAAAGTTTTGAAGAGTACATATTGTAACTTTTGTAAGTCATTTGGACACAAGGACAAGGACTGTAGAACCTTGGAGATGATGAAAGAAAGGATTACAGATACATATAGGATGGAGGCTAAACATGTAACAAGACAATATATGCAGTAACCATGTTATAAAATTGCGCAACAACCACCGTATAATACCGCACAACAATTTGTAGCACAACCACAATATAATCCGCAACAGTTTCAAGGGAAACAACAGTATAAACCTACACAACAGTGTGCAGCACCACAACAGTACAATAACTCAAAACCATAGTATAATAAAGAACCTCATTATAACACATGGCGTGGATATAACCAAGGCATTAGAGGAGGCTTCGGAGGAGGAGGTCGTGGAGGAAGAGTCTTTGGAGTTGTTCGGGGACCAGTAGTGTGTCATAACTATCATAAACTAGGGCACTATGCCAGAGACTTCCCACAACCACCTGCGACAGGTATGTATTGTCATGCAACAGATCATGAAACAGAGGATTGCCCAACATTGTTGATAAAAATACATGACAAGAGGAACCTGACTAATCAGAATGTGTAATGGATCGGGGTGGAACACAGAGAAGAAGACAGGAAGAATATTAACATAGTGACTAGAGGTGGAGCTAAGACAGGAGAATATGCATCCAAGAAGGATCAAGACCAATACCAATGGGTTAGGAAGAACACAGGGCCTGAACAAAAGTTTGATGCACGCAAAGAGAAATAAATATTCAAAGAATCTAGACAAGAGATTTTGAAGGAAAACATTGTGTCCACTTCAAGAACGAAGCTAGTAGATGAGATACCATTATATGAAATTCCTCATTATTTGATCAAACCAATCAAAAGCAGTCTTCAAAACAAGTAAGCAACTTAAGAAACTTTTGGGGAGCTTGTGTCAAATTGTTGAGTGATAAAAATTCCTTGAAAGTATTGTAGAATTTACTGGAAAAGTGTAATCCTAGGGAAGAGGGGGTAAAAAGGGTAAACCAGGTCTGAAAGAAGAGAATAACCAGCAGGGAATTCAGATTGAATGCTAACATAGGAGATTTCAACATGGGAGATATTATACTAGACTTAGGATCTGAAGTCAATGTTCTGCCAAAGAAAACTTGGGAAGTTATGAGAGAACCACAATTAGGGTATTCACCTATTCAATTGAGGCTAGAAAATAAGCACATAGAGGTTCCAATAGGAAGGTTGAAGTTCATTCTAGTAGATCTAGATGGTGTGCACACCATGGATAACTTTGAATTCATAGACATAGTGGAAAATACTTCACTATATCCATCACTGTTGGGTCTGGATTGGGTCGTTGATAACCATGATATTATCAATTTGAAGACAAGGAAGATGATATTTGAGTCTGGAGAATAAAAATTTATTACGCCATTGGATCCCTCAGAAGGATGTATGTATGTGGAACATGTGATGGACAATATCCTTACAGAATATGTGAATCAACTATACAGGACTACCGCGCGCGAAGAAGATTATATCAACCAAACTGCAGATGACATGCTTAGTTGGAGGAGTATTAGTTATTGTGCTTTAGACTCTAACACAGGACTAAAAAACTGGCAGCAATGATTACATGAATTATTTACCAGGAGATGTGCCAGAATGACGTGCGCGCTGAGATGGGTTGGTACATAGGTAAGAGAACCTCCCACTTTTTATGGATTAAATGATTTAGAAGAATTTTTTATGAAATATGTGGTAGAAGTTATGGAAAACTAGATATTACCAACACTAGATATTTCTTTAAAAGGTACACGTGCAATATGGTGGGGTACACATAAGGCAAAGATCAACAATCGGTTCCAGTGCAAAAGGTTAATGCGCATCAGATTAGATGTAGAACAGGAGCATACATATGAGAAGAAATATGAAGGATTTGGACAACCCCAATAACATGTAGAGAGGTGCATTGTTCAATGGAGATTAGTACCACCAAAAGAAGGGCCACACCATTTTATTCACACACTAGAAGGAATTTTGAAGAATTGATACATAAAATAGGAACAACGCAGAGAAACTACCAACTGGGAACAAAGACAACAGAGATTTGTAGTTACATTTTCCTTTGAACATGACATCCTAGAGATGGACACAACGCTGAAAGTGGTAAGATATGGGATATTTAAAGAACCAGAGTTTGAAATAATTCCATCATCTCAGAGGCAGGTTAGTTAGACAGTCAAACAATTGTTGCAGTGTTATCATGTAGCAGAAGCTGAAGAACCTAAAGAAGATAATCCGCGCAATATCCAGATCCCAGAAGTAGAAGGTGAAATAGAAGTATAAGTTCCCAATTTGGACTTAGAATATTATGGTGCACCTTTAAATATTAAGAAGGTCAACATTGGAACTTCAGATAACCCAAAGATGGATAGTATTGGAGATTATTGGGATCATCAGACAGTAGAAAGGATCACAGAATTATTGCGTGAGTACAGTGACTTATTTCCAGCAAAATTTTCAAAGATGAAGGGGCTAGAAGGAGAGCTAGGAGATATGAAAACCCCATTGAAACAAAAAGCAAGACCTATCAGACAGAGGCCATATAGATTGAATCCACTATACAAAGAGAAGGTAAAAACATAAACTGCTAAGATGTTAGAATTTGGTGTTATAGACCCTGTGGAAGAGTTAAAATGGATCAGTCCTATGGTGGTGCAATAAAATAAGCAAGGAGGGATCGGGATTTCTATAGATTTGAGAAAATTTAATGATGCTTGCCTACATGATCCTTTTCCTACCCCATTTACAGATGAATTTTTGGAAAATGTAGGGGGTCAAGAAGCTTATTATTTTATAGATGGATTTGCAGGTTATCATCAGATAAGGATTGCGCCAAAAGATAGACACACAACAACATTTTCTACAAAGTGGGGCTCATTTCAGTATACAGTTATGCCATTTGGATTGAAGAATGTACCAACCATTTTTTCAAGAGTAGTAGTAGCAGATTTTAATGACTTATTCATAAATTTTTGGAGGTTTACTTGGATGATTAGACAGTGCTCAGGTTGTTGAAAGATCATGTTGAAGTATTAAGGTTGATATTGGATAGATGCAGACAGTGTCAGATCTCATTAAATATTAAGAAGTGTATTTTCAGTGCACCTTTTGGCATTTTTTTAGGGCATGTGGTGTCTAAACAGGGTCTGCTAATTGATCCTGCTAAAATTGTTTTCATAGTTAACTTACTACCACCAAAGTCAGTGCGCCAGTTGAAGAGTACATTGGGCCATATAGGGTATTACAGAAAATTCATCAGGGGATATGCATAGATCATTGCGCCAATGGAGAAGTTATTGAAGAAGGATACTAAGTACCAGTGGAATGATGAATGCTAGAAGAGCCTGGATATTTTGAAGGAGAATATGGTTACTGCATCAATTTTAGTATTTCTAGATTGGGCTAAGTAATTTCATGTGCATGTAGATGCATCTGCAATATCATTAGGAGAAATATTAACCCAGCCAGGAGAAGGTGATATAGATCACCATATTGTATTTGCAAGCAAAAAGTTGTCAGACTCAAAGCGGAACTACAACACTAAAGAAACTGAAGGATTAGCAATGGTGTATGATTTACAGAAATATAGACACTACTTGTTGGGACAACACTTTAAGATGTTTACAAACCATTCAGCCCTGAGATACTTAGTTAATAAGCCAGCGTTGGGGGGAAGGATATGCATATGGTTGTTACTATTTCAGGAAATTAACTTTGAAGTTGTGGTGAATCCTAGAAGATTGAATGAAGGACCATATCACTCGTCTAGGGTAACAAATGGAGAAGAGAACAATAAATTGGAAGACAACTTTTCAAATGCACAATTGTTTTTAGTACAAATTGCAAATGAATATTTTGCTAACATTATTGAGTTTTTGAGTACAGGATTTGCACCAAGAGAATTTACTATTGCGCAAAAGAAAAATTTGATGGTCATAGATGCAGATTATCAGTTAATTACAAGTCATTTATACAAACTTGGAGTAGATAACATCTTGAGGAGATGTGTGATGGAGCATGAAAGACACATTATTTTGGCAGAAGCACGTGAAGGAATTGCAGGAGAACACTAAGCAGGCAAAGCTACTATGCATAAGGTATTACACGTAGGATTATGGTTTCCAACAGCTCATAAGGATTCAAAGGCATATTTTCAGAAGTGTTGTGTTTTTCAAAGAGTTGGGAATCCATCTAGGAGGGATGAGATGCCACTGAGACCACAAGTTACTTTACAAGTGTTCAATAAATGGGAAATAGATTTTGTAGGTCCAATTAATCCACCAGTAAGAAGATCAGGAGCCAGATACATTATTACAACAACAGAATACTTGACCAGATGGGAAGAGGCAACACCAATTAAGGATTGCAACACATATACTGTAGCATGATTTTTATTTGAGAATATAGTAACAACATTTGGATGTCCAATAATATTGATGAGTGATCAAGGGACTCAGTTCATCAACAATATAATTGAGGAAAATTTTGGAATAATTTAAGATATATCACCAGAAGATTACTCCTTACCACCCTTAAGAAAATGGAATAGTAGAATCCTTCAACAAGATTTTGAAGAATGCCTTGACAAAGATTTGCAATGTAAACATAGACGATTGGGATTTCAAGGTACCAACAGTACTTTGGGCTTATAGAACTACCTGCCATAAATTAATAGGACAAACACCCTTGCTACCAAGTCTGCGCATTGCAACAATTACAAACATGGCAGAAAATGGTGCAACAAAGGAAATATTGGCTCAACTGATGGAATTAGAAGAAGACACAATCATGGAAGGTTTCCATCAAGAGGTACAAAAGGAAAAGGATAAAGCATGGCATGATAGACATATCAAGAATAAGAAGTTTAAGGAAGTATATTTGGTTCTCCTCTATGATAGTAAGTATTTACAACACCCAAGGAAGCTCATAATGCATTGGCTAGGGCCATATCAAATAAATTCTGTCATAGATGGAGGTGATGTACAACTGCAAGAATCAACACAAAAGGAAGTACAAGGTATGGTGAACTGTATTTGACTAAAATTTTATAGGGACAGTCGACAACCTAACTCTCAATAGTTGCAATGTAACAAGTAGACTTGTACATATTGTAAATAGTAGGAGCTAAAGGAAGTAAAAGGAAGATAAAAACAGAAAAATTAAGAAAAAATAAAAAATAAGTAATTAGGAGGAATAAGTAATTCAGGAATGACATCATGCAACAACTGATGCGACCTAATTTGGAAGACTACCCATGGGAAAATTAGACATTGTGCAAATGACCGGAAAAAGTGAAAAATAAGATAGAACATTAATGATCAGGTCTATAAAAAGGGAAAATCATGGGCAAGTTCAACACTTAGAGAATTTTGAGAAATTGATCACTTGAGAGAGCGAGAAAATGGTGAAAGAGCAAGAGGATAAGTCAATCGATTGAGTGCAAGAATATTTCGATGCCACCCCTGAAATTTGGCGCTCGAGGTCGATTTGTGCAAATAAACCAACAGTCTAGCAGGAAGAAGGAATGAATGGAAGAACCAGAGCACTTTGTGGAGATGGAGGACGTAACAACATCTGAGAACGAATCAATCAGTCCCACTGTGAAACATGTGCAAGTGGGTGAAAGAAAAAAAAATCCCTAATGGTAGTGCAAACCCTAGTTTTGAAAACCCTATAGACAAGGAAAAACAAAAACAACAAGTCATAGAGGAAGTCGAAGGTTAGAAAGAATTGGAGGGAGAAGAAGATGAACAACTCGAGGATGAATCCACAGAAGAAAACCTAGTCCCAGGTCAAAAGAGGAAATAACCAATAATAGTGGAAATCACATTACCCCATATTCTTGATGTTGTAGTCACAGTGGAAGACATGTTAGGGAATGTGCCAAAGCTAAAGTATGTGCACCATGGCATAACTGACAAAAAATAAATTCCTGACTTTGCGCAAGAAGCATACTTGGAGAACATGGGGGGAGGTAGGACCCCTAGGGAAACCTATTTCTGATCCCACGTAGTGGGTTACAAGTCTCTATAATTCAATCATGATGAATCTATTGGACATACCACATTTTGGGCGTGGTAAAAATGTGGGATTATGTGTGAAGCATCTATTGGCCAGGGTACATGGAGGTATCCTATGGATGGACAAGATGGTCCCCATAGATGTGGATCTCATAGAAAAGATCATAGGGTTTCCTACCAGTAGGGTAAATCCAGAATATTTCCTAGACAACAAAGCGAGGGATAAAGAAATTGCAGAGGAAGTGAAGACACATTTTGGGACAAACAAGGGAACCTGAGGACTAATCATCAAGGACATTAATGATCATGCAACCAAGTTTTCTACAAAATTGATGGTCTGCAAATTGTTGAGAAAGTGCATAAAGGAAGAAGCCCTAGTAGGAGTGATAGTAATAGTTTCACAGTGTGCAAAGGGAGTAGTGTTCAACTAGGCACCATACATGTTAAAACAATTTTTGGTAGATTGTAGATATGCACAAGATAATAGAAAGAAATTTTGTTACTCCTGGTTTCTAATATCGATTGCATTGGTGGGATGGAAGGAGCCCAAGTTTTCATCTTTCCTAGACAGGAAGGGGAAATTTTATGCAACACGCTACGAAACATTGTGGTAGGAAAAGGACCCCAAGAACTAGCAGGGTAACAATGTGGTATTCGCCATGTTCTTGGAGGGTATGCAACAAAAGATATCCAGTGTCTAGAGGATCCTAGTAGAATTGGTGCAAGGAAATGAAGGGATTGCAAATTTCAAAGCTTCAAGACATCATTTATGGATCCATGCCACAAGGGAACCAAAGAAGAAGTGGCTAGAAGTGAGATATTGCACATCAAGGGAAGAGGTAGACTGGATTTTGAAAGACTGGCCCGTGTAGTGGAAGGTTCCAGCAACGCAAAATAAAGGAACCAAACCTAAGGATCCAACAGAGGAAAGAACATCCAAAAAGACAAGCAGTCCAACAAAAAATACTAGAAAGTTTGTAGAGCGCGGTCAAGCTTCAGGAAGCAGCACAGCCAGCAAAAAGCCCAGAAAGAAAGAGACAATATCAAGGACAGAAGTCAAAGGAGAGGGAGAGAAGGATAATTCTCATCCGTATGAAATAAAAGCTGGGGAGATAGTGAAAATGAAAACTGAGGCGCAGACCTCAACCCAACTAAGAAGAGAATGGGAACATAGGAAGCAGAAATCAGGAAAAATATGAAGTATCATAAAAATCCTCCAACTATCACTATCAGAGATGACGATGCCAAGTTGGTAGCAGAAAAAGTCCAATATAGAGGAGAGGATGTAGTATGTGCAGTAGAGGCGCAAAGGGAGGATATCATGGAAAAAATAGTAGAAGTACATGATATCTTGCAAAGACTACAAATCAATATAGTGCATCATCCAACGACGTAGTAGACAGAAAAAGAACAAGAAAAAGCAGTGCAAAAGGAGTAGGAAGACACTATGGAGACAGTAGTAGCAAGTAGTGACAGATTTAGAGTCACACAAGACATGTTGGAGATGGATGAACATATAACACAGAGATCAGTAAAGGACATGGAGCATATGGAGTTGGTCATGGAGAAAATACCCAGAAAATACTTATATGGACTACAAGCAAGTGTAATGCAGGAAGTACAGTCTAAAGCTAGGGTGGATTCCACCAACCTAGCGATTGGTTGCAAGGTGAAAGAGATTCTCCAAGTGACATGTGAACAAATCACACTGGAAAAGGAGGAAGAGAAGTAGCACCGGCAATTTGGAGAAGAATATCACAGAGGTATACATGAGTATACCCGACTGTGTGCAGGAACAAGAGGTTACAACATAAGTGAAGATACAAAAAATTGCATAAACCATGGAGAGATACAAGCAATAAATATCTGAGTTAACAGAGAATTTAACTATGATCACACCTCCGGAAGTGTGAGAGAAGATAAAATAAGAGGCTACTACGCACATAGAGAATATAGTGCAGGAGGTTAAAGATGTGGAAAAAATGTATAACAGGACTGCACAAATTTGGAGAAGCCTCGAAGCAGATGAAAAGATCCAACAACTGAAGCAGAGGGAGGAAAAATTGAACATGGTGGTTCAAGACTTGAAGAAAAGACAAAAAACCATGGACATATCCCTTAGAATGGAGGCAACGCATGAATTGAAGAACTTGCAAGCATAAGTAAAGATTATGCAGGAGCATAAAAAAGCAAGGCATGTTCAGTTGGAGCCATTTCAACAATAAGAAGAAGGGATGATAGACAAGCTCCAAAACAGAAAAGGTAAGATGGGAACAGGTGCTCACCGAAAGCAGAGAAGTGCTGACAAAACACATAACAACACAAGGTTTGGAGACACTAGCAAGGAAGAGTGCATAGGCCAAAGAGATAGAGAAAGGATTAGCAAAGAAGTTTCATGCACTGGAGGTAGCGCTGCAGAAGGTGCATTGAGGCTCAGTGGCTCGGGACGAGCCACATATTAGTGTTGGGGGCCTGTTGGAGAAGGCATGTTTGGATAATAGTGCAACAAGCGAGGAAGAACAGTGCGCCACATTTTGAGGAAAAGCAGTGCACGCAGCAGGATTTGCAAAAACCCGTCTCAAAATGTGGACAAACCTAACCTAGTTAGGGTTAGGGTTTGGGGATGGATTGTAAGGGTTTCTAACCCATTTTTGTAATATAAATAAGGGGTATGAGGTAGATTAGAAGAGGATAATTATCTAAGATTTGATTGTGAGAGAGTTAGTGCGACAAGTCTGTTTTGGAGAACCTATTTTGGAGTTTTTGGGATTGGAAGTTTGTTTTGAGAGTTGTAGAGATCGGATGAGGTCGAAGTAGCTAAGGGACGGGTCACAAGTTGTTGATATTGCTGCAATCTAGGTCCGCCTCACTAATATTTACTATAATGTAATGTATGCAACGCCCTTTTTGATGAATAAGATTAAATAAGAAGAAGACATTTGTGGACGTATCCCCAGGGGGGTGAACCACGGTAAAACCATGTGTGAAATGTTTTTTAATGTGTTACTATTTCTACAGTTATCATTGAATGGTTAGATAGATGAATGGATGATTTATTTACAATGCACATTAGATGAAATATGCAATTGAATGAATGAATGAATGGATCTGATGAATAGGATAATAGAATGCATGGGTAAGTAGAAATAAGAAGTAAGAAAGAACATCCTGCAATCCCTTCCATGACTGCAGACATCTGTGTCCTACATTCCCCCATAAACCATCTCGGGTGAGACTACATTGTGCACTTTGTGCACGGTGTAACCTTCTGGTTTACCAAAATTGTCGACAGTGATAAGGGTTTTGTTGGAGAACTGAGGTAGAACCTGGTTCAACCCATAAGTCCAACAGAAGGAAAGGATGAATCTTTATGGAATGAAGGTGTTTCAACTTCAACAAAGACTCAAGCATATTTGAATGTGTATAAGAGTCTATAATAAGGAATTCTTCGAAAAAAAAATTGAATAAAAAAGGAGAGTGGAAGGAGAAATGGCATAAATCCAATCAGAGGTGATACATGGTGGGAGATCAAATGCAGCAGCCATAAGATAGGAGTGACTTAGATTATAACTGAATACTAGATATAAATAGGAGGAGACTCTTTGGAGACAAAATTTTCCAAGATAAGTTGGTTAATGGATGGGGATAAAAACATGAATTTCTTCCATAATGCATTCCTGCAAAAGAGAAATTAGAATAGAACAATATCTCTAATATATGAGAGGGAGAGATTTAGAAATCCATGAGAATATACAAAGAGAATCGGTGAACCACTAAAATGAACTTCTGAAGGAACCAGAGGAGCATCAGGAGGAGTTGATTCATAGGATAACAAATTCCATTCCCAAGTTGATATCTCTAGAAAAAAATCACAGCCTCATGAGACCAACATCAATTGAGGAAGTCGAGTTGACAATCAAAGAAATAACCACGGGGAAGGTGGCAATGATGGATGGTTTTACTACTGAAGTTTTGCAAGCTTGTTGGAAAATCATGGGCTAGGACATCTAGGAAGCAGTCAAAGAATCCCACTCTTCAAGATCCATTCTCCAACATTTCAATGCCACCTTTATCACATTAATACCCAAGGATCGCAAGGAAAATACGACAATTAAGTTTCATTCCATTTATCTCTGTGATGTTATTTATAAAATTATAACCAAATGGATAGCCAACAAATTAAAACCTCTCTTATCTTCCATCATTTCTCCATAGAAGGGTGGTTTGTTGGACGGATGACAAATCATTGATACAATAATTGTTTCTCATGAGACCATCCATTCCATCAAGTATTCCAAAAAACTAAGGATGTTGATTACGTTAGATATGTCCAAATATTATGATTGCATAAACTAGGTTTTCCTTCAAAAAATATTCAAAGTTTTTGGCTTCAACACTGAGTGGGTTCTTTGGTTCTTAAACCTAGTCTCTTTGGCTTTCTTTTCCATCTTGATTAATGGATCACCTTCCTGAAATTTTAATCCTTCTATGGGCCTTAGGAAGGGGGACCTTCTCTCTCCATGAGCCTTTGTCGCTCCTTCATTTTGTTGATGATACATTTCTAATGGGTCATCCATCAGTGAAATAATCTCTAAAAATCAAGAATGTGTTGGAGTTTTTTTTAAAAGAATTTGGGGTCGTCATCAATATGGAAAAATCTCAAATATTCTTCTTTAATTCCCCCTTATTGATCCAAAGAATTGTTTTCCTCATGTTAGGTTTCCAACAGGCTTCTCTTCCTTATAAATATTTGGTGTTTCCCTTAATTGATAAGGCTATCTACAATGTGTCATGGGAGGATCTTCTAGCTAAATTGGAAGCCAAGTTTTCTAGCTAGACACACTATTTCCTTTCTCTCCATGGGAGGATCCTATTTATCAAATTGATCCTCATGGCCATGCCCATGTATTTTTTCTCAGTGATGGAAGCCCCAAAGAATATCATCAATAAAATCATAATTTGCAACGTTCCTTTTTGTGGGGAGGGGCGATGAAAGAAATAAAAGTGGGCATTGGTTGCATGGGAAAAACTATGTGCTCCTAAATCCCATGGTGGCCTCTGCATCAGAGAACCTAAACATGTGGGACAAGCACCTGATACAATGCTATGGTCGTGACAGATAAATAACCTTGAGGCAATATGGGAAAAGGTATGGAAGAGAAAATATGTGTTCGATATTCCCTAGGAAACGTTTCTCATATCAGAGGGGGAGAGGCTAGGATCCCTAATCTAGAGTAATTCTTGGAAAAATAAAGGATTAGTTCAGCAAAAGAGTTTTTGGGAGGTGCGTGATGGACGTTCAACATTATTTGGGGAAGATGTATGAGAACATGAACCAATTTTAGGGTATAACGATCATTTTCAACAAATTAAGACAACCATGATAAACCAAGGATGGGCCAATGTGTGTCATTATTGGTAACACCTACAGGACAATAGAGACCCATATGCCAGAATTTGGAAAATTTTGGAGGACTGGCCTATTGAGTGGTATGAGGATTCAAAAAATACCATGGGCACAGTGCTGCGGGACAAAAAAATACAAGTTATAATAGGCCCATATATCATGAGATGGGGGAGGAAGGCCGATGGAAATTTCATATTAAGGGATGCCTATATTTTGGTTGTTGGCCTAATGGAGGAGAATCAAAGGGACTCGTGGGAAAAAATATGGCACTCAACTATGTGGCCAAAGATATATACCTTTCTTTGGTTAGTGGCAAGGCATAAAGTCTTAACTTGGGATCTCCTAATCATATGAGGGCATGAAGGACCTTCCATTTGCATGATGTGCCAAACAGCTGGGGAAACCTTGGATCACCTCTTTAGTACTTGTAAAGAAGCATCATACCTCTAGGATAAGGGAGTGGATTTTTTTAGGCTCTTAGATAAAACGTGGGCTGACATTCCAAAAAAAATTAAGAAATGGAAACAAGGCCCTTTCTCGAATTCTATCCTCAACATGGCATGGATCACATTCCCAGGATTTATAATCTAGAATATATGGAAAGAAAGAAATCAAAGGGTTTTCAAACAAAGACAAATGACGATCGACCAAGTTTGTCACATCATAGAGTCTAATCGACATGAGTCAATTGTTTCCTCAACTTGGTATGAAGATGATGGGGTTCTCTTAGTGAAGGAGGAAACAATATTTTAGAATTGGAAGCTAGAGTCGTGTTATAATCAAATAACACGGGCTCAGATTCCACCTTGGATAAGATCAAGGGATAAGTGGAGGCCACCGCTGGAGGGTTTTCTAAATTTAAATTTTGATGGTGCATCGAAAGGTAACCCAGGTCCCTCGAGGGTTGGGGGAGTCTTTCATAATTCTAAGGGTGAAATACAAGATTTGTATGCCACCATATTGGGGCACAACTGGAACATTGGAATAGAACTAGCAAGATTACTAAGAGTTCTTTGTATAGCTCGAGAGAAAGGTTATAAGTCCATAATGGTGGATGGAAATTCACAATCATTGATCATGGATTTGAGGAGATTGTTAAATGGCACCCATCATCACAAACTCTCTAAGAAATAGAGACTATCATTTGGAATCTTGGAGGTAGTCTGGCTAACTAGACTCATCCCTATAGTGATTCTAGAACATGTCCGATGAAAAGATAATACAATGGCAGATTGTCTAGCAAATGTTCGAGCTTCTCAAACAAATCAACACAACCTTTCAAAGGCAAGGGATTCCATTCCTATGGATCTATAATATAAAGTCACTTGTCTAATTCAAATGGACCTTCGACACCCATATGGGGTGCTAGATGTCAGAATTGTCTGTGCCCACACACCAGAGTAGGAGGCTAACATGGCAGCATTAATATATATGACACATGTTGGAGAGTGGGATGATCTGTTGAGGAGGTTGATGCTGGCATTAAACAAGGGAAGAGGGTCAATACCTATGGTTCTCATTGTGTGACATTATGAGCATAATTAATGCGATAAGTGCTTGAATCAGTGGTGGTACGCAACATTCAACAAAAAATATGTTGAACCTTCTAGAAGCTAATTTGGGGAGTACTTTGAGGAATTATTTGAAGATGAGGATAGGAATAAGCATATGGATTATTATGGCATTACCCTGGGTGACTATAACTAGATCATGGTGCACCAATGAGGGAAACTTTGATTAAGCATAGAGGGTGAAGAAGGGAGGGATCTAGTATGAGGGAGCAATCTGGGTGAGCTAGTTGGGTTTGAACAAGTGATTTGGGAAGAACATCGGCATGGAAGGAGTTTGATCCGGATTATTTTCGGCACGAAATGCGAGCGGAGATATAATAAATAAATGCACAGAGATATCGCAGATATTCAATAAGATAACATAAATGTATCAGAGATGCAACCATAAACACAGATATACAGTAATACACGATTTCTATTAATGAAAGAAATGTACAGAGACTGTAAAAATATAGAGTGAAAGACTCGCTAGAATGGTGACAACTTATCTCTGAGAAGAGATGTGATGGCTACTCGCATTCGCAAGAAGATGATTACAATGAGGCTCTGAAGGCATTTTTACAATAAGAAGGAATGTAAAAAACCCTAGACATCTAAAAACCTAACCCTAGGAGATGAAGCGCCAAAAGTCATGTGGGCCCCGTTTGGGTGAGTACATCAACTTCCCGGGGTCGTAACTTTTTCCTACGATCTCTGTTTTAGGCGTGTGATAGCTCGTTGGAAAGGTATCGTCGAGGAGATTCATTTTGGGGGATAAATCATGCCTTTGGATATCATTGAGAACCTCGATCTCGAAAAACCTTCATTTGGGCCCTCAAAATGGCCCCGGAAGTTAAAAACTGCTAAAAATAGTAAATTGCTAAAATTACCAGAAAACTATTTTGAGCCAGCTGGAAAAGGTGGGTGGACATCGATATCCACCTCAATCAATCCTCCCTCCTTAGGAAGCAATGGTCTCCATTTCATTGAGTTCACAGGGGAGTGGGAAAAGCGTTTGCTGAATCTGCATCTTGGTGAGTTGCTTGCCTTGCTGGAGACGTTGCGCTGCTCAATTTGTGGAAGTCTTTCACGAACATGTTGAGGTTGAGGCTATTCGACAAGTTGGGCTACATGAGAGGACGGTGTGCAGAAGGAATCTTTTCGCTTTGATGCAACCTTGTCGACCTGCTTCTGTTGGATAGAAGGTGCTTGGGGTGAGGTTGTAGTGGTTCCAATGTCCTTCTATTCCCCTTTTGAATAGATTGTGAAGAAGCTGAATTTTGCAGTATGAGATACTACCTTGCGGCGCTTTTTTGGTGGAACAGTAGTCGGAACTACCTATGGTATTCTATAGAGATGACCCCCCAAAGTAACAATGACACTACGGGGTCGAGAATCATAAACAACATGGCACTTCCACAGATATGGTTGGCCCAAGAGAACATCACAGACATCCAGTGGGGAAACATCACATAATACCTCATCCTTGAAGGGTTGGATACCATATGACAATCGACACTGCTGGCTGACACAGAGATCTCATCCTTGGCGACGCCACCCGATGTTGTATGGTTGCGGGTGTGGTGTTGTCGACAATCCCAACTATTTGATGACCTCTGCTGAGATGAGGTTCTTCTGGCTTCCGCTATCAACAATAAAATGTAGCAGGGTCCCCTTCACCCACATCTATGAATGAAAAAGGTGCTCCCCCTCTTCAGTATCTATTGGTTTTTCAGGTTGAATTGTTGCAGTCGCGACAATAGCAATGGGGTCTACGTCAATTATATGTCCTTTACCAGTATTTTCAGAATCATATTCTGAATCAGGGTTCGACTCCTTGTCTTTGATCTCGTCCATCAATGACTGTTTTGAGCGACATTCATAGGTGTTGTGCCAAGGGATTTTGTGGAAATCGCACCATTTTCCAGTGTCCTTCTTTTTCTTCTCATGACCCTTCTTTTCCTGTGTCTTGGACTAGTTTCTGGGAGACTGTTTGTTAGGGTTGTCTTTTTCATACTTTGGTTGTTGTGGATTTATATATCTGAAATCTCATTTGTTCTGGTGCTTAAATTCTTGCTCGATTTTAACATCATATCGATAAGCAGCACCGAGTGATGAGATGTCCAGAAAGTCCATTTTAGTTTGGATGTATCTTTGTAGAGCCCCTCGGTATTTTAGAACCAAATGTCGCTTGGAGTCTTTGATACCCAGCTTGGTGCACAAGGTATGGAAGGTATTAGTGAACTCTGGAACTTCTTGGCCCATCTCTTGCCGCAGTGTGGTCCATCTCATGTACTGGTCCTCATAGTTGCCAACAGGGTAATACTGTTCTTTTACCGCATCCACAAAAAAATCCCAAGTGGGATCGGCCCCATATATTCCAGACTCCTATGTGGAACTTTTCTCCCAGTAAGTTTCCCACCAATGTTTGACATGAGGGAGAGATTTAAGGAGTGTGAAGGTGATCTTTTCTTTGTCGGAAAAATTGTGAACAGAGAAATAACCTTCTAGCAAAGTTACCCATTTTTCTAGGGCTTCTGCATCTATCTGTCCTTCAAATACATAAATATCAAAATTAACTTGTACCTTGAAAGGCGAGGTGCCTCCAAAGTGGTCGCTTGATGAAGATGTGCCTGATGCTATCGGCAGGCATTGAAGGATGTGGGTAAAATTCTCCATCATTTCGTCCCTCTGTCGCATGAGAGCTTGCTCAAGTAACAAATTGATAGGATCGTCTGCTCCGTCGTTTTTCTTTTCTTCCGCCATTGAGGGTTTCTTGGGTGTGCGAGAGTGATTGTCTTCAAGAGAGACAAGCTCGAGACCCAACTTGCTATACTCGGACCTCTTCAGGGACATGCACTGAAAAAAAAAAAACGATTAAGAATAGCCTGCTTTGATACCACTGATCCGGATTATTTTCGGCACGAAATGCGAGCGGAGATATAATAAAGAAATGCACAGAGATATCGCAGATATTCAATAAGATAACATAAATGTATCAA
>ML796322.1:221993-234600 GCA_009831015.1 Picea engelmannii | reverse complement strand
CTCTCTCTCTCTCTCTCTCTCTCTCTCTCTCTCTCTCTCTCTCGGCATGGTGGAGCCTGAGGGGCGAAGAACCAACTAGACTAAAACCAAGAGAACCAACTATGCCAAAACCCAATTCCCGAGCAAAGCGAGGTGACAGAGCACAGAGGCAAAGTGTTTGCAAGCCATGGCTAAGCTGGATAGTTAACCTAGGGACGAACGTGATTGCGATGCAACCATCCGTACTCATCACCCCCTGTCTGCCATTAATCAATGAGACGTCCATTAATTTGACGCGAGGGAGCTGTCCTCCCTTCCTCTACAAGATTTTATGGTCGCCCTCCATTCAAGACTAAGGTGATGGATGACGGTTGACCATATTTATGGTTGATTTCACGGAAGGGTTGTGTGGCCTCCTTATACTACATGGCACCCCATTTGGGAAAATTTTTTATAATTTAAAAACAATCATTATCCATAATAATTATTCATATTATAAATTTTTAATATAAAAACTCCTTATTCAAAATATCCATTTAAAAAATATATTATAAATTATTTATATAAAACCCTAGTCATTCACACATTTTTTAAAAAGAATAAAATTTATATTCACACTTCTAAAAAGTTCACAGTATAACCTTCAAAAACCTAAATCTACTAAGCACTTCACACTTTTACCATAATTTAAGAAAGTCTAAGTAGTGAAGCAAAGTTTACTACAAATTTAAAAATGAAGTTTTATATTTAAATAAATATAATTTCAAAAATTAAAATTTAATGTCATTTTATAATAAAATTAAAGAATATGATTTTTCTAATTTAGTAGAAAAAAATCAAAATTATCTATCTATTTTGTCAAGTGTAAAAAAAATATAAGCATTGCTAAGATAAGAACAAATTATCACGAGCTCCGTAGTGAAACTCTTATTGGTCAATTCCTAAAATGCCATGGGATGAAAGAGTGTGTCACCTTTGTGACACTAAGAAGGTTGAAAATGAAAAACATTTTCTTTTAGATTGTCTAGCCTATACCCAGATTAGATCTCATTTTCAAAATATTTGTCACACTACCAACCTTCCTAACCTCTTAACTCAACAAAACTATGGTGATCTTGGAAAGCTTCTCTTAATGTTTTTCGAGCACAGAAACAAAATTATAAAGAATCACAAGTAATCCCTTACCCTCTTAAGGTCTGATATACCAGTTCGGTCTTAGTGGATGTTAATCATCATCATCATCATCAAAAAAGAAAATTAATATTTTATGCTACATGAACATCTCCCCATACTGAGTTGTAGAGCACCTCAACGCTCTATAGCTATATATAATTTTTTATTAAATAATGTTTTATTATTATTTTAATGTGTTATGTTACATGAACATATCCCCATACTAAATTGTACAATATCTTTCTTTCAACTCAATAATAATAAAACATTTCGACTTATTTTATATATATAATATTTTAATATATTATAAAATATTTTAGTATATTAATATATATATATATATATATATAGAGAGAGAGAGAGAGAGAGAGAGAGAGAGAGAGAGAGAGAGAGAGAGATTTGAATTTGTTTTGATTTTATTTTTCCTAGTTTAAATCAATTAATAAATTATCAAAACAATGTAGTGGTTACTGACGTGGTAATATATTATAAAATATATTAATATATTAAAAATTATTGTAATAATTTTTTAATATATTAATATGTTTTAATATATATTTTTAATAACAATATTTTGTAACACTATAATATTAATGTTTTAAACCGGCATAAATCCATCTTAATCTTGATCAAGGATCAAATCTCTTTAGATTAAAAAGCTTTTTAGAGTGCAAAACATGAGGAAAGGTTAAAAGTTTGCACATAGAGAGAAATTATCCCTCTCCACACTTTATAGATCCCGGGTTAAGATGGATCTATGTTGATTATAAAATAATGGTATCATTAAATAGTATAATTAAATTGAAAAAAATATAGTAAAGAAAAGAGACATGATTAAATGGATATGATAGAATAAATGGACATGAAGAAAATATAGTAAATTATAATTGTAAATACACATTTGTATAATAATAATAAAGAAATTCCCCCTGGGGTGTGGTGTAGAACAATAGGTAATGGAATTTGTTGTTAAGGCATTATGTTGTGTGAAGTCATCGATTAAAAACCCTTTATTTACCTTGTGTGTCGTGTAAGGGGCCACGTTGACATGCATGAAAATTATTATAATTAATAAATAAAAATTATCAGGAATTCTCTTACATACCATATTTATATTTTCCAATGTGTTTTTACAATGTAATCCTTTACATTGTTGTAAAATTAAAGGATGTGAAAAACAACACAAGTTTAGTCTATATAATTTATTTTATGATTCTACTTTTCTATATGTTAATGCAACTTTGTATAAAAATACAACTTCTTTATCTTTTATATTCATATTTTTTAATACCCAAATTAAAAAAATCAATTTAAAAAAAAATATATGTAATAAAAAAAATTCTAAAATGTATAAATGTTAGTAAGAGGTACTACTTCCTTGCATCTATCCTATTAATATTAGAACTTAAAAGTAGTTAGTCTTCAAATAAATGTAGTCTAAATACAAAATGTTTCCCAAGATACCAGCAAACACATAGTGCACTTTGATAAGTTTCATATGATATATGTTCTCGAAATCTAGCATTCTTTCCTTTCTAAATATATGATCTTTAATAGTGCACTTTGATAAGTTTCACTAAAAATGATATATGTTCTCGAAATCTAGCATTCCTTCCTTTCTAAATATATGATCTTTAATAGGCACATTCATTTTTATTTTTTTTTCCACAAGAAAAATACTCTTTATATTCAAAAGGATATAAAAAATTACACAGACCGTCTTCTCGGAAGGCAGCCCTCCTAGGAAGAAATGCTAAAAGCTTGGATCAATCATGACTGTCAAGACTTATAACTCAAATTCTCATCTATGATCGGCTTCCATTCAATGGTTTTCAAACTAAAACTGTAAAAGACCAATCAAAGCTTTATCTTGTTGGCTGGTCCTTCATTGCCATCCTCCCATATTGTAAAGCATATATGGCCCGATGGAAGATGCAAAGATTTTTTTGAAATGGTATCCGCCTCGTTGTTTTCCTCTCGGAAAATGTGATGGAAAGAGAGTTTTCTAAACATCAAAGCCGCTTCTTTGGTTCTCTCTTTCCAGCAACCAAGGAATGCTACCTGGAAGTCAGTAAGACCATTCAACCAGTCGATAGTAAGTTTTGAGTCTCCAAGCAATATCAACTCTTCGGTGTATCGGCTTGCCAGGACGAGAGATGCCCATGCACCTAAAAGTTTTGCCTTCATGTTTGTTCCTTGTCCGCAGTTCAAGGTCCATCAAATGTTGGTGTGTGGGTTTAGTACAATTTTTCCCCCGGCTCCACAAAGAGCACCTCCTTATTGAGAGGCTCCGTCGAACTAGGCTACTGTCCTGTCAGTAGGGAAGACAAAAATGTGTCGAAAGGGGGGCAGAGCCTTTACGATTTTGCTTACGTTTGTAGCTTCAGCAAGAAAGTGGTTTGATATTCTTTGTATGGAAGGTGTACTCTCTTTAAAAATTGCTTCGTTCCTAGCCTTCCATACTTGCCAGCAGAGGTGGACAGGGAGCATTTTATGATTGTTGTTATCCATAATCCAACTGCAAAAGAAACCTTGAATACTGGTACCCGACCATAGGGAAGTGAACTTCAGCGTTGTTGAAAGGTTTGACCAAATCGCTCGAATGAAGGAACAGTGAATGAAGACATGGAGCGTGGTTTCACTAGCAGATTTGCAGAGGATACAACGGCTCGGGCCCTCCCAGCCACGAGCTTGTAACTTTTCCCACACTAATAATCTGTTTTCGATCAGGAGCCACGCAAAAAGTTTGAGCTTCATAGGGTAGTCGTCCTTCCAAATCCTCTGTCTCCAGCTAGCGTTTAGAGGTTTCCATATATTTGTTGCCAAAGCAAGATAGACATTTTTTGCATTGAGCTGGCTAAAGCCATCTCCTCCCGTCCAGAAAATTGAATCCGACTTATCTTGTAATCTCAGGCCAGATTCTTTGATAAGCTTGATGAAGCCGTCCCATTCGGTTAAAAACGCAGGGTCCAGGTGAAGATCCAATCCATTGAGCCAGGTGTCACCTAATGGTCCTTTTGTGGTCTGATAGCAGAATTGATGCAAGAAGATGAGGCTCTTGGCTTGTAGGTGCGTGAGAAGAGGAGGTGAGAGTAAGGATTTTCTTCCCAAGCCCAAAAAGTTGTCTTTGCCAACTTCAATTAATCATCCATTACCTGGATTCCACAAGAGCCCCTGTAAAAGAATCGGAAGGGAGGATAAGAGATATTTCCAGGTCCGTGAGCCTTTTGTAGGGCGGCCCGAGGCGAATCTGATCCATAGGTGAACTGGAATATGACGGAGATATTTTGCAGTGATAACTCTATTTCATAGGCCCGATTTCATTAAAATTCTCCAAAGGGTGTTAGTCGTGAGTGCTTTATAGAAAAGAGTTAGATTTTTAAGGCCCCAACCTCCCATCAGCTTTGGTTTAGATAAAACCTCCCATTTGCTGAGATGATAACCTTTGTTCTTTTTACTACCGTTCCAAAGGAAGGAGAAGATGAGATGATGGAGAGAAGTCAAAATAGTTGCCGGGATGTGAGCTAAAGCCATCCAAAAAATCGGGATACTTTCCAGAGCCGCCTTTATCAGGACATACCTTCCTCCCATAGAGAGAAATCTGTTTTGCCAGTTGTGTATTATGCCTTCAAATTTGTCAATTAACCAGGTCCAATCATGTTTTGTATAGTTGGAGGATTTTAAGAAGTAACCCAAATAGGTGAAACCCTTCGATAGCTCCAAAGATGTAATTCCATACAGCTCTTTTAAATCTGTTTGCAAAGGTTCTTGGACATTTGAAACTAGGAAGGCCAATTTATGGACATTGATTTCTAAACCTAAAACATCACAAAAGGAAATTAGTATAGAATGAATGATGGTCCATTCAGCGAGATTTGCATTCGACAAGATCAACACGTCATCTACAAAAAGGATATGCAGGATATGTGTCAGCCCCATGACCTTTATCCCTTTCAATAGCCCATCTGCTTGTTTGTTCTTGAGTAAAATGCTGAGACCTTCCAGGATAAAAATGAAGAGTAGTGGAGAGAGTGGGCATCCCTGAAGGAGCCCTCTCTCACATTGAAAAGTCTGTGTTGCTTCTCCATTGATCAAAATAGCCAGGGTGGCCGAGGAAATACAACCCATTATCCAATTCGTTGTAATGATGTCGAAGCCACTCTGTATGAGAATGAGATGCAGAAAGTTCCAGTTAATGCAATCGAAATCCTTTTTGAGGTCCAACTTAAGAAGAATGGCCTTTAGTTTTTTTGTCTTTATGTTGTGTATGCATTCTTGTGAAAATCCTATGGCATCAAGAATCTGTCTTCCTTTTAGGAAGCCAAGCTGTTCTTCTGATAGTGCCTTGGAGAGAAAGGGACGAAATCTTCTGGCAATGATTTTTGAGATTATTTTATAGCAGAGGTTACAGAGAGATATAGGACGGAAATCATTAAACTGCCTGGGAAGATTAGATTTAGGAATCAATACAATAAATGTGTTGTTTAGCTGGGAGTTTACTTTCCCTCTGCTTCTCGCATCCTCGACGACGTCCAGGAGGTCTTGTCCCATAAGATCGAAAAAGTGTAGGAAAAGTTCGACCGACCAGCCATCGGGTCCTGGGATTTTCTCCTTCTTAAAACCTTTCAAAACTTCGAACAGTTCCACCTTTGTACAGGGGGATTCTAAAGTTAAATCCTCTTCGGATGTGACCAATTTTGGGTAAAGGCTAGCTATTTGTGTCTGAGAAACTAGAGAAGGCTCTGGTGTTGCCTTATAAAAAGATTTATAATGGTTGTAGGCCGCAGTTTTGAGGTCTGCCTGTGTATGATGTAATAAACCATTCT
Source organism: Picea engelmannii (assembly GCA_009831015.1). Classification (NCBI taxonomy): domain Eukaryota; kingdom Viridiplantae; phylum Streptophyta; class Pinopsida; order Pinales; family Pinaceae; genus Picea; species Picea engelmannii. The sequence continues at coordinate 228,622 of ML796322.1, read as the reverse complement.
CGTCTTCTATATCCCAGAGATACTTTTTTGATCGCCGAGAGCAGGCTATTCGGTGAAAGAAACTCGTATTTTTATCCCCTCCAGCTAGCCAAAGCGATCTACTCTTCAATCACCATCTCTCCTCATCATCCCGAAGATGTTTATTCCGGGCTTCCTCCAGACAGAAAATCCTATAATCGAGATCCTCGTGACTGTGGTCCTGTAGCTTTTTTTTTAGAATGTTTTCCAGCTCCAGTTCTATACTGTTTAGCTCGACCTGTTCCCTTTTCTTTTTGTCCCTTAACTAGTGAATAGTCTGAGATTTTAGTCTTGTGAGATTTCTGATCAAGTTCCCTTGGGCGCCTTCAGGTAAAGTAAGGGTACTGTCTTTCCAAACCGCATTTACCATAGAATTAAATGAAGTCTCCCTCAACCATAGGTGATTAAACTTGAAGGGTTGTCCCGTTCCATAACGGCCTTCCCCATCTGTAAACAGATTGACACATGGTCAGATAGGAAGGGTAGATTTACCCATGCGCAACTACAAAAGGAGGGCAGGAGTAGCCCCTCGGCAATTAGAAATCGATCGAGTCGTTTAGCAATACTAGCTGATCCTTGTCGACCATTCCTCCAGGTAGGCAGAAGCTCGACCGACTTCATATCGATCAAAGCATTTTTGTAAAAAAAATGATTAAAAAAGTTAGATAATGGATCAAACAACGCCTTATCTCCCCACATTTCTTTTGGACTGGTAATTAAGTTGAGATCACCAGCAAGTATGAGGTTCTTAACCGCCAGTAAGCCTAGGTCATCAAGTCGTTGCAAGAAGGATTTTCGGTCAACACAGGGGCCATATACGTTGAGCAAATTGATAGATATGTTGAGTTCGAAGCAGTTTCCGGAAAGTAAAATTCCCCTGGGGCTAAGCATCGGTGAATGATCAAATAAGTTAGGGTCCCAAGAGGCCAGTAGGCCCCCCAAGTTTCCCACAGAGCTTGTTGTGCAGGACAGCCAGCTCGAACAGAACTGATGTAGAAAATCCCTGGCCACAGCTGCATCCACCAGTGTTTCTTGTAGGAAGATGGTTGAAGGTTGAGTCTGCTCAAGGAGTCTTTGCATGGAGGCTTGTTTCAGGGGTCCTCCAACCCCTCTGATGTTGAAGGATAACAGGATCATGATTTCCCTCTGGCAAGGGCTTTTAAATCTCTAAGTGCCCCGTGAGTAGGAACATAAGTAGTGACCGATGACGATGATCCAATCAGAGTCTTCTTTCGCGCACTACGAGTTTTTAGTGGCGATAGTTCAAGCCCAATGCCTTTTGACCAGGTAGGATCCAGATCTGGTGAAGGAATAACTCTTGAAGATGAAGTTTGGTCATATAGATGTGAGGAAGGTTGAACAAGATTTTTCCCAATATAGGTCTAGATGGGTATCGAATCAAAAGGGAGAGTGGTTGCAGGGTTATCTTCTAGGAGCAGGTTATCTAGTTGGGTTTCAGATTGGGATGGCTCTGTGTAGCCAGCTAGGGTGAAAGAAACTTGAGAAAAATCTGTAACTGAAGTGGGTTCAGTCACTGATTCTCTTGTAGGAAAAAGTGGGGGACGAGTAGAGCTGGTGATGATTGGTGGAAAAGGCTCAGGTGAGATTGGCTGGGTAGGGGTGGTAATAGGTGAAGAGACAGGCTGAGCTAGCAGGGAAATCGATGGGTCAGGAGGCAAAATAAAGTCAGCTTGCTCAATAATGAAGAGCCTATTCGGGGATGAGAGGGTATTGTAAAGGGCAGGACAGAGGTTTTGGATCTTACCCACTAATGTGTCACCTGAAGTAGTGTCATCTCCTCACGGACCGGGAGTCTCCTTCGTCATTTGCTCTGGTGACGATATGTATCCATTGAAATACAACTCTTCCGATGGATCCAAATAAGCTTCAGGAGGGGGGAATTTCGAACAGTCTCTTCTCAGGTGGCCTGTTCTGCGGCAAAAAGAACAGCGAAACAGAATACCAAGGTAGTCCAGGCACTGAGAGTAGAGATGATTACGCCCGTCTATCTCCAAAATTTCAGGAAGTCCATCCTGAATATCTATGTCCACATAGATCCTCGCCATTTTTCTATCTAGAGCCTTTAGATAGTTTAAATCTACCATTAGGAAACGTCCTAAGGAAGCTCCAATGAGTTCAAAAGCTCGTTGGTTCTAGAGATGTAGTGGGAGACCAGGAAGGAGTACCCAGATGTCTCTGTGGCTAAAGAACTCCGTGGATGGGTTAAAGCCAAGTCTCCAACGTTTAAGCATGAGACTTCCCCCATCAATAGGCAAGAATCTTCCTAGGATCAAAGCAGAATCCTCTGGAGTCTTGAAAATAAAACCTAGCCATCCGTTTTGTAGCAGATGTATCTTAGGCAGGTAGCCAAGAAGCGATTTCCAATTATTTGCGATCCAATCCTCTATCTTCTGGTTACATTTTTCTTTATATGCGAAATTCCCTACTAGAGCGCACAAGGCTAGGTTGCAAGCCTCTGATAGACCAATATCCATTCCAAGTATGAGCTTGGGATGTTTTTGTTTAGGTTTCCAAACCTTTTGTGGTCGCTTATGGAAACCATAAATTTTGTAAGAGGGGTAATCGTCCGAGATCCTACTACCTAGTCGAGAAAGTCTCCCCCCGATTCCTGTTCCAAGCTGTGTTAATTTCTTGACAATGGGGAAGTGTTAATTTGTATGTTTCAGTTTAATTCTATTGTTGTTTTAGAATTTTTGAGCAATTGAGGTATCAATAGGAATGGTGAGGATAATAAAAGAAAAAAATGCCATGGAAAATAGTTACATGATCCTTATATTGATGAACAAAAATATGGATATTAATATTGTGAAAGTTTTTGGACAAAGTCAATTTATCATTAAATTTCAAGTGTTATTGAATGTGCCAGTTAACTTTTTTATAGTTACATGATCATTATATTGATGAACAAAAATATGGATATTAATATTGGAAAAGTTTTTGGACCAAGTCAATTTATCATTGGATGACAAGTGTTATTGAATGTGTCAGCTAACCTTTCTACGTTGTAAGTAGTGCAATGCATGAAACTCATTACAATGATTTTGTAGGGTTGGGAATCATGAAACAAGGACTCCATATGACTAGTTGAATACGGAACTATACAATATCTATAATTATGTTCGATATACTTTAGGATCATGTAATTTTTTAAGCATATTCTCATTGATAATACATTTGTGTATTCATTATTCTTGGTGTAACACACCTTATACTCCATTCTTGGCATGTGTCACTAAATCCAAACTTGTGTCACTTACTGAAACTTTTGAATTTCTTTTCAATTTCACCTAACTATGATACCATTAATTAATTAATTTTGGCCTTTCTGAAGGCTCATATTCTTTTATATTAATTTTTGTATACTAATTAATAAAACACTCAAGGCCTTTGTCTAGGATGATGATACCAACATAATTAATATTCTTTACGTATGTAACAAATATGCAGTCCTAACAACATACATTCCATGCATAACTATGTACAATTACAATATAATAGAATTAAACATAATACACACAATAATCAACATGTAAACACACATAAAAGAACACTTATACTTTGTTGAAAATCACCAACTGGATGCAGACTTCAGACATTCTTCCCAACCATAGACTATGTTGTTCATTCACTCTCAACAACAGGTCACCACCGAGCTGGGACTATGACTCCACTAGGGAAAAGGATACCTAAGCCAAACTAGGTTCCAACAACTCACAATTCAAGACAAGGCCAATGAAACCAACTCTAGCAACAATCCCACCTCACAGCCTCTCATTCCCCACAACCTATCCCATCCTAGGAAGTGTACCCATTCACTGCTCCACAAACCTTCGGTTGTACCCCTTCCCTTCTAGGCTCCAGCAATAGGTCGACCGAGAAGTCTCAAAAAACTATGGCACTTGGAACACAAGGTTGATCTCAAAGAGTCATGGAACCCACCAGGCTAGCACATAGGAAAACCTATTCCCAGTAGTTCTCTCACTCAAAGAGAAAGCTCCACATGCTTGAAAACTTGCTTCTTCCACCCAATCCCCCAAGGATTTTCAGGGTTAATTCTACTAGATTACCTTGGATTCTTCCCTCACACTCCCAGGAAAAATTTCAATGATGGAATGGAATAATGAATGAGAATTACACGAAAATCCCCCTTTAAATATGCATGTTCCATTTTTGACACATGGAACTTAAGGAACTCCCTTTTCCCCACTTGTAATGTGTTCCCCCTCTCTTAGGAACTTAGGATAACATCAAACATAAAGGCTTATGACTTTAGGAATGTATTATTATATTCCTATTGGCTTAATCCCCCTTGACTTAGCCCCTTTTCCCCAAGTCCTAGCCCCCCATACACTTTCTTCTAACTTGGTTTGCAGCAGTGATGTATTTTATTAATATATTTGAGTGTGATTACAACTTACAATGATAAACTTGTTGGCCTTTTAGCATCTAGGCTTTCCAGCCTCATATCATATAGGAATTGCAACCCAAAACATCTCGACTCACCAACCTATAAAACATATGTGCATTTACAATATAGGGTTCAACCTAGGGGTATTACATTCCCCTCCCCTTTATTTATGCATTGTCATAAGTGTATTTTATACACATGCACAAACAAAATTCTTCAAAAAACTCCAAAAGGATGTGCGTACTCTTCCCACGTGGCATCCTCATGCTCCCATGTTGCATCCTTGGGACCATAGCAAGTCCATTGTACTTTTACCAACTCGATGGCTCGATTTTGGAGCACCTTGAGCTTCCTGTCCAATATGCACAATGGTTGGACCTGGAAGTCACCCTCGTGCTCCACCTATATCACATTCCAATAACTTACATGATTAGCATCATGTACATACTTTTTAAGCAAAGACACATGGAATACATTATGAATGTACATGGATGTAGGCAGTGAAAACATGTATGCAACAAGACCAATCCTCTCTAGGATTCTGAATGGTCCACAATAACTTGCTGCCAGCTTTAGGTAGCTTCCCAATTTGAGTGAACTCTTCCTAGTTTTTACTTTCAAGAAGACATGTTCACCCACTTTGAATTCTATGTGAATTCCTCCTTTGTCTGCATAACTATTTTGTTTATATTGTGCATCCTTTAAATTATGTTTTATTTTCACCATCTACTCTTCCATTTGCTTGAGAAATTCCATCCCAACCACTACTCTATCTACTGGGTTGTCCTAGATCACTAGCATGTTGCACTTTCTGCCATAAAAAATTTCTAATGTGCTCATCTTCAAAGATGCTTGATACCCATTTTTATAAGAAAATTCCACTAAGTGTAGATAATCTTCCCATTTTGATGGTTTATCCATCACATACATCCTCAACATATCATCAATCACATGATTAACTCTTTTTATTTTCCCATCTTACTATGGGTGATATGTTGTGCTAAAATTTAAATTTGTCTCAAATCCTTTAAATAATCCTTTCCATAAATTTGATGTAAATTTGGGATCTCTATTAGAAACAATCGCCTTAGGCACACCATGTAACCTGGAATTTCCCTCATGTAAATTTCCACAATGTTGGTTTCCTTGTGACTTATCTTCACACGAATAAACTAAGTAGCTTTAGTTAGGTTCTCCACCACCACCATGATGGAATCATGATGTTTCATTGTTCTGGGAAGCTTGGTAATAAATTCAATTGTCACAACTTCCCATTTCCACTCAAGAATGGACAATGGTTGTAGTGATCCAGCTAGATATATGTGCTCATCCTTTACCTTTTAGCATTCTAGACATCTGTCTATATAATCAACCACTTATTTCTTCTTTCATGACCAAAAATATTGCCTTCTTACAACTGCAATGGTTTTATGATATCTTCAATGCCCAACATAAAGCGCATTATGCATTTCTCTCAACACTAAATTTTTAAGTTCTTGGGATTTAGGCACATGTACTTTTCCCCTGTACATGAGGATTCCATCATCTCTCAACTTATAATCTTTAATTTTCTGTTGAAAATATCCTTGTTGTAATGTTTCCTTTGTTTGCAAATAATGTTGATTCGATTTTGCAGCTTCCAAAATTCTATCCTTTAAATTATATTTATACATGCTAATGGTTGTAGCATGCATCTCATGCACTCTCCTGCTGAGTGCATCATCCACTTGGTTTTCCTTTCCTTTTATATGCTTGATTTCAAAATCATACTCACTTAGGCATTACAACCATCTTATTTGTCTGGAATTCAATGTTGGTTGTCCAAAAAACTATTTTAGACCACTATGTTTTTTCCTCAACTCAAATCTTTTTCTCATAAGATAATTCCTCCACATATTTAATGCATGAACTATAACATACCCATTTTGGGTAAGGATTCCCCAAGCCCTTCCTTGCATGCATTAGTGCACACAATAAAATATTCATTTGTGTTAGAACACATGAATTTAGTTATGCATGAGTTGCATTATTCATCAATATAACACATGTATAAATACAATGATGTGATGTTTGGATTCATTTTACAAGAGGTCTCTTGGACTCCCAATGATGTTTCCTATTACTTGACTATTCATATTTTATCAAGTAAGTAGTAACGGATTACATTTCCAGCACCCCCCCC
>ML796322.1:161372-221943 GCA_009831015.1 Picea engelmannii | reverse complement strand
AATATATTATAAAATATTTTAGTATATTAAAATATATATATATATTGATTTGAATTTGTTTTGATTTTATTATTCCTAGTTTAAATCAATTAATAAATTATCAAAACAATGTAGTGGTTACTGACGTGGTAATATATTATAAAATATATTAATATATTAAAAATGATTGTAATAATTTTTTAATATATTAATATGTTTTAATATATTTTTTAATAACAATATTTTGTAACACTGTAATATTAATGTTTAAAACCGGCATAAATCCATCTTAACCCTGATCAAGGATCAAATCTCTTTAGATTAAAAACCTTTTTAGAGTGCAAAACGTGAGGAAAGGTTAAAAGTTTGCACATAGAGAGAAATGATCCCTCTCCACACTTTATAGATCCCGGGTTAAGATGGATCTATGTTGATTATAAAATAATGGTATGATTAAGTAGTATAATTAAATCGAAAAAAATATAGTAAAGAAAAGAGACATGATTAAATGGATATGATAGAATAAATGGACATGAAGAAAATATAGTAAATTATAATTGTAAATACACATTTGTATAACAATAATAAAGAAATTCCCCCTGGGGTGTGGTGTAGAACAATAGGTGATGGAATTTATTGTTAAGGCATTATGTTGTGTGAAGTCATCGGTTTAAAACCCTTTATTTACCTTGTGTGTCGTGTAAGGGGCCATGTTGACATGCATAAAAATTATTATAATTAGTAAATAAAAATTATAAAGAATTCTCTTACATACCATATTTATATTTTCCAATGTGTTTTTACAATGTAATCCTTTACATTATTGTAAAATTAAAGGATGTGAAAAACAACACATGTTTAGTCTATATAATTTATTTTATGATTCTACTTTGTATAAAAATACAACTTCTTTATTTTTTATTTTCAATTTTTTTCATATTTTTTAGTTTATAGAATATTTTTTAATACCCAAATTAAAAGAATCAATTACTAAAAAAATTATGTAATAAAAACAATTCTAAAATGTATAAATGTTAGTAAGAGGTACTACTTCCTTGCATCTATCCTATTAATACTAGAACTTAAAAGTAGTTAGTCTTCAAATAAATGTAGTCTAAATACAAAATGTTTCCCATGATACTAGCAAACACATAGTGCACTTTGATAAGTTTCATATGATATAGCATTCTTTCCTTTCTAAATATATGATCTTTAATAGTGCACTTTGATAAGTTTCACTAAAAATGATATATGTTCTCGAAATCTAGCATTCCTTCCTTTCTAAATATATGATCTTTAATAGGCACATTCATTTCTTGACAATGGGGAAGTGTTAATTTGTATGTTTCAGTTTAATTCTATTGTTGTTTTATCTTTTTTTAGCAATTGAGGTATCAATAGGAATGGTGAGGATAATAAAAGAAAAAGGTGCCATGGAAAATAGTTACATGGCACTTATATTGATGAACAAAAATATGGATATTAATATTGTGAAAGTTTTTGGACCAAGTCAATTTATCATTAAATGACAAGTGTTATTGAATGTGCCAGTTAACTTTTTTATAGTTACATGATCATTATATTGATGAACAAAAATATGGATATTAATATTGGGAAAGTTTTGGGACCAAGTCAATTTATCATTAGATGACAAGTGTTATTGAATGTGTCAGCTAACCTTTCTACGTTGTAAGTAGTGCAATGCATGAAACTCGTTACAATGATGTTGTAGGGTTGGGAATCATGAAACAAGGACTCCATATGACTAGTTGAATTCGGAACTATACTATAGGATCATGTAAATTTTTAAGCATTTTCTCATTGATAATACATTTGTGTATTCATTATTCTTGGTGTAACACACCTCATACTCCATTTTCGGCATGTGTCACTAAATCCAAACTTGTGTCACTTACTGAAACTTTTGAATTTCTTTTCAATCTCACCTATTAAGATTATGATACCAATAATTAATTAATTTTGGCCTTTCTGAAGGCTCATATTCTCTTATATTAATCTTTGATACTAATTAATAAAACACTCAGGCCTTTGTCCAGGATGATGATACCAACATAATTAATATTCTTTACGTATGCAACAAATATGCAATCCTAACAACATACATTTCATACAACATACATTTCATGCATAACTATGTACAATTACAATATAATATAATTAAACATAATACATACAATAATCAGCATGTAAACACACATAAAATAACACTTATATTTTGTTGAAAATCACCAACTGGATGCAGACCTCAGACATTCTTCTCAACCATAGACTATGTTGTTCATTCACTCTCAACAACAGGTCACCACCGAGCTGGGACTATGACTCCACTAGGGAAAATGATACCTAAGCTAAACTAGGTTCCAATAACTCACAATTCAAGACAAGGCCAATGAAACCAACTCTAGCAACAATCCCACCTCACAAACCTCTCATTCCCAACAACCTATCCCATCATAGGAAGTGTACCCCTTCACTGCTCCACAAACCTTCGGTTGTACCCCTTCCCTTCTAGGCTCTAGCAATAGGTCGACCGAGAATTCTCAGAAAACTATGGCACTTGGAACACAAGGTTGATCTCAAAGAGTCATGGAATCCACTAGGCTAGCACATAGGAAAACCTATTCCCAGTAGTTCTCTCATTCAAAGAGAAATCTCCACATGCCTGAAAACTTGTTTCTTCCACCCAATCCCCCAAGGATTTTTAGGGTTAATTCTACTAGATTACCTTGGATTCTTCCCTCACACTCCCAGGAAAAAATTGAATGATGGAATGGAATAATGAATGAGAATTACACTAAAATCCCCCTTTAAATATGCATGTTCCCTTTTTGACACATGGAACTTAGGATAACATCAAACATAAAGGCTTATGACTTTAGGAATGTATTATTATATTCCTATTGGCTTAATCCCCCTTGACTTAACCCCTTTTCCCCAAGTCCTAGCCCCCCATACACTTTCTTCTGACTTGGTTTGCAGCAGTGATGTATTTTATTAATATATTTGAGTGTGATTACAATTTACAATGATAAACTCGTTGGCCTTTTAGCATCTAGGCTCTTTAGCCTCATATCATACAGGCACTCCAACACAAAACATCTCGACTCACCAACCTATAAAACATATGTGCATTTACAATATAGGGTTCAACCTAGGGGTATTACATTCCCCTCCCCCTTATTTATGCATTGTCATAAGTGCATTATATGCACATGTACAAACAAAATTCTTCAAAAAACTCCAAAAGGATGTGGGTACTCTTCCCACGTGGCATCCTCATTCTCCCATGTTGCATCCTCAGGACCATAGCAAGTCCATTGTACTTTTACCAACTTGATGGCTCGATTTTGGAGCACCTTGAGCTTCCTGTCCAATATGCACAATGGTTGGACTTGGAAGTCACCCTCGTGCTCCACCTGGATCACATTTCAATCAATTACATGATTAGCATCATGTACATACTTTTTAAGCAATGACACATGGAATACATTATGGATGTACATGGATGTAAGCAGTACAAACATGTATGCAACAAGACCAATCCTCTCTAGGATTATGAATGGTCCACAATAACTTGCTGCCAGCTTTAGGTAGCTTCCCAATTTCAGTGAACTCTTCCTAGTTTCTACTTCCAAGAAGACATGTTCACCCACTTTGAATTCTATATGAATTCCTCCTTTGTCTGCATAACTATTTTGTTTATCTTGTGCATCCTTTAAATTATGTTTTATTTTCACCATCTTCTCTTCCATTTCCTTGAGAAATTCCATCCCAACCACTACTTTATCTATTGGGTTGTCCTAGCTCACTAGCATGTTGCACTTTCTGCCATAAAAATTTTCTAATGTGCTCATCTTCAAAGATGCATGATACCCATTTTTATAAGAAAATTCCATTAAGTGTAGATAATCTTCCCATTTTGATGGTTTGTCCATCACATACATCCTCAACATATCGTCAATCACATGATTAACTCTCTCTATTTTCCCATCTTACTATGGGTGATATGTTGTGCTAAAATTTAAATTTGTCTCAAATCCTTTAAATAATCCTTTCCATAAATTTGATGTAAATTTGGGATCTCTGTTAGAAACAATCGCCTTAGGCACACCATGTAACCTAGAATTTCCCTCATGTAAATTTCCACAATGTTGGTTTCCTTGTGACTTAGCTTCACATGAATAAACTAAGTAGCTTTAGTTAGCTTCTCCACCACCACCATGATGGAATCATGATGCTTCATTGTTCTGGGAAGCTTGGTAATAAATTCAATTGTCACAACTTCCCATTTCCACTCAAGAATGGCCAATGGTTGTAGTGATCTAGCTAGATATATGTACTCAGCCTTTACCTTTTAGCATTCTAGACATCTGGCTATATAATCAACAACTTATTTCTTCATTCATGACCAAAAATATTGCCTTCTTACAACTGCAATGGTTTTATGATATCTTCGGTGCCCAACATAAAGTGCATTATGAATTTCTCTCAACACTAAATTTTTCAGTTCTTGGGATTTAGGCACATGTACTTTTCCCCTGTACATGAGGATTCCATCATCTCTCAACTTATAATCTTTAATTTTCTATTGAAAATATCCTTCTTGTAATGTTTCCTTTGTTTGCAAATAATGTTGATTCGATTTTGTAGCTTCCAAAATTCTATCCTTTAAATTATATTTATACATGCTAATGATTGTAGCATGCATCTCATGCACTCTCCTGCTGAGTGCATCATCCACTTAGTTTTCCTTGCCTTTTATATGCTTGATTTCAAAATCATACTCACTTAGGCATTACAACCATCTTAATTGTCTGGAATTCAATGTTGATTGTCCAAAAAAATATTTTAGACCACTATGTTTTTTCCTCAACTCAAATCTTTTTCCCATAAGATAATTCCTCCACATATTTAATGCATGAACTATAACATGCCCATTTTGGGTAAGGATTCCCCCAAGCCCTTCCTTGCATGCATTAGTGCACACAATAAATTATTCATTTGTGTTAGAACACACGAATTTAGATATGCATGAGTTGCATTATTCATCAATATAACACATGTATAAATACAATGATGTGACCTTTGGATTCATTTTACAAGAGGTATCTTGGACTCCCAATGATGTTTCCTATTACTTGACTATTCATATTTTATCAAGTAAGTAACCCTAACGGATTACATTTCTAGCACCCCCCCCCCCCCTAATCCAAAGGGGTGTAAGTGAGTCCAAGAAGAGAGATTGAATCTAGAAGTGTGCAATTGAAATCTGGAAGTGGACAAATACCAATGGTTGAATGTGCTCTCTGAATATGGTGGTTTTTGGATGACCAAATATTGAATGGATTGTAGAAGTTGATGTCTTCTACTAAATGGTGGTGGTGGTTTAAGGAAGACCACAAACCAATCTAGTGGTTTACGAATGTCCACAAACTCTAGAACTTGGCTCTAGGGATCAATGATTCCCAAAACATTTCCTAAGTTAGCTAGAATTTGGAATTTGATGTCTTCTTCTAATTGGAAGTGCTCTCAAATTTTGGTTTAAAGACGACCATAAATTGTTCTCTAGCAGAAGTTGAAAGTCTTCTACTAAGTGGAGGTTTAAGGAAAACCACAAACCATTGTCTAGCAGAAGTTGCAATTCTTCTACTAAGTGGTGGTTTTGGGTGACCACAAACTGAATCACACTCGCTTTCCACGCTTTCTTGTTACTACTCGATTGATAAGACTTTGAAACTTGAAGAATGACTATCAATCGTTAATGTTTTTCCCCCATGTTAGGTATAAGGTGAGAATCTACAAATGCTTTACTACAAAATGTGTCAATACTCGAGAATGAAGTGTACAATATCACTAAGATATATTCTTGACAGTTGATGACCATTGCCAAGAATTCATCCACGCATAGTGGTTCTTTTCTCTCATAGGTTTTTTGTGTTTAGAACATCTGTTTGAAGGATGATTTTTCTTTCTACAATGCTCACAAGGATGAATATCAAAACATTGATCTTCCATATGGTCAACTCGCTGACAATGTTGGAATTTCATAATCTTCTCTTGAACTGGAGTAGGTGAATATTGTTCAACAACACTTATATTCCAACAAAGGATAAACACCTTCAGAAACCACTCACACAACCAGATAAAATATCAACAAACCAATGTTTTGACGTGGTAAAACCCCTACAGGAAACATCCACGGCCCCAACCAACGTTGCCACTTGGAGAAATTTATTAATGCAAAAGAAAAATATTACAGAGATATTTACAAGAGAGTTTCTCAAAATCAATCATTGGCAAACAACCCTCCATGATATTTAAATAGAGATCATGGACCAATAAGGTGTTAATCCACAGATCATTGTAGTCGTTAAGATCGAGGATAATATGATCCATCAGACAACTCTATGTCGGGAACATATCGTGACCATTGGATTTCCTAAATACAAATACATACTAATGAATACTAAAGAAACACACTAAGAAACACATGTTTACCTAATGATGCATTAGACCAAGTTGATCTTAACTAACTCCTAAGTGTCTAAATATCCTAACATCCCCCTTTAATAACAACTTGGGATAGGATTGAAGGATTTACAAAGGTGACACAATAGGAGAAGGAAGGAGGCATTAGAACATATCCCCCCTTAATTACAACTTCATGTACTCCTAACATAGATTGAAGTTTGGAAAACTTCACTTTTGTAAGAGACTTTCTAAGAATGTCTGCAACTTGATCTTCTATAGGGAAAAAGAGCACTTCAATAACTTGGTCATGAATGAGATTTTAGATGAAGTGCATGTCTAGCTCGATGTGTTTGTTGCACTAATTTTGAACTGGGTCTTTGGCGAGCTTGATGGCACTCTAGTCATTCCACCAAAGGTTGGTTGGATGCTACTGCTAGAATCAAAACTCTATAAGGATATGTAGAAGCCACACGGCTTTCTAACTTTCATTAATTGTTTCTCGGTATTATGCTTCTACTGAAGAAAGTGAAATATCCTTTTGTTTCTTACAGGCCCAAGTGGCAGGTCCTGAACCAAGGCTAAAAACATAACATGTAGTATGATTTCAATCATCAGGGTTTCCAACCCAATCTAAATCCGTGAAACCAACCAATAAAGGAGTCCCCCTTGAGCTCTAATGTATTCCAAATTGAAATTTACTCCAGGCATATCGAAGTATCCTCTTAGCTTCTTTCCAATGTGTAACACCCTGTTTCCCCCAATCTGTAAAAATAATTATGCTGGCCAAGAACTGTGGCAAACTCAAATATGTGAATGTGTGATTTTGAATGGACGTTAGTATACAAGGTCGACGAATGTAAATTAACATTATGAATATATATATGTGTGTGTGTGTGTGTGTGTGTGTGTGTGTGTGTGTGTTGCAGGACTACTGGGAGGGGGATGTGCTGAAAAAGAGACCACGATGGCTAAAGAAAGGTGGTGGAAAGCACCTGGAATGGTGGTGCTAACTTCCACTGAAACCAATACCGTATTTAGTCTTCACTGGCCCGGAGAACCGAGAGCGGCTCGCTGGCCCCGAAATGAATTACTCGCCAGGTTTCTAGGTGAAGAGGCTCCTCGTGATTTAATGAGGGATGGGGGTGAACCACCCATCCATGGAGGCATCAGACCTGACCACCGCGGGGAAATTCATGCCACACGCAACCTCATCGAAAAAGAAAATGCAGGTAAAAGGTGTGGAAGGGACGAACGTGAGGGGAGATCGTAGGAAAAGATCGGAAGAACTATGGAACAAAATACAGAGTGAGTGATAGAAGAGAAGAAGGAGAGTAACCTTCATTCTCGATCGCTGAAGAACAAAGACAGAGAGTCTCAAGCATCATGTTATAGCTCAGGGGTGGCTAGTGGTAAATCGATTTGGGGTCGCTGAGCCTACGGTTGGGTGGAAATGAGCACCCCTCTCAGCAATTGCATCAAACCTGGTGTTTTTCTAATAAGTGTTATGTCTTGTATCTTGAATTTAAATATTCTGACATGTATGCTCATGGTTTGTGAAATTATGAATGATTTCAGTATAAGACTGTATGTATGGTGTTTTGATCAGAAATGGTGGTTGCATGCTTATAGCAGAACGACCGCATACATATTATACATATATATATATATTTAATGAATAAGTGCAGTTTTCAGGTCTTCTCTCAGGAAATTGTTCCCTTATTTACCTCATGTAATACTATGGATAGATTCCTTTCCCCCATAGGGACATCCTTTCGGGAAATTTCCCTCACTCTATAGAGCCGAGGTAAGTGCCTAGAAAGGATTGTCGTCATAGTAAAAACCTTGAGCTTGCTCACTACCAGTCACAAAAGCTAATAGCTCAGAGATTTTAAGAGGACCTTCCAGTTGGGTCTTCAAACCTAGTGAAATTTACCCAAGGGACTAAAGAAGGAATTCATGGCATAGTTTTTAAAATCCTGCACGAGAGAGAATGGTATTCTTAGAATTCGATATATCGGAGTTTCGACACCCGGGGTATCTAGGTGCGAGTCCTCTTGTACTCGCGAGTCCCGAAACCCTAACCCGCGAAATCCTGAAATGACAACGTGTGGATGAATTAATGACCTTTCGGTGGTTCGTTACCCAGGATACCCTTCCTCTTGCTAAATGCACGAATGAGATCCTTTCGGAGGATCTAAGGTCTGTTACGACCGTTAAATTGGACGAAGGAACACAGGCGTTAATGCCTCGACCCCTTTTTAAACTTCATAAGTAGCAAAGAAATCAGGACCGTCGATTCCAAGACCCATGGGAGTACCTGGACCGTCCAACTATAGAGTACACGTTGCGGCCGGTAAGCGTTTCGGATTTTCGGCACCCGGAAGATCAGAGGGTAAGAACCCTTGTCCTCATGACTCGTGAAATCCTGACATATGAAATCCCGAAATGCTAGCGTGTGGGTAAGTTATGAGTTTTCGGAGTTTCGGCACCCGGGGTACCTAAGTGCGAGTTCTCCTGTACTCGCAAGACCCGAAAACCCGAAATGACGGCGTGTGGATGAGTTAGGACTTTTCGATGTTTCAGAACACGGAATACCCAAGGGAGTATTTCCTTGTACTCGCAAGTCCTGAAACCCCGACTTGAGAAATCCCGAAATGATAATAGTATAGAGAAGTTATAAGATCTTAGAGTTTCGATACTTGGGATATCTAGAGGCGATTTCCTTGTACTCGCAAGTCCCGAATCCTCAACCCGTGAAATTCCGATCGGTGAAATCCTGAAATAGATGCGCAGGTTTAAGAGTTTGTATTTTAGAGTTTCAACTCCCGGAAGATCTAGGTGCGAGACCTCCTGTTTGTGCACGTCATGAAACTTCGATTCGCGAAACCCCGAATTGGACCAGCATGGGTAAGTATTGATGTTCGGTATTTCGGGAACCAGGATATTCAAGGATAAGTTCCCTTGTACCCACTAGTTGCGAAATCTCGAACTGTGAAACCCCGAATTTGGTCAAGTGTATGATGAGAGGGTGTATCGGCTTTTCGGCATTCGGGTAGTCGAGGAGCGTGAAGCTTCGACCTCTTGTATCACGAAGTTCCAATATATGAAACCTGACTCGCGGAATCCCAAATTGACATAGTGTGACTTGATTCGGCATTTTGTCTTTTCAGAACCCAGAAGACCCAAGGGTAAGTTTCCCTTGTACTCGCAAGTCCCGAAATCCCAACTTACGAAGTCCTGAAAAATAGGGTGTGGAGAAGTTATTATACTTTGGTATTTCGGCACCCGGGGTACCTAAGTGCGGGCCCCATGTATTCGCCAGTCTAGAAACCCTAATTCCCAAAATCTCGATGGAGGAAACCCTGAAATAGTGGAGCATGTTTAGAGTTTTGTTGACTCGGAGTTTTTGGCTTCCGGGAAACCTAGGAGCGAGACCCCTTGTTCTCACTTAATGAGAAATCCCAAAAGGGGAAGTGCCGAAATGGATTAGCATGGATAATATTGGGGGTTTCGGTAATTCGGTACCTAAGATACCTATTGGCAAGCTCTCTTGTACCCGCCAGTCCCGAAAACCCGAAGTGCGAAACCCCGAAATAATAATAGTGCGGATGAGATATGGTGTTTCTGTGTTTCGACACCCGGGATACCTGATGGTAAGTCCTCCTGTCATTGCACCTTCCGAAATTCCGGTATGCGAAATCCTAAAGGGTAGATTACTCAGACTTAACCTGGGTTGTTGTTAATCTC
This sequence comes from Picea engelmannii, assembly GCA_009831015.1. NCBI lineage: Eukaryota > Viridiplantae > Streptophyta > Pinopsida > Pinales > Pinaceae > Picea > Picea engelmannii. The sequence continues at coordinate 211,725 of ML796322.1, read as the reverse complement.
GTTAAGCGGTTAGATCCGTTTCGGGTTTCAACCCTTCGAAAGACAAGAGAGAAAGGGAAATGCATGTATCACGATTTCCTGAATCGTGAAATCCGACGAGCACCTCTCCGATAAGGCCTGTGGTCATAGCCGTCGATCATATGAGTACGGATAAGGGATGGCAGGGTCTGTATTAGGCCCCGTAGGGATTCGGGGAATTTTGTTCCTCGGAGAAAAGAAGAAAAAGGCCGAAAATTTTTGAATTTCGTAGTGGGTATGTTACAAATTGGTATCAGAGCATGGTTACAACACTTGGCCTGCTTGGGCTCATGAACGAGTTGCGCAGAAGCTCCATTCGAAGCACTCCTAAAAGGAGTAACCCTCTATCTTCACCCCGTAAATCAAAAGGTCAAAGTTCAAAATGAAAACCCCGATTGTGTGTATGCATGTGAAATAAATATGAATTATGAGCGAGTTATGAATGTATATAAATATTGACTAACAACCATCATTTGTCTTTTGCACCTAAGTGGACGATTAGCCGCGGGAAATTACAGACGTATAGAATGGTGACTCACCATGAAGTGGGGGAGGGCTCCCACAATAGAGACGAAGAGTCTGACGAAAGGAGGGTGGTAGGGACCCCTCTAGATCTAGCCGAGACTGTGAGGAGTCTCATGGTCGAATTACAAAGCTGCAAGGTTGACAATGAGAGGATGATGAAAGAACAAGAGAAGTAAACAGAAATTAACGCAGTTTTACTGCAAAGCTTATCCGACCTACAAAGACAAATGCAGCATGAACCTGAGGTACAGGAACATGGTCATATCAGTGGCCACACTGAGAGGAGCACCTCGAAAAAGGTCCATCCCAGAGGTAAAGGACAAGAGGTGGACGATTCCTCTGGGAAGGAAGTTGGCGGTTCGGAGGGCTCTTCTAGCAGCAGAACTAGTTCTTATTCCTGAAGAAGACAGAAGAAGCGAAAGCTTTCCAAGGGACATAAATTAGAAGAATTTAGGAAGGCCAAACCACCCTCCTTCGATGGTGAAATAAAGAAGGGAGAGGAAGCAGAGGCCTGGCTGCTTGGACTAAAGAAGTATTTTAGAGTCCATGACTTCTCAGAAAAATTGAAGGCCCGAGTGGCCACCTTCAACTTGAACGGAAAGGCTTCCATTTGGTGGGAAGACCTTAAGAATGTGAAATGGGTTCACAAAGAGGACTTGTCTTGGGATCAATTTGAGAAATACTTCCGGAAGAAGTATTTGTCGGAAAAATATTTCGACGAGAAGTCTAAAGAGTTTTATGAACTCAAACTAGGACAACTCACTATAGAAGAATATGTCAACAAATTCCTCGATTTGTTGAGGTATGTACCTTATATAAAAGAAGAAAATGCAAAGGTGCAATGCTTCATCAGCGGACTACCTAAGGACTATCGAAATAGAATTGAATTTGATGAGCCAAAGACCCTAGAAGGAACTATCCGAAAGGCAACCTATTGTCATGAACAACTTGGACATCGAACAGAACCTCGCAAAGGATGAAAACAAAAGAATAGTTTGAGATTTTAGAAAAAGGGGATTAAATCCTCAGGATTTAAGAACTATAAGAAGAACCCAAGAATGAGCTTCCCAGCCCGGAGTGTACACCAGCAGAATTTTCCCTCCTTGAGTGGAAATAAAACTTCTGGATCCATACCAGTGAAGACTGATAACCCAAAGAAAGAACCTTTGAAATGTTGGGGTTGCGGAGAATAACATCTACTGAGAGACTGCCCACACTGACAACAGAATAGTCGAAGAATTTATAACATCCAGAAAGCTACCACTGTCAATGATGTGGCCAAGAGTGTGCCGCAAATTTATGCAGCCTTGGATAATAACCAAGCTGACCACCAAGCTTCAGTGGTGGAAATAGAAGGTATGATTTCCAACCATCTAGTGTCTATTTTGATTGACCCTGGTTCAAATTTGATTTATATAGCCCCTAAGGCTGTTGATAAGTGTAAACTACAGCCACAAAAACCTACCAAGCCATGGTTGGTACAGTTAGCCACTGGCACCAAAAGAAGGGTAGCAGAGGTCATACCAATTAATGTTGGGTGAATTAATGTTGGGTGAATTCCCCACCTAAGAAACCCTTAACATATTACCCTTGGGATCGTATGATCTATTGATTGGTATGGACTGGCTAGATGCCCATAAAGCCATATTGGACTGTTACCATAAAACCTTAGAATGTGTAAGTAAAGAAGGGAAAAGGATAACCCTTCAAGGGATCCAAAAATCTGTCTCGGTGAGATAAATATCAGCTCTGCAAATGAGAAAGTATTGCCGAAAAGGATGTCCCCTATATGCAATACAGGTGTTGAAAACTATTGAAGATGAAAAACCAAGCCTCGAAGACTACCCTACCCTGAGAGAATACAAAGATGTGTTTCCAGAAGAGGTACCAGGTCTACCTCCGAGAAGAGACATAGACTTCTCGATAGAACTTGAACTGGGAGCGGTGTCGGTGTCTAGGACACCCTACTGGATGAGAACACCTGAGTTAGTTGAACTCAAATTGAAATTAAGAGAAATGATGGATAAGGGCTATATCTGTCCCAACGTGTCTCCATGGGGAGCACCAGTCCTGTTTGTGAAAAAGAAGGACGGTACCCTTAGACTGTGTATAGATTATAGACAACTCAATAAGGTAACCATAAATAAAAAGTACCCCTTGCCCAGGATCGATGACCTGTTCGATCAATTGGGGGGTGTGTCTATTTTCTCAAAGATTAACTTGAGGTCGAGATACCATCAAGTCTGAATTAAGGGTGAAGACATCCATAAAACTACCTTCTAGATGAGGTATGGTCACTATGAGTTTGTGTTAGTGCCATTTGGGTTAACCAATGCCCCTGCCACTTTCATGTGCTTGATGAACAATGTACTCAACAAATTCCTAGACAAATTTGTACTGGTTTTTATTGACGATATATTAATTTACTTCAAGAATAGAGAAGAGCATGAAGAGCATCTTAGGCTTGTGTTGTAAGTGCTAAGAGAACATCGGCTCTATGCCAAATTCATCAAATGTGACTTCTTCCAGAAGCAAATACATTACTTGGGCCATGTTCTATCCGAAGAAGGAGTAGCAATAGACCCTGGCAAAATCAAGTCTATCATGGAATGGCCTACCCCAAAGGATGTTTCAGATATTAGATCCTTTATGGGATTAGCAGGATACTATAGGAGATTTATAAAAGGATTCTCCAAGATTGGTTTTCCAATCACTGCCCTCCAGAAGAAGGGGACAAAATTCATGTGGACACAGAAATGTGAAGAAAGATTTCAAACCCTGAAACATCTACTGACCCACGCGCCCATGCTGAAGATCGTCGATCCCGAATATAGCTTCCTCATGTGCATAGATGCCTGTAAGGAAGGGCTCGAAGGAGTCCTTATGCAAGGAGGAAGTGTGATCTGCTATGAATCTCGAAAATTGAATGAGCACAAAGTCAACTATGTGACCCATGATTTAGCGGGCTGCCATAGTGCATGCCTTGAAAATGTGGAGGCATTACCTCATGGGAGGAAAATTTGTACTTATGACAGACCACTATAGATTGTGATATCTGTTTGACCAACCAAATCTCAGTGCCAGACAAGCTAGGTGGATGGCCCTCCTCAGGGAGTTTGATTTTGAAATCAAACATATTAAGGGAAAGGAAAATAGGGTGGTTGATGCCCTTAGCAGAAGCATGAAAACAATTCACCTGGTTGTGGTGAGTACCTGCAAGATGTATGTCAAAGAAAGAGTCAGAAATGCACAAGAAACAAATCCCTTCGTCCAGACCATGACCTCATACCTGTGGAAAGAGCCCATGGGGATAAAGTATGAAGGCTACCAGATGACAGAGGAAGATCTTCTCACTTACCAAAGCAGACTGCATATTATAGATTGTGACGACTTGAAGAGGTCCATTATGGATGAACTACATAAAAGACCCTATACTAATCATCTAGGATATCAGAAAATGATCACGACCACCAGGAAACAATTCTACTGGCCTGGATTGAAGAAAGACATAGTCGAGTACTTAGCCAAATGCATAGAGTGACAACAAGTTAAAGAAGAACACTGACACCCAAAAGGATTATTGCAGCCTTTACCAATCCCAGAATGGAAATGGGAAACCATATCCATGGATTTCATCACTGGGTTACCAACCTCGACCAAACATAATGATGCCATTATGGTAGTGGTGGATAAATTAAGCAAGTATTCTCATTTCATCCCTGTCAAATCGACTTGCAAGGCAATAGACATCGCCCAAGTATTCATGAAGGAGATATTCAGACTGCATGGTATGCCGAAGGAGATCGTGTCTGACAAAGACACGAAATTTACTTCAAACTTTTGGAAGTCACTAATGGCTGGTTTAGAGACCAAGTTGTTGTTTAGAACCACCTATCACCCTCAAACTGATGGACAGACAGAAATAGTGAACCAAATACTAGAAGACATGTTAAGAATGCATGTAATGCATCAACCCAAGAAGTGGGAAGACTACTTGCCACTAGTGGAATTTGCTTACAACAACGGCTACCAAGAATCCTTAAGGATGAGTCAGTTTGAAGTCCTCTATGGTAGGTCATGCAACACTTCTATTAGTTGGATTAATCTCATAAACATAATTTCTTTTGGACTCTTGAAATAAATGGAACATCAAGTGACTCAGATAAAACAAAACCTGAAGGTCATTCAGAACCGACAGAAAAGTTACGTCGACCAAAAGAGAACTCCAAGAGAGTTCAAGACGGGAGACCATGTATATCTCAGAGTTAGGCTCAGGAAGAGTTCCCTGAAAATGGGAGCTTGTGCCAAGTTGGCACCTCAGTACTGTGGACCCTTTGAGGTTCTAGATAGAGTGGGACCTGTAACCTACAAGCTAGCACTTCCTCCCACAGTAAAAGCACATAATGTTTTCCATGTTTCATTATTGAAGAAATATGTACATGATTCTAATCATATAATTGACTGGTCTGTGATCCAGGTGGAACCGGAGGGAGAATTTCTACCAGAACCTCAATGCATACTAGACAGAAAGGAAACCCCGCTCTAGAACCGAACCATTGCACAGGTCAAGGTGAAATGGAGACATTTTGGCCAAGATGAGGCTACATGGGAAATGGAGGATGCCATGAAACAAGCATATCCAATTTTGTTTACCTCTGTACATACATGTCATGATGATAGATAGAACATCAAGGACGATGTTCCTTTAAGGGGGAGGGAATTGTAACACCCTGTTTCCCCCAGTCTGTAAAAATAATTATGCTGACCAAGAACTATGGAAAACTCAAAGATGTGAATGTGTGATTCTGAATGGACCTTAGTATACAAGGTCAACAAATGTAAATTAACATTATGAATATATATGTGTGTGTGTGTGTATGTGTGTGTGTGTGTTGCAGGACTGTTGGGAGGGGGATGTGATGAAAAAGAGACCACGATGGATAAAGAAAGGTGGTGGAAGGCACCTAGAATGGTGGCACTAACTTCCACCGAAACCAATACCGTATTTGGTCTTCACTGGCCTGGAGAACCAAGAGTGGCTTGCTGGCCCCAAAATGAATTACTCACCAGGTTGGTAGGTGAAGAGGCTCCTCATGAGTTAATGAGGGATGGGGGTGAACCGTCCATCCGTGGAGGCCTCATACCTGACCACTGCGGGGAAATTCGTGCCACACGCAACCTCGCCGGAAAAGAAAAGGCAGGTAAAAGGTGTGGAAGGGATGGACGCGAGGGGAGATCGCGGGAAAATATCGAAAGAACTCTGGAAAAAAATACAGAGTGAGTGATAACAGAGAATAAGGAGAGTAACCTTCGTTCTCGATTGCTGAAGAACAGAGACAGAGAGTCTCAAGCATCTTGGTCTAGCTCGGGGGTGGCTAGTGGTAAATCCATTCGGAGTCGTTGAGCCTACGGTTGGGTGGAAACGAGCACCCCTCTTAGCAGTTGCATCAAACCCGATGTTTTTATGATAAGTGTTATATCTTGTATCTTGAATTTAAATATTCTGACATGTATGCTCATGGTTTGTGAAATTATGAATGATTTCAGTATAAGACTGTTTGTACGGTGTTTTGATCAGAAATGGTGGTTGCATGCTTATAGCATAACAACCCCATACAGCTTATACATATATATATTTAATGAATAAGTGTAGTTTTCAGGTCTGCTCTTGGGAAATTGTTCCCTTATTCACCTCATGTAATACTCTGGATAGATTCCTTTCCCCCACAAGGACATCCTTTCTGGAAATTTCCCTCACTCTATAGAGTCGGGGTAAGTACCTAGAAAGGACTATCGTCGCAGTAAAAACCTTGAGCTTTCTCACTACCAGTCACATAAGCTAATAGCTCAGAGATTTTAAGAGGACCTTCCAGTCAGGTCTTCAAACCTGGTGAAATTTACCTAAGGGCCTGAAGAAGGAATTCATGGTGTAGTTTTTAAAATCCTGCATGGGAGACAATGGTATTCTTAGACTTCGATATTTCAGAGTTTCGACACCTGGGGTATCTAAGTGCGAGTCCTCTTGTATTCGCGAGTCCCAAAACCCTGACCCGTGAAATCCCGAAATGACAACGTGTGGATGAATTAAGGACCTTTCGGTGGTTCGGTACCCAGGATACCCTTCCTCTTGCTAAATGTACGAATGATATCCTTTCAGAGGATATAAGTTCTGTTACAACCATTAAATTGGATGAAGGAATGCAGGCGTTAATGCCTCGACCCCTTTTTAACCTTCGTAAGTAGCAAAGAAATTGGAATCACCGATTCCAAGACCCATGGGAGTACCTAGACCATCCAACTGTAGAGTACACGTGGCGGCCAGTAAGCGTTTTGGCTTTTCATCACCCGGGAGATTGGAGGGTAACAACCCTTGTCCTCACGACTCACGAAATCCTGACATATGAAATCCCGAAATGCTAGTGTGTGGGTAAGTTATGACTCTTCGGAGTTTCGGCACCCGGGGTACCTAAGTGCGAGTTCTCCTGTACTCGCAAGACTCGAAAACCCGAAATGACGGCGTGTGGATGAGTTAGGACTTTTCGATGTTTCAGAACTCGGAATACCCAAGGGAGTATTTCCTTGTACTCCCTCGCAAGTCTCGAAACCCTGACTTGCGAAATCCCGAAATGATAATATTATGGAGAAGTTATAAGATCTCGTAGTTTCAGTACCCGAGATATCTAGAGGCGAGTTCCTTGTACTCACAAGTCCCGAATCCCTGACCCGCAAAATTTCGATGGGTGAAATCCCGAAATAGATGCGCAGGTTTAAGAGTTTGTATTTCAGAGTTTCGGCTCCCAGAAGATCTAGGTGCGAGACCTCCTGTCTGTGCACGTCGTGAAACCCTGAATTGGACCAGCATGGGTAAGTATTGATGTTCGATATTTCAGGAACTGGGATATTCAAGGATAAGTTCCCTTGTACCCACTAGTTGCAAAATCCCGAACTGCGAAACCCCGAATTTGGTCAAGTGTATGATGAGCGGGTGTATCGGATTTTCGACATTCGGGTAGTCGAGGAGCATGAAGCTTCGGCCTCTTGTATCGCAAAGTTACGATATACGAAACCCGACTCGCGGAATCCCAAATTGGCATAGTGTGACTTAATTCGGCATTTTGGCTTTTCGAAACCCGGAAGACCCAATGGTAAGTTTCCCTTGTACTCGCAAGTCCCAAAATCCCGACTTACAAAGTCTCGAAAAATAGGGTGTGGAGAAGTTATTATACTTCGTTATTTCAGAACTCGAGTTACCTAAGTACGGGCCCCATGTATTCACCAGTCTTGAAACCCCGATTCACGAAATCCCAATGGAGGAAACCCCAAAATAGTAGAGCATGTTTAGAGTTTTGTTGACTCGGATTTTACGGCTTCCGGGAAACCTAGGAGCAAGACCCCTTGTTCTCACTTAATGCAAAATCCCGAAAGGGGAAGTGCCAAAATGTCTTAGCATGGATAATATTGGGGGTTTCGGTAATTTTGTACCTGAGATACCTATTGGCAAGCTCTCTTGTACCTTCCAGTCCCGAAAACCTGAAGTGTGAAACCCCGAAATAATAATAGTGCGGACGAGATATGGTGTTTCGGTGTTTTGGCACCCGGGATACCTGACGGTAAGTCCTCCTGTCATTGCACCTCCCAAAATTTGGGTATGCGAAATCTCGAAGGGTAGCGTACCCATACTTAACCTGGGTTGTTGTTAATCTCGTTAAGCGGTTAGATCCGTTTCCGGTTTCAACCCTTCGAAAGACAAGAGAGAAAGGAAAATGCATGCATCGCGATTTTCTGAATCGCGAAAGCCGACGAGCACCTCTCCTATAATGCCTATGGTCATAGCCGTCGATCATATGAGTACGGATAAGGGATGGCGGGGTCTGTATCAGGCCCCGTAGGGATTCAAGGAATTCCGTCCCTCAGAGAAAAGAAGAAAAAGGCCAAAAAAAGTTGAATTTCGTAGTGGGTATGTTACATAATGGATCTCATGTGGTGTTTGCATATACCACTCAACAAGACCAATAACAAAGGAAAGATCAATACTGGTATGAGTCAAGTATAAGAGTCTACCAACTAGATAAATATAGAAAGTGGCATCAAATTCAAGAGAAGTACAAGTGGCAGTACATTTGAATCTAGACTGGAAGGGAGAAGGGGTTGGTTTTGAATCTTCCACGTGAAAGCGACAAATAAGGTCACAAGCATACTTATAATGGGAAAGAAAAATTCCTTCATTGGTTTGAAAAACTTGGAGGCCAAGGAAATAGTGGGAAAAGCCTAAGTTTGTCATTTCAATTTTTTTCTCAAGGATGGTTTTCACATGATTTAATTTTTTTGGATCACTACCAGTGAGGATAAGGTCATCAACATAAAGAACAAGGATTGTGAGATGTCTTCCTACTTTCTTGTTATAGACATAAGGGTCAGAATGAAATCTATAAAATTTGATATCAAGAAGAAATCTATCCATTTTGGCATACCAAGCTCGAGTTGGATCTTGATTAAGACCATAGAGATATTTATTAATGTGGAAAACAAGGCCCTTGCAGAAAATCAATATGGACATCAACTTCAAAGGTTAAGAACATATAATGGAGGCAAGTATGTGAATAATAATTTTACAAGTTACTACATTGCACAGGGCATCCAAATGCAACACATTGTTCCATATACACCACAACAAAATTGTGTTGTTGAGAGAAAGAACCGCACTTTAAAAGAAATGGATAATTGTATGATCCAATCTAATGGATTAATTTTAAAGTATTGGAAATAAGCCATTAACTGTGCAAATTACATAGTGAATTGCACTCCTACTAAGGCTTTAAAAAACATAACACCAGAAGAAGCATGGAATAAAATTAAGTCAGATATAAGTCACTTCCATGTATTTGGCAGTGTAGCATGGGCTCACATTCCTGATGAGAAAAGGAAAGATTTGCAGCCTAAAAGTGGGAAGTGTATATTTCTTGGTTATTATGAAGATGTCATTGATAATACATTTGTGTATTCATTATTCTTGGTGTAATACACCTCATACTCCATTCTTGGCATGTCTCACTAAATCCAAACTTGTGTCACTTACTGAAACTTTTGAATTTCTTTTCAATGTCACCTATTAAGACTATGATACCAATAATTAATTAATTTTGGCCTTTCTGAAGGCTCATATTCTCTTATATTAATATTTGATACTAATTAATAAAACACTCAGGCCTTTGTCCAGGATGATGATACCAACATAATTACTATTCCTTACGTATGCAACAAATATGTAGTCCTAACAACATACATTCCATGCATAACTATGTACAATTACAATATAATAGAATTAAACATAATACAAACAAAAATCAGCATGTAAACACACATAAAAGAACACTTATATTTTGTTGAAAATCACCAACTGGATGCAGACCTCAGACATTCTTCCCAACCATAGACTATGTTGTTCATTCACTCTCAACAACAGGTCACCACTGAGCTGGGACTATGACTCCACTAGGGAAAATGATACCTAATCTAAACTAGGTTCCAACAACTCACAATTCAAGACAAGGCCAATGAAACCAACTCTAGCAACAATCCCACCTCATAGCCTCTCATTCCCCACAACCTATCCCATTGTAGGAAGTGTACCCCTTCACTGCTCCACAAACCTTTGGTTGTAGCCCTTCCCTTCTAGGCTCCAACAATAGGTCGACTGAGAAGTCTCAGAAAACTATGGCACTTGGAACACAAGGTTGATCTCAAAGAGTCATGGAACCCACTAGGCTAGCACATAGGAAAACCTATTCCCCGTAGTTTTCTCACTCAAAGAGAAAGCTCCACATGCCTGAAAACTTGCTTCTTCCACCCAATCCCCCAAGGATTTTTAGGGCTAATTCTACTAGATTACCTTGGATTCTTCCCTCACACTCCCAGGAAAAATTTGAATGATGGAATGGAATAATGAATGAGAATTACACTAAAATCCCCCTTTAAATATCCATGTTCCCTTTTTGACACATGGAACTTAAGGAACTCCCTTTTCCCCAATTCTAATTTGTTCCCTCTCTCTTAGGAACTTAGGATAACATCAAACATAAAGGCTTATGACTTTAGGAATGTATTATTATATTCCTATTGGTTTAATCCCCCTTGACTTAACCCCTTTTCCCCAAGTCCTAGCCCCACATACTTTTTCTTCTGACTTGGTTTGCAACAGTGATGTATTTTATTAATATATTTGAGTGTGATTAATATTTACAATGATAAACTCGTTGGCCTTTTAGCATCTAGGCTCTCCAGCCTCATATCATACAGGAACTCCAACCCAAAACATCTCGACTCACCAACCTATAAAAGACATGTGCATTTACAATATAGGGTTCAACCTAGGGGTATTACAATCCCCTCCCCCTTATTTATGCATTGTCATAAGTGCATTATATACACATGTACAAACAAAATTCTTCAAAAAACTCCAAAAGGATGTGGGTACTCTTCCCACGTGGCATCCTCATGCTCCCATGTTGCATCCTAGGGACCATAGCAAGTCCATTGTACTTTTACCAACTTGATGGCTCGATTTTGGAGCACCTTGAGCTTCTCGTACAATATGCATAATGGTTGGACCTGGAAGTCACCCTCATGCTCCACATGGATCACATTCCAATCAATTACATGATTAACATCATGTACATACTTTTTAAGAAAAGACACATGGAATACATTATGAATGTACATGGATGTAGGCAGTGCAAACATGTATGCAACAAGACCAATCCTCTCTAGGATTCTGAATGGTCCACAATAACTTGCTGCCAGCTTTAGGTAGATTTCCAATTTTAGTGAACTCTTCCTAGTTTTTACTTTCAAGAATACATGTTCACCCACTTTGAATTCTATGTGAATTCCTCCTTTTTCTGCATAACTATTTTTTTTTTATCTTGTGCATCCTTTAAATTATGTTTTCTTTTTACCATCTGCTCTTCCATTTCCTTGAGAAATTCCATCCCAACTACTACTCTATCTACTAGGTTGTCCTAGATCACTAGCATGTTGCACTTTCTGCCATAAAAATTTTCTAATGTGCTCATCTTCAAAGATACTTGATACCCATTTTTATAAGAAAATTACACTAAGTGTAGATAATCTTCCCATTTTGATGGTTTATCCATCACATACATCCTCAACATATCGTCAATCACATGATTAACTCTCTCTATTTTCCCATCTTACTATGGGTGATATGTTGTGCTAAAATTTAAATTTGTCTCAAATTCTTTAAATAATCCTTTCCATAAATTTGATGTAAATTTGGGATCCTGTTAGAAACAATCGCCTTAGGCACACCATGTAACCTGGAATTTCCCTCATGTAAATTTCTGCAGTGTTGGTTTCCTTTTGACTTAGCTTCACACAAATAAACTAAGTAGCTTTAGTTATCTTCTCCACCACCACCATGATGGAATCATGATGCTTCATTGTTCTGTGAAGCTTGGTAATAAATTCAATTGTCACAACTTCCCATTTCCACTCAAGAATGGCCAATGGTTGTAGCGATCCAGCTAGATATATGTACTCAGTCTTTACCTTTTAGCATTCTAGACATCTGGCTATATAATCAATCACTTATTTCTTCATTCATGACCAAAAATATTTCCTTCTTACAACTGTAATGGTTTTATGATATCTTCGGTGCCCAACATAAAGCACATTATGCATTTCTCTCAACACTAAATTTTTCAGTTCTTGGGATTTAGGCACATGTACTTTGCCCCTGTACATAAGGATTCCATCATCTCTCAACTTATAATCTTTAATTTTCTGTTGAAAATATCCTTGTTGTAATGTTTCCATTGTTTGCAAATAATGTTGATTTGATTTTGCAGCTTCCAAAATTCTATCCTTTAAATGATATTTATACATGCTATTGGTTGTAGCATAAATCTCATGCACTCTCCTGCTGAGTGCATCATCCACTTGGTTTTCCTTGCCTTTTATATGCTTGATTTCAAAATCATACTCACTTAGGCATTACAACCATCTTATTTGTCTAGAATTCAATGTTGGTTGTCCAAAAAAATATTTTAGACCACTATGTTTTTTCCTCAACTCAAATATTTTTCCCATAAGATAATTCCTCCACATATTTAATGCATGAACTATAACATGCCCATTTTGGATAAGGATTCCCCCAAGCCCTTCCTTGCATGCATTAGTGCACACAATAAAATATCCATTTGTGTTAGAACACACAAATTTAGATATGTGTGAGTTGCATTATTCATCAATATAACACATGTATAAATACAATGATGTGACCTTTGGATTCATTTTACAAGAGGTATCTTGGACTTCCAATGATGTTTCCTATTACTTGATTATTCATATTTTATCAAGTAAGTAACCCTAACAGATTACATTTCCAGCACCCCCCCCCGCCTTAATCCAAAGGGGTGTAAGTGAGTCCAAGAAGAGAGATGGAATCTAGAAGTGTGCAATTGAAATCTGGAAGTGGACAAGTACCAATGGTTGAATGTGCTCTCTGAATATGGTGGTTTTGGGATGACCAAAAATTGAATGGCTTGTAGAAGTTGATGTCTTCTACTAAATGGTGGTGGTGGTTTAAGCAAGACCACAAACCAATCTAGTGGTTTATGAATGTCCACAAACTCTAGAACTTGGCTCTAGGGATCAATGGTTCCCAAAACATTTCCTAAGTTAGTTAGAATTTGGAATTTGATGTCTTCTTCTAATTGGAAGTGCTCTCAAAATTTGGTTTAAAGATGACCATACATTGTTCTAGCAGAAGTTAAAAGTCTTGTACTAAGTGGAGGTTTAAGGAAAACCACAAACCATTGTCTAGCAGAAGTTGTAATTCTTCTACTAAGTGGTGGTTTTGGGTGACCACAAACCGAATCACACTTGCTTTCCACACTTTCTTGTTACTGCTCGATTGATAAGACTTCGAAACTTGAAGCATGACTATCAATCATTAATGTTTTCCCCCCATGTTAGGTATAAGGTGAGAATATGCAAATGCTTTACTACAAAATGTGTCAATACTCGAGAATGAAGTGTACAATATGACTGAGATATATTCTTGACAATTGATGACCATTGCCAAGAATTCATCCACGCATAGTGGTTCTTTACTCTCATAGGTTTCTTGTGTTTAGAACATCTGTTTGAAGGATGATTTTTCTTTCTGCAATGCTCACAAGGATGAATATCAAAACATTGATCTTCCATATGGTCAACTCACTGACAATGTTGGCATTTCAGAATCTGCTCTTGAACTGGAGTAGGTGAATATTGTTCAACACTTATATTCCAACAGAGGATAAACACCTTTATAAACCACTCACACAACCATATGAAATATCAACAAACCAATGTTTGACATGGTAAAACCCCTACAGGAAAACATCCACGACCCCAACCAACGTTTCCACTTGGAGAAATTTATTAATGCAAAAGAAAAATATTGCAAAGATATTTACAAGAGAGTTTCTCACAATCAATCATTAGCAAACAACCCTCCATGATCTTTAAAAAGAGATCATGGACCAATCAAGTGTTAATCCATGGATCATTGTAGTCGTTAAGACCGAGGATAATATGATCTATGGGATCACTCTATGTCGGGAACATATCGTGACCATTGGATTTCCTAAATACAAATACATACTAATGAATACTAAAGAAACACACTAAGAAACACATGTTTACCTAATGATGCATTAGACCAAGTTGATCTTAACTAACTCCTAAGTGTCTAAATATCCTTACATCCCCCTTTAATAACAACTTGGGATATGATTGAAGGATTTACAAAGGTGACACAATAGGAGAAGGAAGGAGGCATTAGATCATATCCCCTCTTAATTAGAACTTCATGTACTCCTAACATAGATTGAAGTTTGGAAAACTTCACTTTTGTAAGAGACTTTCTGAAAATGTCTGCAACTTGATATTCTATAGGGAAAAAGAGCACTTCAATAACTTTGTCATGAATGAGCTTTTAGATTAAGTGCATGTGTAGCTCGATGTGTTTGTTGCACTGATTTTGAACTGGGTATTTGGCGAGCTTGATGGCACTCTAGTCATTGCACCAAAGGTTGGTTGGATGCTACTGCTGGAATCCAAACTCTAGAAGGATATGTAGAAGCCACAAGGATTTCTAACTTTCATTAATCGTTTCTCAGTATTATGCTTCTACTGAAGAAAGTGAAATATCCTTTTGTTTCTTACAGGCCCAAGTGACAAGTCCTGAACCAAGGCTAAAAACAAAACATGTAGTAGAATTTCAATTATCGAGGTTTCCAACCCAATCTAAATCCGTGAAACCAACCAATAAAGGAGTCCCCCTTGAGATATAATGTATTCCAAATTGAAATGTACCCCAGACATATCGAAGTATCCTCTTAGATTATTTCCAATGGATCTCATGGGGTGTTTTCATATACCACTCAACAAGACCAATAGCAAAGGAAATATCAATACTAGTATGAGTCAAGTATAAGAGTCTACCAACTAGATAAATATAGAAAGTGGCATCAAATTCAAGAGAAGTACAAGTGGCAGTAGGTTTAAAGCTAGAATGGAAGGGAGAAGGGGTTGGTTTTGAATATTCCACATGAAAGCAACAAATAAGGTCACAAGCATACTTATAATGGGAAAGAAAAATTCCTTCATTGGTTTGAAAAACTTGGAGGCCAAGAAATAGTGGAAAAAGCCTAAGTTTGTCATTTCAATTTTTTTCTCAAGGATGGTTTACACATGATTTAAATTTTTTGGCTCACTACCAGTGAGGATAAGGTCATCAACATAAAGAACAAGGATTGTGAGATGTCTTCCTACTTTCTTGTTATAGACATAAGGGTCAGAATGAAATCTAGAAAATTCAATATCAAGAAGAAATCTATCCATTTTGGCATTCCAAGCTCGAGTTGGATCTTGATTAAGACCATAGAGATATTTATTAATGCGGCAAACAAAGCCCTTGTAGAAAATCAATATGGACATCAACTTCAAAGGTTAAGAACATATAATGGAGGCAAGTATGTGAATAATAATTTTACAAGTTATTGTGTTGCACAGGGAATACAAATGCAACACATTGTTCCATATACACCACAACAAAATTGTGTTGTTGAGAGAAAGAACCGCACTTTAAAAGAAATGAATAATTGTATGATCCAATCTAATGGATTAATTTTAAAGTATTGGAAATAAGCCATTAATTGTGCAAATTACATAGTAAATCTCACTCCTACTAAGGCTTTAAAAAATATAACACTAGAAAAAGCATGGAATAAAATTAAGTTAGATGTAAGTCACTTCCATGTATTTGGCAGTGTAGCATGGGCTCACATTCCTGATGAGAAAAGGAAATATTTGCAGCCTAAAAGTGAGAAGTGTAAATTTCTTGGTTATTCTGAAGATGTCAAAGGTTACAAACTTCTTCAACCACATTGTAATGAAACTATTATTAGAAGAGATGTTAAATTTGATGAAAATCTCTTGGCTTGTGAGCCTAATTCGGTGGTTGTGCCTTCTTTGGCCTACGATCCATCTTCAATGTTTGTGTCTTATTCTGTTCCTATTCTAGTTTCTTATTCTTCAGATGATAATAGTGAGGATCAAAATCCACCTTTGCATGCTCATCTTCCTCTATATGAGTCCATTCAACTTGAAACTGCACCAACACCATCGCTTCCTAGATGGGTCTATTCAACACGAGAAGCAACTGGTGATATTGTCAGAGATCCTTCATATCAGCATCAGACACATTCACAATTCTAGCGATCCTATTCTCTTTTGGCTCAAGTTTCAGAGACTCATGATCCAGAGACATTTACAAAAGATTTAGGTCATCTAGATTGGGATACAACAATTGATGAAGAGTATCATTCTTGAATGGAAAATGATACTTGGGATCTTGTACCTCTTCTGAAAGGAAGAAAAATTGTCAGATGTAAATGGGTCTATAGAACTAGGTATGCATCAGATGGAAGTGTTTAAATACACAAGGATCAGTTAGTTGTCAAAGGATTTTCCCAAGTTGAAGGAATTGACTATAATGAAACCTTTTCCCATGTAGCCAAAATGAATTCCATCCACCTTGTTCTATCCCTTGCTACCTCACATAACTAGGAGGTCCATCAGATGGATGTTAAATATGCCTTTTTGTATGGGGATTTGCAAGTGAACATTGTATCAGAGAAAATATCAACACATCGATGTTTTGACATGGTAAAACCTGTACGGGGAAACATCCACGGTCCCAACCAATGTGGCCACTTGGAGCAATTTATTAATGAAAAAGAAAAATATTACATACATATTTACAAGATATTTTCTCCCAATCGATCATCGAAAAATGACCCTCCATGCTCTTTAAATATATATCATGGAAGAATTGGGTGCCAAGCTACAGATCAATGTAGTCATTAATATCAAGGAGATTGTGATCTGTCGGATCACTCTGTGTTGGTAATATATCATGACCATTGGATTTCCTAAATAAAAATTCATACTAAATAAACACACTTTTACCTAACGACACATTATACCAATTTGATCTTAACTAACTCCTAAGTGTTTAAATATCCTAACAAATATGAATTCTCTTGAAGAAATCCAACAGTCTAGAACTACAATGGTTTGGTGTAATCATGAATATGAAAGGTGACTTCATTTTCATATATGATACTTGTTATATGCTTGTTGTTCCTTATTTATTCCAAAGGTATTATGATTGTCTTGGAGAGAGGAAGCTTAACTTCATTTGTACTTGAATATGAAACTATCTCACTGATTTTCTCCTGCACTGGTTGTTCATCTAGGTCATCATCATCTTCTTCTTCAAGAAGATGATCTTTTTTAACAAGGACTAGTTCATAATGTCGAAGATTCTTTCATTCAAGTGCATCGTGAAGAATTTGAGTTTGATTTTGTAGCAATGCTACTTTGTCATGCGAAAATTGCAAGCATGTTACAACAAACTACAAAGTTTCTTTGTCATTGGTGATTGTATTGTCCAGAGAAGAGAGGATTAGAGTGTTTAATAACTCTAACAGTTCCTCAACTCAATCCATTTTAAAAACAAAATTAGACTTCATAGGGTTTCTTGCAACTTCACCCTTTAACAATCAGACTAAAAAATGAAAACATCAAATGGAGGGTGTCGACTTCTACTGAAAAATGCACCCATCTATAGAAAAACACAAGTAAAATTACATAAGTATACCTTGATTTTGGTTAATGTGCCATCGATGATTTTTTGTCTATCATGTTGAATGAATGTTCTTGAAATCCTCCTTGACAACTAACTCGCCTCTCGAAGAACCAATGAGAGGATAAATTGTTGCGATAGGTATAGATTCTAAAAGATTATGTAATTAGAGAACTCACAAAGCTCTTCTAGATGCAACAACAAGAGAAACTATAAATAGTATTGAGGACAATATTTAATTTTAAAATTTTCTATAACCCTTGATTTAAAATCTATTATAACCAAGATCAAATATTTGAAATTCTACCACAATGCTCTAGTGATTTCAGATAGAGGTAAATGAATAACACTATAATAATTTCCTAGATTAGGATTCAATCATTTGAGTAGTTTAGGTGAAAATTGGTGTAAATACAATAAACACAACAAAGAAAACTAATAACTGTGCCCAAACAATTGAGATGGAATTTAATTATTATGTTCAAACAAATGAAACTTTAGAAGCAGATATCAATGCCACACAAATCGCTATGGATCAAACTCATCAAAGGAAAAATATTCTTTTAACACCCTGACTGCTATATATAACCCAAGGAAACATGACCAATAAATTATGAGGAAAACATATTAGCCTAGGGAAATAGTGAATTGTTGAAAGAAGTCTGGGACTGGTTCGATTTCTTAAGTGATTTTAAAAACTAGAATGGGTTGAAATGTTGGAAATGTAATCTGCTAGGTTTACTTACTTGATGAAACATCAATAGTCAAGTAATAGGAAACATCATAGGGAGTCCAAGAGACCTCTTGGAATATGAATCCAAAGGTCACATCATTGTATTTATACATGTATCATATTGATGAATAATGAAACTCACGCTTATCTAAATTTGTATGTTCTAATAGTGGTATTAGAGCCTATAGTTCTTAAGCCTTGAATTGAGCTATGGTAGTGCTCCATGGTAATTATTCCCATGTCTATATTCACTGAGGTTTATCCCTATTATTTCATAAACATATCTCTGCACTTCTCATATGTTATTCTTCTACTGTAGCTCAAAATCCCTACTCTATCATGTTGAGGTATGTCCCCACGCACATAAAATTCTCTTTTTTCTTTGCCCTCTTCAACATTATTCATGCCAGTCTGTCGTGAGCACACTTGCATGGTTGTTTGCATCCTTTTAATTGTGAATCATTCATGCCCTCTATCTCACCTCTCCATTGTTCACACCATTCTAGGAGGGTCAATATGTACTTACATTCAGAACTCGCAGGGTTTAAAGGGTTGAACCTAAGTCATTTCCAACCATTTGGATCAACAATATTCAATATTGGCATGCACTTGTCAATAAATTCTTCAAGTGTTGAAAACTTTCTTCACATTCAAAGGTCTAGTCAAATTTCACACCTTTATTTTGCAAAGAAGTGATTGGATGTGAAATATTTATATTAAAATATAAAAACTTGAACTAATAATATTAGTCTTTAATATGTAAAATTGATGCAGGAACATCGTCAGCAAGTACATGTAGCAGGGAAACTCGACACCTGAAGACCAATTCAAAACTTTGAACGCGAGCCGATACTGCAAATATTTTGCAGTTGATAGAAACAGAAAAGAGAAAAACCACGCACGTAGATAAAATGAGCACGCGTGACCTGGAAATTAACCCTAGTCTTGATGTAACCGCAATTAGATAGTAGTTAGTTGTTTTCTTTTGTATAAAGATAGGTTTTGTATGCCCTAAATAAGGGTTACGAGAGTTGTGAGCAAGTAGAAGTTTATGAGCATTAGTTGTTGTTTGATTTTAGCTGTAACCATTTTCTTGATTGAATGAAGATAACCGAGGAAAAATTATCTAAATGTGTGAGACTGTGTTGTTTGTATTTTCCCTGTTGTTGTTGTCAATCTTTTCAAGAATGAATGAATCTTGCTACGAGTGTCTGTAGCTTTGAAATGCTTGCATAAAATTTAAATCGCTCTTCTTCGTGAGCCGGTGCAAGGTGTGCACACAGTCCGCAAGGAGTGCATTGACAGGGTGTGTTTCGACTTGTAAATCTCAGAAGAAATAGCATAAGATTTCCTTTGCAAGGAGTGCAAAGTAACTACTGTAAGGAGTGCACAGTCATCTGCAAGAATTCAAATCTTGTGTAAGAATCTATTGCAAAGAGTGCACAGATCCAGAATTCAGTCTGCAAGGAGTGCATTGACAGAGTCTATCTCAATCCATAAGCTCAAGAGGAACATCGTAATATTTCCTTTGCAGAAAGTGTAAGACAACTACTACAAGGTGTGTACGATCGTCACAAGAATTCAATACCTCATGTAAAGATTTGTCACAAGGAGTGCAAGGATAGGGAATTCGATGAAGAGTTGAACTAACTTTGTAAATAAGTCGAAGAATCAAGAAAAGAGGAACACCAGGACAACGAAGAAGGTTTCTTTTCAAGAATCTTTGATTCTGAGTTTGAAGAATTTCACAAGAAAAGCAAGAAGTGTTTGGGAGATCGAACTATTTGAGGAGATCAAGTTTATGAGGGATAACACTTTTCAGGAAGTGCGAACGAGATCCAAGAAACAAACTAGCAAGAAGGATAAAGGTCGAAGCCTTTGAGTCCTTCAAAAATTTCCTAAGTTAGAAGAAGGCGTAAACTCGGAGGGAAAATATCTGGACCGTCTGATCAGCTTCTAGACAACAAGGAGTAAGCGCAGAGGAGGAAGGATCTCAATCGCTCGGTCTAAGTGCAAGAGAATCGTAGCCATCCAATCAAGGTAAAGTGCACTAACATTAAAGCCTTGAAAGTACACATGAGGAACAAGGTCACGAAATTCCAAAATCATCGGAACCGTCCATCAAGACAGGACATGTGGCGAGAAAGCAACATTCCGCTGACTCACAGAGTGAAAAGGTCAAAAGTTTGAGTCATGAGAACTCATGAAACACGAAATCGTGACTTGATCTGAGTCATTGATCAAAGGAAGGATCTGGACCGTCGATCCAACACCATCGCAATTTTGGGTATCAAGAGAATGGAGGTAAGGAGACTCCAAAGTCGCAAAATGTGAAATCCTGACTTAATCCTAGTTGTTGATCAAAGGAAGGATCTGAGTCGTCAATCCAGCGCCATCACAATTTCAAGTATCAGGAGATCAGAGGTACGGAGAACGTGAAATGTGAAATCACGATGTGCCTTTCACTTAAGTGCGTGGTCACCGCCAGTGGTCACATGAGGGAAGGGGCTCAATCAGAGGAGAACTAGCGCCTAATTACGTTGAATCTTTAAAGCATTAAGGAGAAGCCTGTGGGTTCCATATAACCTGCTCCTTAAGAAGAAGGGGGGATATTTAATTAATTGAGGTTCCTAGGGGGACAAAGAGTCAATCCAACTCAGGTTCTTGATCGATCCTAGACCGAGAAGTTGCGCAACCCTTAGGGGAGAAGGGGGGTCTGCATAAAAAATGTCAAGATGAGAATTTATATTAAAATGTAAAAACTTGGACTAATATTACTAGTCCTTAATATGCAAAATGTAAAATGGTTGGAGATAGTTTTTTTTTAAATATTTAAATTTCTAAGGATTTTATATAGTTTCTATAAAATTTTGAAGATTTTTAAGGTAAAATAATTTCATTTTATGGAATTTGGGCAAATCATTTTTAGAAAAAATGGAAATTAACGAATCTTTTTTGAGAAAAAACATGGAAAATTAACCCATTCAAAATTTAGATGATAAAACTATAAATTTTCTTTTTAAAATTGTAAATAAATATTTTTTAAAAATGAAAAATTAAATTTCAAAATGTAAATTTTGAGTCAACAATGTCTAAAATTATAATGCTTCATTTTGAAAGTGTAATTTTTTGTTTTAAAAATGTAAATATTGAATTTTAAAAATATGTATTTAAAATTTAATACTGTGTATTTAGATTCCTAAGTTTGTATTTCAAATTCTAATATTACTATAACATTTTTGTGTATGTGCATACATATCACTATACCATACATTTTTATTATATTATTATATTTTTTCATTAATATTTAAGTTAAATTATAACAAGGATATCTACTAACACCACCAATGAGAACATATAATATTCACGAACTATTAATTCTTTCTACTAACTTTATCACCTTATCTTAAAAAAAAATATAACTTGATTAGTACTATAAAGATATACTCAAAATCCACGTCCAAAAAAATAAACCAAATAACTTTCAATATTTTTAATAGATTAATAAATAAATAAATATATCAATGCAAAATGTTGGAGTTCCTACATATACAATTTATTTAAAAAAAACCAAGCTATTTTTTTAAATTAAATGTTGTTCATGAGAAATGTTCTCACTCGTGCCATTTTATTTCATCTATGCTTACTTTGTCTTAATGGTTGCAAATACATTTTCAATTATTTTTACTTTATTTCCATTTCATCCAACCTTTTGTGATCATGCCTATGTGATGTGATTTTCATTTCATCTCACCTTTTGTGATTATGCCTATGTGATGTTATTTATGTTGGATTATTGAGAGGGAGGTGAATCAGTAATAGCACAATTATAATCATTTTTCTTCAAATGTTATATCAATGTATAATTATTATCCAATAATGAGCAGTAAGAAATAAACAATCACACACATACACACTACACCAGTGTTTTACGTGGAAACCCAAATCGGGAGAAAACCACAGAATGTTTTTTCTTATATGTCTTGAAGAATTACATTCATTGGAAGCACCAACTTCCTTTGTTTTCCAGCTGCAACTGGAAGGAGGCTCCAACCCCCTAGTTTATCAGGCTACAACCTGAGGGAAGCTCCAACTCCCAATTCTCTGGCTACAACTAGAAGGAGGTTACAACCCCCAATGTTCTCTGGCTACAACCACCTGTCCTTGCCCCGTCCTGCCACCCTGAAGTAGAAGTAGAATGATGGAACCACTGTCACACTATCACTGTGAGATATACCGTTGTAAACCTGTATCAATAAATCTGAACCATGCATCAACCATGCATCAACCTGTACCTCAATCTGTAATCAACCTGTACCATAAACAAGTGCATCAAACCATGTACCAAGTATGTACCAATCATGTGTCAACTACTCATCAACTATGACTCATCAATATGTACCAACATCATCAACTATACACCTCATGTATGTGCGCCAACTCATCAACTACTTGTCTCAACCATGTACTCAACATGCACCACAACCAAAAGCCCTCATCAATTTCATCATCCAAATATGATTTGTAGCTCTGTAATAGACCTGGTGTATATGATCACATTCCTGCAAACCTTCCTTAACTTAAAAAACAAGAGACTAACATTTTCATCAAACGTTTCTTTAGTCTCACATGCCTAGTTTTGGATTAGTCAACAACCCTAACTTGAAGTAATCATAACTTTGAACCTGTAATGTATAAATATCTGAAACTGATATACAATGTTCTTCAATTTGTTTAATGCAATTCCTCCAAGTGTCACTACTTGGAACCTCTCAAAAAAGGAGTTATAGCAAAAATGACATACCTTGTTGAATTCTGGCTTATTCCAGAGAGCGACCTTGTAGAGAGTGCCCCACACAAAATATTTGATGAAATAATCTAAAACGGTTACAAAGAATACTAAATACTGTACCCTAACCAACACATTTGGTCTCACTAAATTTGGATCTATTATGAAAAATTTATGACGTTTTTACCCGAAACACCTTATTTTGACTAGTTTCAGGACTAGCCACGAACCCTATTTTCCACGGAGTGTAACTCCAAAAATACAATGACCCACAAGATGAATTTGTTTCCATAGATACTTGGATATGTTTTCTCACTTGCATAGCAATTGCATGGTCTGAATCATTATAGAAAAAAAAATTATAGCGAAAATGGTGAGATGACCTGTAATTAACATACCTTAGAAAGCACCATCAAAAGAATTTATCCTTCCTTGCATTTCGGCCTTCTTTTCTTCACCTTCACTCAAAATTCCGGTTTAGATATCCTTGGTTACCTGAGACACATATATATATTCAATATGATAAAGTGTGATTCAAATGAGAGAGCCTTGCCTCTTATTTATACTCTCCAAATAGCTTCCTTAAAAACATCTTCTAGGTCACTTGGCCCACTTTCCTTATT
The DNA here is from genome assembly GCA_009831015.1 of Picea engelmannii. Classification (NCBI taxonomy): domain Eukaryota; kingdom Viridiplantae; phylum Streptophyta; class Pinopsida; order Pinales; family Pinaceae; genus Picea; species Picea engelmannii. The sequence goes on along the minus strand of ML796322.1, from coordinate 187,819 downwards.
TTAGGGTTGGGTCCACTTTTAATTTATCCATTAAATTTATTATTGAAATAATTTATTTTGTATTCACTTTGAATTATAATACACTCATTACTTCACTTTATTATTTACCTTTTAAAATCTCTTAAACCACTTTGACTACTTTGACCTTTTGGGGCTTCTAGATGACATATGAGGGTCCTCCAACTTCGTAAGGCCATAACTCTCAAACCATGAGGAGTTATGTGATGTTATACATACCACCAGAAATGGCATGACATGTACTATCCATATAAAATAGTATTATCTGAAAATATATCATAACTCCTACCGTTACCCATCAAACAAACTTGGGTCCATTACCCAAACCTAGGGTCTCCAACTTCTCATGGCCATAACTCTCTAACTGTGAGGAATTATGTGGTGTTCCACATACCACCGGAAATGACATGACAAGCACTATCCATATATGATATTTTCCCTAACAAATTCACTTTCCTTCATCTCATTATTCCATAATTAAGCATGGGTTCTCTTACTTCATAAAGCATCTTCCCGTGATGGCTTTCACCATAAGGGGACCACTTTGGAGTTCATCCATATTTACTTCTTATCAACCATGACAAAACAATAATGAGTCATATTTACATCAAACAATATTGGGTCCATTACCGAAACCTTTGTGCTACGGGGCTTTCTTCAAGGGTTGACATCAATGACAACCAACCTTAATCAACAATTCACATCAGTGGGTGTTGCTCCTTCTATTCAATCAATGGCCATAATTCTCACTCTTACTCGTTTGTTTTATTAGTGATAAGTGTTTCTCAATTGTTTCAAAAAAAAAATTAGTTATTTTATTTTATCTCTTATTCATTCTCATTTTGGTGACCATTTATATAGGATGTGGTTAATATTAATATACATAATTCATATGGGATGTGATTAACATTAATATACATATACATAGTTTTTTTATTCTGATAACTCATTATTTTTATAAATAAGGTTGTAGGGTAGCGTAGTCCCTTCCAACGAGGTTAGAAAGTAAATATTGGAAAATGGGGTCGAATTGTAAATGACAAAAATGTTGTGGGTAACATGTATATCACGGAACATGGGGCAAAAGTAAATGACACTTGGCATGTAGAGAACCATTTATTTTTTGAAAGTATATAACAAACTACAAATCTATTCATAGTGGAAGAAAAAATTTGGGAATTTAAATGCATTTGTCATATGGACTGGTGAAAGATAAAAATGTATGAATACATAAATTTAAAAGGAAATACAAAAACCGTTTTATTTGAAATATGTAAAAAAATAAAAGTTTGTTACATACTACTGAAAATTTTGAAATGTATATGACGGAAATGTTGTATACAACATGTATATCACGGAACATGGGGCATAAGTAAATGACGCTTGGCATATAAAAATTGAAATGCATTTGTCAACATGGGGCATAAGTAAATGACGGTTGGCATGTAGAGCACCATTTATTTTGAAATATATAAAAAAATAAAAGTCTATTACATATAAAAAAATTTAATACATTTGTCATACAAACTCGTGAAAGATAAAAATGTATGAAGACATAAATTAAAAGGAGATAAGAAAACACTTTAATTTGAAGTATGTCAAAAAATAAAAGTTTGTTACATACTACTGGAAATTTTGAAATATACAAAAAAATTAAAGTCTGTTACATATTAATGGGAATTTTAATGTGTATGTCATGTAGACTAGGATTGGGGCTCCCGTGGACCATTAGAGAAATATGTACAAGAAACATGATTATAGAAAGAATATAGAGTGCAATACCTGCAAAACAAATAAATTGAAAGGTATAATTGTTTGCGTACACATCTCTATTTAACAAAGTGGAATAATTGGGTTGATAAACACAGAAGGATGTGATTACTAGACTTACAATGAGGGTACATATGAGCCCTTTGGCTATTTGCTTGTGTATTTGATTTCATTGATGTCGCCGATGACTGCGGTTTCAATGATGTCGTCGACGACTGCTGGAATCCTGGCAATTGTATGCTGCCTTTCGATGGCGGCCTGCTTCAATTGCCTTTCGAGCCATTCTTGAATGTAGATTCTCATTGGGGCGACGTTGATCTCATTCTAGATTTTTATGTTGAAAATATCATTTTTTAATTCCCGAAAGTCGATATAAAGATTACACAGAGCCTGATGAATTTCCTCATTCTGTACTGAATATTTGACTAGCCAGTCATTGATATGAGCTTGATCAAAGTGAAGGATGTTGTAAAAAATTTCCAAAGACAAGGCCTTAAACATAGCAACCTATTCATTGAACTCTTGTTTGGTTAAGGGAAAGGAGTTTGCAATTAAGTTGGTTTTTCTGGCTAAGTCTATTCTTGTCAACCTTGTGAATAATTTATCTTTCTTCAATATGGCTTGTTCACATGACTGAATAATGAGATGCAAGTTCTTCACTTTTTATTTCCAACATGCATTCAATTGACCGATCCAATTTTTGGATGGAATATCTTGTTCTCTTTTTTTTTTTTCTATCATATTGTTGACAATGGTGCCAAAAGGAAGGATCGTTTTTAAAAAGAAATTTTCTTCATATTTTAACTCCGCCTGCAAATGTTCAAGAAAACTATGTGCATTGGTTCCAAGGGAAGTGATGGTTTGTGATGTTTTCCACGCCTTGGTAACCAGTTCCATTATTTTCTTGATATTATTCTCCACATATCCTCTACAGGATGCCAGAAGGGTGGAGGATGCTTTTACGTTGGTTGCAGGGGTGGCAGGCATGGCTATTTCCAAAGGATTGACAAGCAATGACATAGGAATGAAAGCCTCTTCCAATTCCTTGACCCAGTCCTTCAGTCTGACATTCTTGGTCTCAATGGATCCAATGGAATCATGAAGTTTTTTTTCGGTTGCGATGTGAAGTTGACAGATTTGGGATGGTTGCATGTTGGCAAGGGCAACCTCTGAACCAGATTTCCCTTTCTTATTTTTAACATCTTTTTTCTCAATTATCAATTTTTGGACTGGCTATCAAAAACAATGCTCTGGAACACGAAGGATTCATCTTCGTCAAAATTTTCGGTAACGGATAGGTCCATTGGACGGCTATGCTAGATGGATTTTCTAGGATGATCAAGGAAGCGAAACATGCTATCCAGATCAATGTCAAGTTCCATGTTCTCACTCTGAATTTTCGGCTCTTCCTCCTGTCCCACATTTTTTTTTTTCTTCTCTACTGGAAGCTTGTGAGAACTATCAACTTTACAGTGAGGAGGGTCATTATCTCCTCCTCCATTTGAATAACTTTGAGTTTCTTTGCTTCTGTGGTGGGTCGTTGGAGCGATGCTCCTGGATGTCATACTTTTTGGAGTGTTATTTGCCAATTGAACACTCTTGTCACTGGGGCCTTTCCCCTATTGTGTGTACAATTTGGTGAAGCTTTTCACTGTGTCCACACTTCCAACATCAGAGGCAGTAGCGTTGAGGCCACTGTCTTTGTTTTCGGGCAAGTGTTTTTTTTAAAAACAATCGTCGACACCAATTGTTTGTAAATGTTATCGAAAAATATTATAGGGGTCGAACCCTCTTATGATTTCAGCATATCTGAGGTTGGAGATGCTAGAATGCATTGTGAATTCCTCAATTTTCTTGATGTTTTTCAACACGAACTCCCCTACTTTCCAAGGCAGAGGAATAAACTATTTTTGTTTCTTCTTTTGCAACAGATGCGACCAGTAATTGTATTGTTGTGCTACATCTGCAACAAAAATTATGTCTGTAATGCGACATGGAAGGAGAAAAGGTATTTCCATGGAGCCAAAAACTCTTATGACAGTGTAATTATCCAAATGTTCGAGTGTCCCCTTCCTATGCAAAAAACTGATTGCCTGTTCAGATATCCGGGAGCATCTTCTCCTAACAACAAAAAATTGAAAACAGACATGAAGCCATTAAAAAATTCATAGAAATAGTGGGAAGCCTTGTGCTTCCACAAGGTCTAGTACCAAAACGTTATTGGGTGAAATTCACAGTTGACATTCCTGGAGAGAGACAATTGTGGAAACCGACAGGAATGCGCTATCGCAAAAACTAAATAGGACGACATTTAAAATTTATTTCCCCTTTGAAGCTTGACAATTGAGAACAAATTTCATGGGAAATTAACTTGCCCCAATAAAAAATGGCTTGTTCATTGACTGTAAAATACAAAATATAAAGAGCCATACAGGAAACAGTTGTTGTGGGATCCTATCCCGTTATTCTTGTAAACAACCAGGCAATTTAGAAAAATGGATTTCTAAATGAACTAACCTGGAAGCTTGTAATATCTTCATGAACTAAAAGCATGTTTTCCAATAAATGGGGCAATAGGTCCAACCCGTTATTATGATTTTCTAGGAACTATTTCGAATCTTCTCCTTTGAACATCAAAGTTGGCTCCAACAATCTTAGCATCTGGTGGAAGACCTGAGGTAACAAAGAAACAGAAGAGCGGTCCCACAATGGAATAATTATTTTTTCTGAAATAAATTTATCGGTGCGCCAAGAGACCAGGTCCTTATAGTCAAAAACATTAGGGGCATAGCCTGCATGAGCAATCCCAGAGGTCCAAATTACTTGGTTCTCTGCGACAGAGGTTGAGTAATAAGAATATGCCCTGGACCACTGGAAGTTCTAGTCCTCGCGCCCGAAGATGTTCACTGTATCTCTACAGAACTATTGTCAAGATAATTTCATAGGTTTATGAGAACGTTGGTTTACTCCAGATGATGGTTGAAATGAATAGTTAGAGACGATAATGTAACTCTCTGCTAAATGTTGTTTAAATGCTTATGAATGGGAAAGCTCCTCGAGCCTTTCGCTGATTAATGACAATCTGTATGGGTGGTCCATGATGAAATGTTAGCAGTAAATCTTACTTATTTCATATTTAGAAATGTGAAGGCGGCGGGTGTGGCAAAGAGAAATTAAGGATTGGAGGTTTTGTGAACGTGCCAAGGCCACGACGTGCGAACGACATTTCATGATTTTGAAATCAACACTCGGAAGTGATAATATAACCCCCCACAAATCTTGGTTTAATGTGCATTAATAGGAGATCTCCTCGATCCTTTCGTCCATCAATGACAATCTATACGGATCCTGCATGATGAACTGTTACAATTAAATGTCAGTAATTGCATATTTAGAAACAAGATATGTGTGTGTGTGTGTGTGTGTGTGTATATATATTATTTTATTATAGACAAGTGCGAAGGTGACGGAGACAAGGGAGAGAAAGGAAATAATGGCAAGGTCTGAAAAGCGTTCAGACAAGATTCAAAAAAGGGTTACGGGGATACTCAGGAGATGCGAGTGTTCCACGGTCAAATTTTATGTATCAGAATTTTTTACTGCAAAACGTGTAAAATGGAAGAGATCATGATGGGGCATTTCAGTGTCCTATTTGTATATTTGCAGAATTCTGGAAAAGTGGATAAGTATGGAATAGGGAAGCGGTTGGGTAGACTCCTTCTCGGAAGCAAGGATTGAAGTTTTCGTGAAGGGACCAACCTGACAACGTGGAAATGAAATTCCATGATGTTTGAAATTAGCGCTTTCTAATTGCATGCCTACAAATAAGATATTATATATAATTGCTAATTGCTAATGGAAAAGGGGCATGGGCACAGGAAACAATGACTATGAACTGAATATTTCTTCAACCTGCCAAATTGACGATCCGCCAAAGAAATTTGAAGAAATGGAGAAGAATGGAAAGTGGATAGACGAGCTTGAAAATGGGGTGACAATAGTTCCACAAAAGACGTAAGGACTCGGTGGTTAAATTGTATTTCTCGAAATTTTTCAATGCAAAATGTATACCACGGAAGAGGGCATGATAGGTGGAGTGTAATACAGAAGAGGGTATGATCTGAGTCCAGTTGTAAATTTGTATATCGCGGAAGTGACGGTACTGTTCGCAAGGCATGGAATAACAAAAGTCCAATCTAGAGCCCGCCTACTGGGAATTCGCGGTCGGAGAAGTGTCTTTGTCTGTCAATTTGTATATTGCGGAACTCCGAGGCATTTTATTAGCCAGCCAGCGCGCAAGTCCAGTTGTCAATTTGTATAGTGCAGAACTATGGGTGCCATTTGTAGGGCAAATAACTATAGAGGAAATGATTTTCCCTTTAATATAGCATCTATGGCGCAAATGTGGTATGGCTCATTTTAGCAGTTTTCCATTCGTAAACAAAGGAAATCTTGAGCCTTCCAGCCCTGGATCCCATGTGTCAATTTGTATATCGTGGAGGTTCGAATGTTGTTTGGAGGTCACGAAAAAGTAAAAGTGCAATGTTGATCCAGTCAGCGCGCAAGTCCACCTGTCAATTTGTATATGGCGAAACTCTGGGTGCTACTTGTAGGACCCAGAACAATAGAGGGCCAATTTAAAGAAAGGGGAAGTGCTCGTTGGGAACACGTGAATCTGCCAAGCCGCGCAGCAAGGCATTTTCAGGAGAATTTTTTTTTATTAAGTAACCAGGAAGACAAACTACAGGGAATAAAAGAGTGGGAAAATAGAAAGGTAGAGGGCAGTTTTTGTAAGCACAAATTGGTTTCAAATAAGCCCCATTGTTGCAAAACCATCATTTTCTACTAATTGTCAGCAAATGTATTGTTGAAGATTAGATTTTATTGCAACCTGTGTGAGTAAGTATGTTCTTGATACATTCTTCCATGATGGTAACATATTAACTTAACTATTAAACTTCATTTTCTACTAATTGCCAGCAAATTCTGTGTTGAAGATTAGATTTTATTGGAATGTGTGGGTGTAACTGTGTTCTTGATACATTCTTCTATGACTGTAACATATTAACTTAAGCATTAAAACTTAATAACTGCATGTCTAGAAATAAGAATGACGATTTTGCTGCAAGATTGTACATTGTTATTGCTATGTTTTATCTGCATTACGAATAGAATTGAACGTTGGTTTGAAACTACGTGTAATCCATTTTTTGTTTGCATAAAAGGCTGGTGGATTGATAAAGTACATTGTCATGTAATTGTTACATGTTCCATCTTAGAAAAAATAACCTAAGTAAACATAATATCCAAGAACTATGACATCACCGAACCTGCCAATGAGAACATGAGTTAAATCCAGAAAAGAAACAACAACAAAGACTCCAAGGAAAATATTTTTAATACCAAATCCATTTAAAAAAAATAAGAAAAATCTGAGTATTGTACATCTATCCTTAGAAATTCGACCCAGTTCTTCGGGCCAAAACATTGAACGTATCTGCCATAAACACAGGCATGGGATCTGCAGTATGCAACATCCTTGCAGTTTTCTCCTCGATGAATCATCCTGTGGTGAAATTGATAGTTTTCAGAAGCTTCCCATGAGGAAGAAGACGAAAAGCGTTGCAAGGAAAATGGAATAGCCCTTAACTGAAACCACCTTTGAATAGTCAAAAAAAAATCAGGGAGACAAGTTGCACGTGCAATTTCAGAGGCCCAAATTAGTCCATTATAGGTGGAAGGAAATGACTAGTAGAAAAATGCCTTCCAGCAATGAGAGTTCTGGACCTCATTCATGAAGATGTTAATTGTATATCCAGAGAAGAGGACAGTAGTCCCACAAGTGAATTTTGTTTGGCTTGGAATATATCTCTGGGAGCATCAACATATCATTTCTTTATAGTGAAACTCTCCCCCCCAGAACGAACTAATTTTGAACTTTGAAATTCCTACTTTAGCACTCCAAAGAGGCTATTGTGTTCAGCGTCGATTTTTATTTTCTGAAACTCCTTTTGGTGTTGTCAGGGCTTCCATCACTGGGCCGGGAAGTTCTTCTCGTTATGGTTGATTTCAATGTGGGTGCAGGAGTTGGAACAGTCTTTTCATTGCCATCATCCATTTCCGTATCATCGACCATCACATCAACTTCTTTCGGCTCAGAATCCATGACATCAACCTCTGCAACAGTCATGAATGAAACTGGGTAGGTTATTTGAGTAGGCAAGGTTGCCTTGGAATTCTCAGTGTACCAAAGGACCATCTCCTTTTTTTCTCCTGGGCGGAGGGAGACGAGCAGTAAGAATATGCCTTGGATTAGTTGAACCTCTGGCCATTATGCCTGAATGTGTTTTTTGTATCTAGACAGAACTGCTGCCACAAGCTAACGACAATTTCTGTTTGCTCGAGACAATGTTTGAAACGAAAATCGAGGAGGGATAATATAATCCTCCAAAAATTATGGTTTAATGTGTATCAATGGAATATCTCCTCGAGCCTTTTGTTGATCAATGCCAATATCCAGGGTTCGAGCGGAATGAGTTGTCACCACTACAACTCACTAATTGCATAATTACAAAAAAGTGTGAAGGTCATGGTGACAGCGAAGAGAGATTAAGAATTAGAAATTTCTTAAAGGCGCCAACCCACTGACGCACAAAAACAAATTGCATCATGTTTGAAATGAATAATTGGAAAGGATAACATACTTCTATGCAAATATTAGTTTAATTCGTAGTAATGACAAATATTCTCTGGATTTCCGGACATTAATGATAATCTTAACGGTCCCTACAGGATGAACTACTAGCATTAAATCTTAATTACTGCATATCTGGAAACAAGTATGAAGGAAGTGGTGATGGAAAATTACGATGAAGCATTGTACATTCCGTGCACCCGCCAACCTGCGAAACCGATTCCAAGAAATACCTAAGTATGGAAAGCGGTCGAGTGAGTTACAAAATAAAAAGGGTAGAAGATATACCCAGGAGACGTGAAGGGATGATGGTCATATTGCATCTCAGTGACAGATATTGGCCATCAATTTGTATGTCACAGAATTTCGGCTGCTATTTGTGCATAGGGGAATAGCAGAAGCACAATGGTGAGAGGGAAATTTGTATATCGTTGAACTTCGGGTTCTATATATAAAAGAATGAGACATTGGTAAAAAGGACCAAGTAAACAGAAAGTGAAATCATATGAGATGAAGGGGGGTTTGTTTGATAATTTGTAAATTGTGGAAGTCTGGGTGCTATTTGTACGCGGCGAAACAATGGAAATGCAATGTTAAACCCGCCTATGCAAGAACCTGTGATTGAATATGTACTATAAAGTATGAACATGATATGTTATAGAGCATGTACAGATCCTGCATTCCATACTTGACCACTTTTTGGATCGTGGGTTCTCGGATTGGCGAGCTCTAAATTGGGCATCCATTGTTCCGTGGTCTACAAATAGCATCCATAATTCTGCGATGTACAAATTGGACAACGGACCTGCGGTCTAGCTCGGTCAACATTGCACTCCTTTTTTTTCATGTCATACAAACATTACTCAGAGTTCTGCGATATACAAATTGATAGACAGACTCCAGGGATGGCGGCCTCGAGAGTGCCATTGTTTACATGGATTCTAATCCCTATCAAGTATTTAACATTATCTAAAAACATTATTTTGAATACTAAATTATTAATATTAAATATTGATATTGTACAATTTAATTAGACAAGGACATTTGTACAATATGAAACGGGGAATCCATCGGTCAGTGGGGCTGGTGATATAAAAGTAAGTGAAATCTGAATATGTGAATCCACCAACTTCCTTACCAATAAATTTTCCTAAAAAAATGAGGAATGCATAAAATCTACTTTTAGAAAGTATGGACATGAGATTTTATAGAGCATGTATTGTTCCCGCATTCCATACTTAAGCCAATCTTTGGATCGCGGGTTCTCGGGCTGGCGGGCTCAAAATTGGGCCTCTATTGTTCCATGACCTACAAATAGCACCCAAGAGTTCTGCAATATACAAATCGACAGGTGGACTTGCTGCATGGCTCGCTCAACATTGCATTTATATTGTTCTGTGTCGTTCAAACACAAATTCACAGATGGAATCTAGGGCTGGCAGGCTCAACCTTGCGATTGTTTACAAATGTTGATCCCTATCAACTATCTAACACTACCTAAAAATATTATTTTCAATACTAAAGTATTAATATTAAATATTCATATTGTACAATTTGATTACATAAAATTATAAAAGGATGTGAAATATCTTATTTCAAAAAAAAAACCCATGTATTCGGAAACTTGCGTTCCAAAAATTTTGTATAATATGAAACGAGCAAGAGGTCGGTTAGGCTGCCAATATAAAAATGGGTGGAAATATGAACACGTGTATCCATCAAGTTTTTCACCTAGAAAATTTCGCAAGAAATGATTTATACATACCAAATATGCACTTTTATAAAGTATGGGCATGAGTTTTTATAGAGCATGTACGCAACCCTCATTCCATACTTAGCCACTTTTTGGATCGTGGGTTCTCGGGCTAGCGGGCTCAAAATTGGGCCTCTATTGTTCCGTTCACTACAAATATCACCCAAAGTTCCGCGATATACAAATTGACAAGTGGACTTGCGGAGTATTTGAATTTTAATGGCTTGTTGTCGATGTATTAGCACAATTAGACTTGGGCCAGTTTATATTTGTTTCTTACAATATCAAACGGAGAAGCATTCGGTCGGCCTGGTGATATAAAAGTAATTGAAATCTGAAGTCGTGAATCCCCCAACTTCCACAGCTAGAAATTTCTGAAAAATGAGTAACACATACTAAGTATGTACTCTTATAAGGTATGGACATGAGGTTTTTATAGAGCTTGCACAGATCCCACATTCCATACTTGGCCACTTTTTCGATCATGGATTCTCGGTCCGGAGGGCTCAAAACTGGGCCTCTATTGGTCTGTATCCTACAAATAGCACCAAGAGTCCTGCGATATACAAATTGATAGGTGAACTTACGGACTGGCTCACTCAACATTGCAGTTCTATTGTTCTATGTCTTCTAAACAACATTCAGAGGAAATGAGCAATAGATACTAAAGATGTACTTCTAAAAACTATGGACACGAGATTTTATAGAGCATGTACGGATCCCTCATTCCATACTTAGCCACTATTTGGATCGTGGGTTCTCGGCCTGGTGGGTTCAAAATTGGGCCTCTGTTGTTTCGTGCCCTACAAATAGCACCCACATTTTTGTGATATATAAATTGACAAGCGGACTTGTGAGATATTTAAATTTTAAGGCCCTCGTGCTGATTTCATAGCACATTTGGACTTGGGCCAGTTTATATTCGTTTATTACAATATCAAATGAGGAAGAAGTCGATTGGGCTGGTGATATAAAAGTAAGTGAAATCTGAAGTCATGAATCCGCAAACTTCCACGCCTAAAAGTTTTTTGAAAAACAAGTAATACATACTAAGTATGTACTCTTATAAAATATGGACATGAAATTTGTATAGATCATGTACGGATCCCGCATTCCATACTTGGCCACTTTTTGGATCGCGGGTTCTAGGGATGGAGGGCTGAAAATTGAGCCTCTATTGTTCCGCGCCCCACAAATAGCAACCACAATTCCATGATATACAAATTGACAAGCGGACCTGCGGGCTTCTTGGCTCAACATTGCACTTCTATTGTTCAGTGTCCTCCAACCAACACTCGGAGTTCCGAGATATACAAATTTACAGATGGACTCCAGGGCTGGCAGGCTCAAGATTGCCATTGTTCACAGATGGTAATCCCTATCAAATATCTAACATGATCTAAAAACATTATTTTCAGCACTAAATTATTAATATTAAATATTGATATTGCAGAATTTAATTAGACAAGAAAGTTTGTAAACTTTGGTCGGGCTAGTGATATAAAAGTAAGTGGAAATTTGAACACGTGCATCTGCCAACTTCCGCACCTATAAATTTTCCGAAAAACGAGCAATACATAGTAAACATGTACTTTATATGGACATGAGATTTTATAGAGCATGGACGGATCCTTCATTCCATACGTAGGCACTTTTTGAATCACGGGTTCTTGGCCTAGCAGGCTCAAAATTGAGCCTCTATTGTTCTATGTCCTACAAATAACACCTAGACTTTCATGATATACAAGTTGATAGAAGGATTTGCGGGCTCTCTGGCTCAACATTGCACTTCTATTGTCCCGTGTCCTCCAAACAACACTCAGAGTTCCGCGATATACAAATTCACAGAAGGACTCAAGGACTAGCAGGCTCAACATTGCGATTGTTTACGAATGGTCATCCTATCTAACATTATCTAAAAACATTATTTTCAAATACTAAATTATTAATATTAAGTATTGATATTGTACAATTGAATTACATAAAATTATCAAAGGATGTTAAATCGCTTATTTTAGAAAAAAGGAAGGAAAGAAAAGAAAGTTTTTTAAAATTCTATCACCGCAAGCATAACAAGGACCAATTTGAATTTTAAGGGCCTCTTGTTGATATCATAGCACAATTTCACTTCTCACAGTATATATTCGTTGATTTCAAATTATTCCAGGAGATTAATTTTACCAAGTTCATGGATTAAGAAAAAATGCTAAAACAATGACCAATTTGAATTTTAAGGGCCTATTGTTGATATGATAGCACAATTGCACTTCGCACAGTATATATTCATTGATTTCAAATTATTCCAGGAGATTAATTTTACCAATTTCATCGATCAAGGAAAACTGTCAAAATAAGCCACATACTACATTTGCGTCACAACACCATACAGACGGATTTGCGAGCTAGTTGGCTAAAAAAATCAATTCTATTGTTTTGTGTCCTCCAAACAACAGTTGGAGTTATGTGATATAAAAATTGACAGATGAAGCACACAACCAAGAACCAACTAAACTTCAAACAGGTCGTAAGTAAGTTCCCAGAAGGTTTCATAGAGCAGGACGCATCCACCTTTGCACTGAACAATTTCATATACAAAGAAAATACGTCGCCGCATTCGTTTTTCTCTTGCATCTAGTATATGTTCCCAGTAGAAAATAATCGGGGCTATGGGATATATGGGGTTTTCTTCCATGCTTCCCTTTTTTGGACCGAACAATGTCCGACGAACATTCATCTAGATGTTGAATAAATGTTATAGAGACACATGAGGTATTTTTGTTTCCTGACAAAGTTTCATATATTTGTTTTTACCTTCTTTAGGCGATATGCAAAATTGCATTGTCCTCATTTAAGGTGAATTTGTTGTGTATCCAAAGGTCCCATAGCATGTAGACACTACTTGCCTTTTTCTGTAGATACATTTCATATGACAACTCTGCCAACTTAGGAAGCACATTTTCTAATAGAGGTTTCCTAACCGTAAAATGCATGGTTGTGTTTTCCACGGTTCAGAAGATAGCATTGACACAATGTCCATATATATATATATATATATATATATGGACATTTTTCACCGCATCATAGATAATCAATCGTATAATCACTTATCAAAGCGAAAGTAGAAGCAGGATAGTTGCATTTTTCACATACAAGTTCAAAGGGGGTCGAGTACACATTGGTTGCAACTAAAACACATTCAACCTGGAAACACAAGCATAGGAATTAATACATTGACCAATATAATACACAACTGCACCCCCTCCTCTCCTTCAAAAATAAAAAATAAATAAAACAGGCCACAAAAATTTGTTCAAGGTTATTTCTATAAGCAATGTGAGGATGATTTTGTGGATGTATACGCACAACATTTGTAGAGCTAGCTATTTTCTTCAGATCCTCTACTATATCTGCTCGCAACTCTGTTACAAAGGTTGTATGAGTTGTCTGAAAGATATTTTCTCTAACATCCCTTTTCTTTGTTATATTTTTGAAGAGCATAAGTGGAATCTTCCCTTTATGCAATTGTTTCTCCATTGACGAAAACAAATTTGAATACATATCGAACAATTGCAGCTGCAACATGGAACACTGCAATATTTGAGTAACTTACCCAAGATACATGCACATGTGAAAATAAAGGACAAAAATGAATATGAAAAACGGTACCATTGCCTTGTCGTTGTCTGACTCTCCATCCTTTATAAGGAGAATGTGTTGCGAGCCAAGTTTTCTCCCCAGTGTAACAGCTGCACCAATCATTCTGATTGGGTAAATGTCAGTGCTCTATGAAAGCTGGCTGATAGTCGAGTCCAGGATGAAATGATATTCTGAACAAACAACAATTTTTTTTTCCACAATACTTGTTTCGCTGAGCGAAATAATTCGATCACAATCACCACGGTCATATACTGTTTTGGGAAATATATTAAAATTTGTAATGGATATCCCATTACCCAGCAATATTTTTTCTGCATGTTTCTGGACAATTTGTGGAGGAATATTCAATGTCACTGTCATCATGGCCTCCTGGTATGTCATGTCAGCACGCATAATGGATCTACTTTTGTTTGCCTTGTCCAGGTAGGTGCTATAGACGACCATTATGTCCCCGACGAACACTTTCCTAGTTCGGCAGTTGTTCAAGCCCTCCATTGATAGTACTTTAGATGTTACAACTCTAGACCCGGTGACATTTTTTGAACAAGAAAACTAAAGTGAATGGCACTGTGAATATATATATATATATATATATATATATATATATATTGTATTCTTCTTTCACTGGCATAAATCTACAAGTACACACATAGCTTCGATGAACTATGGAGGCAGAGTGTTGCAACCACACCTCTTAGTCTACAGAACATGCGACACATTCAGTGTCTCGCTTGTACTTGCTGACACTTCTTGTGAACTACACACCATGTATTGAAAATGACATCAACATATTCACCATGCCATAGATGAATATATAGCCAAGGATATTTGTTTGGTAAACATAGCAAGAGAAGAGTGTATGCATATTTACCTTTGGCCTTGTCGGTCTGCTGATGTCTGGGATGACTGACTGCTCATGCCCATGTCACTAGTCCAAATTTTTCTGATGCAAGTAAGTGCAGATGAACATCAGGACTAAACAAGAATATGCATTGTATATTGTCCATCAGAAGGACTAAATAACCCTAAAATTGTATGCATATGATTTTTTTAACTAACAAAATGTTTAACAATAAACAGGGGGTGAGGGCGGGGCACCACTGCCAATCTGTAAATCACGGACCCCCGGAAGACAAGGAAGAAATCTTGAACCTGCCATCCCAGCATCCGCAATCGACAAAGTGGGTAAGTATGGAATAAGGTAGAATCACGACCATAGGTGTGAAACCGTTAGTCCGCCAACTGACGCACCAAGGAATTTTTAGAAAGAACACTAAGCAGATGAATTAGAAAACAAAAGGGATAATAGAAAATGGAAAAAATAGAAATAGGGAGGGCAAAAAGGCCCATTGCTGCGAAGCCATCGTTTTCAAGTCTAATATTATATTCCCTCACCCGGTTTGTATATTTAATTTACCAACACAGTTGGTATACCTTTTAGAAGATTGTACCACAAAATCCTCTGTTGTTGCACAAAACAGTTCATATTCCTGTCCAAGCAACCTGTTTTTTCCAAGGCAGCAACGTCGATTATGCAATGGACATGAAGGCAAGTTAGTATGAAGACAAACCTCTAAAATAAAGAAAAATAGGTCTATTTACCCACCAAAGAGCCCATTTCCCTCTCCAGCCATTCTGTTTGTTTAAATGTAGCAATGCAGTGAAAACACAATGGACATGAAGTAGGTTAGTATGCAGGAAGGCATGTATTGAAGATAACTTATAATGAAGACAAACATGTAAAATAAAGAGAAATAGGGTTATTTACCCGCAAAAGAGCCCATCGTCATCTCCAACCACTCTATTTGTTTAAATGTAGCAATGCAGTGAAAACACAATGGACATGAAGCAGGTTAGTATGCAGGAAGGCATGTAATGAACATAAGTTACCATGTAGGAAGGCACACAACATGTACATATAATAAACTAAGTGAACACATATATAGACAATAAATGAAATACAAAACAATGCAATATGAAATAAAAGTACAAGCATCCACCTTTCTATATCCTCTTCAACCAATGCAGTCAAGACTCTGTCGTTTTCTCTAGCTATTATGTTTGTTTGAATGTGGGAACGCACAAAATACAACGAACATGAATGGAAGTTGGTATGCATCAGAGAATAAGAAATATGTACATATACCAAAAGAGACTCAACGAACAATCTAGAAGATAGGCAAAAACATGAACCATTGCGCTTCTCCATCCATAGTTGTAAATGTGTAATTTTTTTTGCCCTACCCAAAATATATTACAAGCCACAAAATATAAAGAAATTTCATGTCCGTAGCTAAACGATTTCTGGTTTTCCATGGAAAATTATCTAGATATACTTCCATCGATGGAAATACATGTTCTTTATCCTCTACGCGGACTGTTGTTCCCACGATACAAATTTTGGGTTTTCCATGACAATCTACCCAGACATGCTTCCAGGCATCGAAATATAATCTTGCAGAATCTTTGTTGTACATATCATAGCTCAAGTACAACACAAATTGTGTCGTACGCACACCAGTCTTTGTAGAGGATAAAGAACATGTAATGTCATATGGGAACATCTAACCATACATGGTTTATAAATGTACCCTACATATGCTTTATTCTAACAAAAAAACAACGCATATTGCAATTTCACATATAATCTTCCAACAATTTTGCATGCAACTATTTTCTTTCATGCCACCACTAAAGCATCAACAAAATCTCACAGCAGAATAGATATCGACCTTGGTAGATAGGGAAAATAATACAATTTCATTTCGACTCTTGGGTGCAGGGGTTGAACACCGTAAAGTGCCCCAAAAAACAATAATAATCCAAAAAAAAAAAAAAAACCAACAACCAGCGTTGGACCCCAACCCTACAAGGTCGAATCAAACTAAAGAAAGAAGCAACAAGCACCAAACTAGTGAGAAAGCATGAACACGCAGAATTGCACCCCCAAGTCCCCAAAGCGTAAACCTAAGCCAAACAAATAGAACCAGCAACCCACGAACCAACAAACCAACAACAACCACCAAGCCAGTAAACAACATATGTATCTCCAACGATTACCAAAATACAGTCAAATCACAGAAGGAACCGGAAGCATACGACGACCATGCCACTACAAATAAGAAAAAATTCTTACTTCCAAACTGCAAACACTGAACATCAAACAAGGAATAGAAAATGAAACTATGGCATGGAAACTTACTCTGAAACAACGAAATGCAGAAGCGCGGGTCGAATCGAGAACTAAACAACACCAACCAACAATCGACAAACCAACGAAGAAGAAGCACTCACCGAACCAATAAACAATGTATGTAGCTTCAATGATGGCGAAATTGCATTGCAAAGGTATAAGAAGGATGAAACATACAATGGCTATTCAACTGGCGGTGGACAACAACAATGTGCAAATTCATTGTAACATTGTATGGAAATTTTCGAGGAAAAATGTACTCTGAGAAGCTTATTTAGATAAACATTTAAGGCTGTCAGGTTGTCTAAGGACCTCACGGTATGCAAACATTTAAGTTTTCAGGCCTATTGGAGGACCTCACATCATGTAAATATTTAAGCTGTCAAGCCTATTGAGGCGTCTCGAAATAAGTGTCAATACATTTCAATACAAATACATGTGGTAAGGACGTTAGAAATAGTGGAATTCTAAATCACTATAAAGCTTGGATATCAAAACATTTCAATATGATTAGTACAAATAAAAACTTACAGATATATTAAGCTAGCAGAAAATGCTAACACAAACATTCGAACTAATGCTAGCATTAATCCACCTTCAAGCAATACATAGGAAAAATATATTATTCAAAAATACTATATACAAGAAAAAGTTTGGATATGTTGCCATATAAAACATTGGGAATAATGAAGTAGACAATAAGACCTCCAATCACTTATCCAATCAGATCAGTACATATATGCTACTTTTTATTATATAAAAATATATGCTTTTAATTCCCTAGCTCCAACAATAGGTATTATGCAAATATTTTTTGTCAAAGGACAAACTAATATGTAGTCAACGAATTATCAATCGCTATAGTCCCTCTATGCCTACGACAGGGACTAATAAATTATGTACAAATTTTTATTTACCTTTGATGTTCTAGTGGGATTCCACTATCCCTCTTCTACCTTACAAGACTTAATAATATAATCTAAAGATTATAAATCTTGGTATATATTGTCATTTTATCTATCTAACCATATTGCAAAATTTTGATATGAATTCAATTTGTGGGCATATTACACACTACAACAACTAGTAATATAGTTATGTGTGATGTTTGAATTGCATGCCATTGTTATGTCTAGGATGGACCAGTGGAAACCTTCAATGTTTTTGTGATAAAAACATTCATCGCACCTTGCAAAGAAGTTGTTCTTTGGGATTGCCACCTTTGGAAATGTATATATCATTATCATGTTGAAAGGTATTGCAACAATTAAAGAAGACCTAAGCTAGTTAGATAATTGTTAAAAATTTTGATAAGTGAACCCTGAGTCATATTTGAAGGAAATTTTTTTAGAGGTGCTCTTGTTCCATTTTGACATATTGAATGAGTTAGATGTGAAAATTGTGGAGTATTATAAATCAATGCATATCATCCCTAGCAGCACCATTTATGAATTATATAATAATTCAAAAAATACTTCATAGATCACTATCAACACTCCATCTGATCTAGATGGATATCAGTGACCACCCAACTATTCCACTGTCTCAAAGAACAATTTTCATTTTGGCAGTTTTTTCTAGTTTTTTGGGTCCTAAACTTCTGAGGTCGTTTTGAGGCCCTAAACAACATTTTTTGGGCACTGCACAATCGCATTATACATTTTAGACAAAGCGTGACAAAAAAATGTGTATTCCTCATATCGTTCTTTCCAACGAGCTATCGTGCGCCTAAAACAGAGATCGTATGCAAAAGTTACAACCCCGGGAAGTTGATGTACCAACTTACCCCATCGAGGCCCACATGACTTTTGGAGCTTCATCTCCTAGGGTTAGGTTTTTGGATGTTTAGGGTTTTCACATTTATGATTGATGTTAAAAAGGCCTTTGGAGCCTCATTGTAACCATCTTCTTGTGAATGAGTGTAGCCATCACATCTCTTCTCAGTGATACACTGCCACCATTCGAGCAAGTTTGTTTCAGTCTGCATTTTTACAGTTTTAACATATTCTCTTCATTAATAGAAGTCGATTTTTATTGTATCTATGTGTATTTCGTTTCTATACATCTGTATTCCATTTCATTCCATTTATAAATATGTATCACCATCACATAGTATCTTTAGTCTAGGTATTGACATTATTCATAAACTATCTTCTTTTCAAGTTTTTTGTTTGTTTTCAAATAGAATGATTCTATATATGTGTAGTTTTACACTATTCTAACCTCTATTGTTATACATTGTTTATATGTTTGAAGGGTTATACAGTCATGGCAAGAGGCAATTTTATTGCTTGTATAAGGAGGGCAAGAAGGATGGTGACAAAGGATGCCTGGCTACAACATTCTACCTCAAATGAGAAGATAAACCAAGCGGATGCTAAGAGGATATAATTGCATATGCTAAATAGCATAATGAGGTAGGTCTTGAAGGTGCCACTCCTCCATCAATTACATTCCAAGCTGCAATTTCAAGCAAGAATATCAATGTTATCTTAGGTTGGACAAAATAGGATATATTGAAGTAAATTGATGATGTTGAATTCAATGGATACTTGACAAGTGTAGATGTGAGAAAATATGAAATTGCACCAATTTCATTGCATTATTTTCTAAATGATCTCACACATACAAAGAGGGAATCAAGGCCATGTTACAATGTTAATTGAACAAGAGGAGGAAGAAATAATTATTTGGTGCAAGGAGATGGTTGAAATGGTCCATGGGTTGGAGTTGACATAGCTAAAGGCCAATGTTTCCCAAATATGGAAATCAAGGTCAAATACACTTAAAGACAGATTTCCTAGGAAATCATGGTGGGAAAGATTCAAGAAAAGACATCTAGAGTTGGTATTATGAACAACGAAGGGCCTAGTGTCAAGACCAAGAATCGATACCTTGTTTACTTCATTTTTATAATGTTTTGAGCCTCTAAAAGCCTAAATTGATCCCCATACATGCCATTTCTTTCCCATACTATCCATTTAGCATACAAAGGTAATATAGATTAAGTTTTTTATATTTTATTGTTTATATATAATAAAATTAAAGTAGATTTGTGAGTTTTTTTCTTCAATAAAGATAAAGGGTGCTAACCATAAGTTTCAAAAAATGTTCAAATAGATTTAAAATCGCATATTCCAAAGTTAAGATAAAGAATGAAGGTTTTCCATAGCTTAACGACAACCAATTATGAAGAAACCAAGTCGCATTTTTCATGGAATAGTTGGACAAGGGAGAAGAGGGAATATAGAGAGCAGTTTGAGCTTACTAACTTCTACCCACGAATTTCTCCCTTGAAATTCGTAGACTGTTGGCATCTTTTACACTCTCAAAATGTACATACATCTTAGAAACACATCTTAGTTTTTATGGACAACATTTGTGCATCCTTAGCTTAGGGATAAATGTAAATGTAAACAATTGGGTTTGATTCTGATATGTATCTATAAAAAACCAGTTGCATTATGATATTAGCTAACCAAAAAATAGAAAGTATAGACTGTATTTCGAAGTGTGTGAGTGCTATTGTACAATCCTTGCCACAAGGATTGTCTCAAATCCTTTTTCAAAGTTTAGAGTCATCATTAGGGGTGAGTCTACACCTCATGAAGAAATTTAAAAACAAATGATCCATGAACAAATCCCATAAGAGGAGGACTTCAAAGTTTCTTCTAATCCTTATCATCAAGAAGACAAGATCAATGAGTAATGGATAATTTATGACGAGGAGCAAATACTAGAGCTAGAAATTGAAAAGTTTCTTGGATGTTTGTCACTAGATCCCTTGTGTACTCAAGAATATGAAGATCAAATATCTAAAGAGCTTCATGAAATGACAACTACATGAAACCAAGAAAAAAAGGATTATGTTGAAGTTTGGTTTCAATCGGTTATCAGTCTACACCATCACTCCATCCTCCAACATTCCTTGGTACCATTTTTGCTAGAGAACCTAGCCCCTCATATATGGATGTTCAATATGGTACAATTTTTAAATTTGTATATGAGTTTAACTGAGATCATGTTACAAGAATGGATGCATTGGAATTATTCAAAGTTTAGAGTCATCATTAGCAGTGAGTATGCACCTCGTGAAGCAATTTAAAAACAAATGATCCATGAACAAATCCCATAAGAGGATGAATTCAAAGTTTATTCTAATCCTTATCATCAAGAAGACAAGATCAATGAGTAATGGATAAATTATGACGAAGAGCAAATACTAGAGCTAGAAATTGAAGAGTTTCTTGGATGTTTGTCACTAGATCCCTTGTGTACTCAAGAATATGAAGATCAAATATCTAAAGAGCTTCATGAAATGAAAACTATAGGAAACCAAGAAAAAAAGGATTATGTTGAAGTTTGGTTTCAATCAGTTATCAGTCTACATAATCACTCCATCCTCCAACATTCCTTGGTACTATTTTTACTAGAGCACCTAGCCCCTCATATATGGATGTTCAATATGGTATAGTTTTTAAATTTGTATATGAGTTTAACTGAGATCTTTTTACAAGAATGGATGCATTGGAATTATTCCTACACTTGAAAGAGATTTTTCTTCTTCAAGTAGGGTGGGATAAAATAGAAATTATTATTATTATTATTATAATTATATATATATATATATATATATATATATATATATATATGCACCAGTTTTTAGGAAACATACATGGTACAGGGATCATCCAAGAGGAACTGATGACTACCCTCTTTGTGGGGTCTCATACATAGTGTGATGCATTTACATTAGTTCATATAGTTGCATGAATAAATTTATAAATCCACAATGAATATTTCATAGCACAGTAAGAGACGCTCAAAGCACTAACAATTTTTGCAGGAAATTCAGTAAAAGGAGGATATTCATGGGTAAATTATGGATTCAAATATGATTCACTGCTCGAATTTAGAATGATACACTATGTGGGATATATTTAGTTTCCATGGTGGTTATTTCAAGTTCTCATTCTCTCATGATATGGAGTTATTATTTGGCCATAGAATGAGACACTATGTGGGCTCCCTAGAGTTTCCATGGTGGTTATGTCAAGTTCTCATTCTATTCTATTCTATTATGATTAACATTGACGTCATAATTTGTTGGACAACTAAGAGGGGGGGGTGAATCAGTTGTTACCGTGCTTAAACAATTATGCTTATTTTAAATTCTTTACAAAGCACTCAATGACAATCACAATAATGCAGGGAAGTAAGAAATAGAGCATTCAACATCATTCACACATATGAGATACACAATGACAAATATTTCCTGAGGAAACCCATAAAGGGTAAAAACATCTTCTTATTTATATGATAAGTATTCTTTACATTCTGTACATTATCATACTTATGAGCACCAACTCATAATGAGGCTACAACCTCTGTTTTGCAAGCTACTACTTGCTGAGAGCACCAACTCTTTGATTTCTCTAGCATCAACTAGAAGGAAGCTCCGACTCCCTGTGTTTCTCTAGCACCCACTAGAAGGAAGCACCAGCTCCCTGGTTTCTCTAGCACCCACTAGAAGGAAGCAACAACTCCCTAAGTGTTCCAACACCAACTGGATGGAAGCACCAACTTCCACTCACACCAGCACCAACCTGTAAAACAGAGAACTACAATTCTCCCTTGCACCACCCTTCCACCCTGGTTTCTCTGGCTGCAACAATATGGAAGCTACAACTCCCTATGTTCAAGCACCCACTTGAACCTCTAAGGACAACAATCCTCCCTAGCACCTCCCTTCCACCCTGAAATATAAATCTTTGCTTTATATAAATTTATCACAGTGATACAATATTTATCATTGGCTTACCAGACTTATCACTATTCTACTATGCTTCTCTGATCTCATGTAGCAGTGTCCCTCTATCTGCATCTTCTTTCCCTTTCTGATCTTCTATTTTTCTCTACAAGAGCACCTCAGCCTTCCTTCATTGTCTCACTATCTTGTTGCACCCATGCCTTGTGCTTTCTATGCCTCTGCCTTTTATGCTCTGTGTGCCATGTCCATTCAATGCACCATTCCTCTTCTTTGTATTTCAACTACTGCACACTCCTCCTTCTACACGCCTGAATCACACTCAACAACAACAACCTATCTCTTCTTTTTTCTACATACTTATAGTTTATGTGCACCTCATGCATGATATCTCTCCATACTTCTACATGCTCTCTCCATGTCAAGTGATCTTCCTGATCATCATCGCAACTCTTCATCTTCTCTGTAAGTTAAACCCATGCATCCATCATCACTAGGTGTTATGTCAAGATTCCTTCGCCTCTCCAGCAGTCGAGACTCTTTGTCTTCTCTGTTACCGTCGAGCTCAACCTCTCTATTGCAGTTACAGGCTTCAACGCTCTTCTATCTGTCAGTCGCCTCTATGACCAGTCTTCATTCCACTGGTAGATTCCTTGAGACTCTTCAGCTCCTCTGGCAGAAACCATCAATGGTTTCTAGCAGTTATAGAGCGAACCTTGAAATGGATCCTAGCTATGCTAGCTGCTTCCACTTACGTGACCGCCAGTGGTGACCACCGGCTACATAGACATTTTGGCATTTTGGCATTCATCATTTTGGCTTTCTTGTGGTAAATATTTATCTTGATGCTCCTTGTTTTGATCCCCGAAACTCCGAAAAAATAGCTTAGCTGGACTAGTGTCGATCATTTTGGCATTTCGCATTTCGCTATTTCACAATTTCGCATGTCGCAAACTCCTGTTGCGATGCATCTCGACTCTCCAAGTCACGATCCCCAAAAATCCAAAAAAAAGGAGCTTAGCTGGACTAGCTTCGATCATTTCGACATTTTTCATTTCGCTATTTCGCGATTTCGCATTTCGGCATTTCGGCACTCTTGTGGTGAAGTGTTTCGACACTTCAACTCTCGGTATCCGGAACTCCAAAATGGAGTCAGATCAACAGTCTGGTATTTCGTCATTTCGCATTTCGACGATTCAACATTTCAACACTCCTGTGGTGAAGTGTTTTGACACTTCAACTCCCGGTATTTGGGATTCCAAAATGGAGTTATTTCCCGGTCTGAAAAACTCTTTGTTGGTGTGCCTATTTTGGGATTTTGACATTTCGCATTTCGTGACTTCGGGACTCCTGTGTCGAAGAGTCTCGACTCTTGACTTCTCAATCTCCCAGTATCCAAAACTCTGGTGGATATGCCTGTTTTGGGATTTCGCAACTCTGGGACTCCTGTGTCGAAGAGTCTCGACTCTTGACTTCTCAATATCCCTATATCCGAAACTCCGAAATGGAGTAGGATCAATGTATTCCGGCGTTCACATTTCGTCATTTCAGCATTCTTGTCGTGAGTTGCTTCCTTGAGTCCTCCAATGCTCAATATCCAAAACTCTGAAATGGAGTTTACACTTCTGATATTTTCCATGCCATTATCCCTGCGATGTTGATCTTCCTTGCCTGCATGTTTGCCATCAAATGAACAAGCACACTCTTGCACTCTGCATGCACCTCTGCACTATCTCTTATGAGCTTGCATTGTCCCTATTTTTCCATCACTGCATACTTTGATATTGCCATCAATGACAAGCACACCTGCCTGTAAACATGCCAACAATCTCCCCCTTTGGCATTGATGGAAACCCTAAATGAGTGCACTAAACTGTTTGGACCTCCAACTATAGCATCTGGTTCAGACCACTTCTTTTCTCCCACTTTGACATCATTGTCAAAGAAAACATGCTCCCCTTGAGCTGTTGCAGTAGTTTTAGGAGGTATCAGATATTCAATCAATACAAAACTCCCCCTAACAAGATGGACTCTCTTATGTGTGAGATGGGATGACACTCAGCTTCTGTCGGAGATATTCAAATGGTGTCTTGGCTAGGGGTTTAGTAAAGATGTCTGCAATTTGTTCTGTGGTTGGAATGTAATGGAGCTGAACAACCTGATTGGTGATATGCTCTCTCGGAAAAATGGTATTTTATGGGAATATGCTTGGTATTGGAGTGGGATACAGGATTCTTATACACACTGATGACACTAGTGTTATCACAATGAATTCGGATCGATGCAGTGTATTTTACTTCCAAGTCTACAAGTGTTTGAATCATCCATAATACCTTAGTGCAATAGGTAGCAGCAACAATGTACTCTACCTCTGTAGTTGATAAATAAATGGAACCTTTCTTTTTACTAAGCCATGCTACTAATGAGTCACCCAGGAAGAATGCTCCTCCACTGGTGCTTTTTCTCTCATCAACACAGTTTGCCCAATCTGCATCTGAATAAGAAGTAAACTGAAAATTCTGATTTATGGGATACCACAGACCATAAGTCATTGTTTCTTTCAAATACCTAAATATCCTTTTGACAGCTTGCAAATGACTTTGTTTAGGTGCAGACTGATATCTTCCTACCATTCCAACAACATGCATTATGTATGGGAGAGATGTTGTGATGTACAACAGGCTACCTATCATTGACCTATATGAACTTTGATCAACATCAGGTGAGTCATCATACTTTCTTAATTTTCATCCAGTAACCATAGGTGTACCCACAGGTTTAGAATCTTCCATTTGAAACCTTTTCAACATTTCTCTTAGATATTTTTCTTGAGAAATGAACATCCCTTCAGACCTTTGAGTAATTTGCAGACCAAGAAAAAATGATAGTTCACCTATCATAGACATTTCAAACTCAGACTCCATGGCAGAAGAAAACCATTTTACCAATGAATCCTTATTACATCCAAAGATGATGTCATCTATATAGACCAACATGATGAGCAAATCATTATCCTTTGTTTTGATATATAGATTGTTGTCAATTATTCCTTTCTTGAACCCTTTATCTTTGAGATACGTATCCAGTCTGTGATACCAAGCACGAGGGGCTTGTTTTAACCCATATAAATCTTTCTTTAGATTGCATACTAAGTCAGGGTTATCAGACAATTCGAAACCCTCTGGTTGTTCCATATAGAATTCTTCATTTAAATCTCCATTTAGAAAAGTTGACTTGACATCCATTTGATAGACTTTAAACCTTTTATGACAAGCATAGGCAAGAAATATTCTAATAGCTTCTAATCTTGCTACGGGCACAAATGTTTCCTCAAAATCCAGTCCTTATATTTGAGCATAGCCTTTACAGACCAATCTTGCTTTGTTCCTAACAACTTGTCCCTGCTCAGTCAACTTATTCTTAAATATCCATTTGGAACCAATGATATTTTTACCTTCCGGTCTATGAACCATCTCCCACGTATTGTTTTTCTCAATCTGATCAAGTTCATCATTCATTGCTTTAACCCAATGGTCATATTTTCTAGCTTCATTAAATTTCTTGGGTTCCAGCATGGATATGAAAGATATATGTG